>OZ023288.1:19104387-19630333 GCA_964007245.1 Hypomecis atomaria
GAAAGAGGAACAAACATCCATATATAAAAAACTTTTGCGTTTATAATATTAGTAGGATTTTATTTTAAATTTCTAAAAAGAAAAACTACCCAATTAAATTTACTTTTTGGGGATTTCCGACAGACTGAACGGATGACCAATTTAGGTAAAACAAGTCCTATTTGATGCGTACGTTTGCCATCTACAGAATAAAATGATCTACCTACGTATTTCCAACAAGGTCTATAACCCACACAGCTTACAATTTAGAAACATCCAAATTCGATTTTATTGTAGAACATCGGCTTACAACGTTTACTCACGGTGTCTACTCAAGGCAAATATTAGGTACATATAGGTACGATACATTTTGTATTTTTGACCGAGGAAACGGAAGAGGTACTCAATTCGACGCGTATATTTATTTTTATTTTTTATGTGTAACCACGCATAACTTTTTACGTAGTGTTCTGATTTCAATAATTATTTTTTTATTGGAAAGAATATACTTCGAAGTTGGTCCCATTTAAGTTTTATCGAAATCGACTGAGCCATTTTTGATAAATCAAAAATAATGAGAAATTTCGGTCTAGGATGTTCACATAAAAAGGAGTCGTTAACTTTTTTGACAATAATAATTTTTCGTAAAAATTGCACAATCAAACTCAATCATTGCAAAAATCTACGTATAAAATTGGAATAGTTCTCTCGAATTGATGTATGCTATTTTTAGATTATTTGGTCTACAATAACTACTCAACCGATTTTTTTTTTTTAGTCAACAACTCCCTAGTCAAACAAGCCTCCGCAAAGTGGGGAGATGTGCTGCGCTAAGTGAGCCCCCGACCGCGGATCCTGTCCCCTCTCTCTGAGACGCCGACCAAGGTCACGCACGAACTCCTTGGCCTCGGAGCACCACGAACCCGCCGTCTCAACGGCAAACGGGACAAAGTCGTACGTCGATTCCATGCAGGAGTACCTATTTGAGGCGTTTCCCTCGGGCCGCTGCCTCTGCACCCGCACCGGCCGACAACTGGGTAGCTGAGATGTGACACGAAGCAAATGTGCTGACACAAGTCGCGTCCCACACGAGGCAGCGTCCTTTCTGCCACGGAATCAAAGTTAGACCATCCGGGCGTTTGCCATCAGAACGGCACAATCCGGGGGGCTCCAAGACACAAGGTTTGCCAGCTGACACCAAAGCACGCCTCAAAATATCGTTGAGCGATTTCTATAAAATTGAAACGGTAGGTATATTTTTAATTTAGTTTAATTATATAATTTAATTTAAGAAAAATCATCAAAGTCGGATCACAACTGACGGATTAATCGCGTTACCTACGCCCAAACACTTACTACTATACTTACATCCAAAAAAAAACATACAGTCGAATTGAGAACCTTGTAGGTTGAAAAACAATTTAATTCTAAATGTCATACATAATTATGTTGAACTATGAGTGAAAAGGACTTGAAAAAGAAATGTACCTACATAGCACATAATATATATAGTAATGCGGCCTTCCCATGCGTTTATTTCATTTCGCTATAACCAAAATTTTCCTCGAGATCGAAAGTGAGTAACTTAATGTTTATGAAGATCATTCATAATTCAATGGGGGAAATGTTCACTTACCAATGAGTGCAACGTACTCGAAAAGGAAATGTGCCTACTTAGCACTTATTATTACAGTAATGTAATGCGGCCTTCCCATGCGTTTATTTCATTTCGCTATAACCAAAATCGTTTTCCTCGACATCGAAAGTGAGTAACTTAAATGTTTATGAAGATCACTACGTAGTATTAAACAAAGTCATTTCCCGCTGCCTGTCCCCATGTATGCTTATATCTTTAAAACTACGCAACGGATTTTGATGCGGTTTTTAGGGTTCCGTACCCAAAGGGTAAAAACGGGACCCTATTACCAAGGACTCCGATGTCCGTCTGTCTGTCTGTCACCAGGCTGTATCTCATGAACCGTGATAGCTGGACAGCTGAAATTTTCACAGATTATGTATTTTTGTTGCCGCTATAACAACAAGTACTAAAACAGAATAAAACTAATATTTGAGAGGGCTAAACATACAACAAACGTGATTTTTCAGATTTTTTTTTGCACGCTATTAATAACGGCAAGAGAAAAGAGACTTAGGGGACTCCACACGGTACGGAACCCTTCGTGCGCGAGTCCGACTCGCACTTGGCCGATTTGTTATAATAGATATAGTGATTCTAGAGGAAGGTTACTACTTATAATACACCTGTGCAAAGCCGGGGCGGGTCGCTAGTCAATCATAAATCAATGGTGGAAATTTTCACTGACCACTCATTCGGACTATGAAATCACGATTTTCGTTTAGTTTTCTCTTTATGGCCATGTGTTTTTATAAACAACAAATTATAAACTACCTGACTCGGCAAACGTTGTTTTATAATATAAAATCTGGAGACGGTCATCTACATCTATCTAGGGGTATACAAAATAGTCTACGACATTTTCCCAGACCTATAAATTATATCTCATCAAAAACATAAATGTGAAATGGGAGCCAAAGTGTCGCCACCAAAAGAATTGAGATTTTTGATGAGATATCATAACTTTTTGTTCAGAAATAATTATTAATTACATCATGATTATCATAGTACACTTATCTCTGAAAAAGTTATCTAGTATTTATTATATTACTATCACAAATGACATGGTTCATCTATCGAAAATCTCAGTGCCTCGCGACGCTACCGCCATTTATTGGAGTATTGGTTAGGTAAATTTTACAATTACTTTGTTAATAGTACTAATTATCAATAATTTTCAGTTTTTAGATTTTTTCCTTTATTTATGCCCGATAGTCTACCTTGGTGCCAAATGTCAAGATTCTAGGTCATCTGGAAGTGGGTTAGGTTTTTGATATATAAGTCAGTGAGTGAATCAGTGAGTGAATCACTCAATGAAACACGAGTTTTTAAACGTTAATATATCAAGAACTGATTGAGCAAAATTTATGAAATTTTGGATTCTTGATAAGCTAAAAGACTTTAGTAAATGTGCCAAATTTCATGTATGTAGGCTAAATAGTTTTTGAGTTGTGAGGGGGTCAAAAGTAACTCCAAATGGTTCGTGTAATATTACACACGGCCGCTGCGTCGCCAGTTTTCTGTAGAACACTTTGGCTGGACACGCTGCCGCGTGTCTAGATAAAAGAATATAAATTTTACATAACAAAATTAGTCAAGCTATTTCGGAGGAGTTCGATAAGAAACACGAGATTTTTGTTTGATTAATACTCGATCGGAAATTCATTTGAGACCAATTCGAAATGTGGATCTCAATTAGAACAACCGCAAACGTTTATTTAATATGTGCTTATACCAGTATTATAGAATATTGGTAACCCCAAATAGTATAAGGAGACAACCTGCAGGGTGATTTTGTATGGAAACGTGCGCGAAATGTGCTCTAAGTTTGTTTTTTAGAAATTCGTGTGGAAAATATTTATCATTCAAATAACATAACTTATAAATATGACGGGACCTGGGGTCCGGGGTCGTCATCAGTATCTTGCAACATATTCGTCTGTGGGTGAAGTTGTGGGCGAGGATATCAAAATGCACTTTCAAGTTCAACAATCAAACTTATTTTAATGTTGAATCACCATATTGAATAATAGTTCACAGCAATTACACTTTAAGTCTCAAATATAATCTTCTCGTAGTCTCATATCACATATGAACAATAATTTGTAGCAATCACACTTTGAGTTCTTATTATAACCTCGAAATCACCGGATACACAATAATAATTGGCAGTAATAACACTAAGTTCGTATCAATCAGTATTGCAGGCGATCCGCCGGGCACGAGAGCTTTTTATTCTCCTTTTTATCCACTATCGCAAAATCAACCATGCGCCCTCGTTTTTTTTCTAACTCAGAATGCCGGGCGTTCCGCCAGAGAGGCAATGCGCTCTCTCACTAGGTGGCGCGACTGTCTATATGACGTCACGGCCAGACTGACTTTCGCGCGACCTCGCGCGTCCTAATTCGCTTAGTGTACCTGTAACAATAAAACTCTCGGTCATACCTGACCAACAACCGCATGTCTGTACCTACTACTTGACATCTAAAAAAAAGAAATCACACAACTACAGTTATATCAACATCATTAAATCTCTATGTAAACAATAGGTACTCTCTCAGTCCACAGGAACCACTTTCCACCGTTGGACTGAACATCTCCCTCGATCCACAGGAACCACACTTCCACAGTTGGATGGGAACAAATATCTCTCTATGAAGAAGACACCTCTCCCTCGATCCACAGGAACCACATTTCCACAGTTGAATAGGGGAACAAATATCTCTCCACGAAGATGACGTCTCTCCCTCGATCCACAGGAACTACATTTCCACAGTTGGATGGGAACAAATAACTCTCGATGAAGACGAAACCTCTCCCTCGATCCACAGGAACCACATTTCCACAGTTGGATGGGAACAAATAACTCTCGACGAAGACGAAACTTCTCCCTCGATCCACAGGAACCACATTTCCACAGTTGGATGGGAACAAATAACTCTCGCACTCGCAATCTCGCTTCCATTCGCGATCACATACAATATTATAACAAATAAAGTAACATTTATTTCGGCTCACCTTAGTAAAATGTACCTACATACAGCAGTATAATTAATTTTCCTCATTGGATAACGCAGCTATGGAATCGGACCCCAGGCTTATGGTATCGGAACCGGCAGTCAAAGTATCAGAACGAGGCGACATAAGCGGGATGTTGTACGCATCATTTTCATCAAGGATCTCGTCACATTGTGATGGAACCACAGTCATGTTCTCATCGTCATTTTCATCCAATAAGTTTGTTGCTATTTCTACAAGGCCTTCGCAACCTTGAGGCACAGCGCGTAAATTTTCGTGAGCATATTTATACACATGCTGAGACCCGTTAATTTTCCTCAACTCATAGCGATCGTTCTCTAATACGCGACAAATTTTAAAAGGACCCTTGAATTTCCTTTCCAGTTTTGTCTGGTTTCGTTCGCTACATTTAACGAATACAAAATCACCTACAACGAATGGATTGATTCGAGCCCTACCTCGGTCAAATCTTTCTGTGTCAGATTTGGCAACCTCTTTTATATTTTTTGACGCTTCGTTTCGGATCTTTTCTAAATCCAATCGAGGTACATCTTCAGAAGCCCCTGATATTTTAGAAATACCAATACTTTGTGCCCGAATACCAAACATTAATTCCGTTGGGGTAAATTTGGTGGTTCTGGAACGAGTACTGTTTAAGGCTAATTGAACATCACCCAATTGGTCACGCCATATTTTATGAGGATCGTTTTCGATTATTGTAAGTATACTTTTAAGAGTTCTCATAACTCTTTCTACCTGACCATTTGCCCTACTCGAACCCGTCGCAATAAGGTGTAGCTCTATATTATGGTCCTTGCAGAAAGACTTAAACTCCGAGCTTATGTAGCATCGGCCTCGATCAGCAATGACTCTTTTTGGAGCTCCGAATAAGTTAACCGCGTTTTTAAGGGCTTTTGTGGCACTCGTGGCATTGAGAGAAGGAGTATATTCTAGAAGAACGTACTTTGTAAACGCGTCGATTATAACGGAACAGTACTCCTTGTTATCGCTTTTGCCACTAAGTTTTCCTGAAATATCTATATGAATTGTATGCCAAGGTGTCGATACTTTCGGGATAGAATGGAGACGGACCGCCTGTGCACCCGAAGGACCTTTTGACGCTTTGCACACAATGCATGATTCTACAAAACGACGAACGTTTTTGGACATATCGGGAAACCAATATTGTTCGTAAATTTTATCTAAAGTTTTGTCATAGCCCAAATGTTGAATCTCTGAGTGGATATGGTTTATCAAAGTCCAAGCTAAAGAACGTGGGACGACTGGCAACCAAGAGTCAACTTTATTGCGATTTATTTTTCTATATAGTAAGCCGTTACGAACGTCATAGGTGTGAGCAGAAAATTCGGGGATATCCCCGTTTTCATGCTTTGATATTAAGTCGCGAATTTCACTGTCTCGCTGCTGCTCAACCGTGAGCCATCCCTTATGAAGCTCTACGTAGTGAACCGTCTTTGATTTAGAATCGGGAACTCGTGAGCAATGTGGTTTGCGTTGCTCATGGTCTGGTTGATGAGGCAAAGGGTTTCGCGACAAGTAGTCTGCATGTTCCATTTTTTTGCCTTCGCGGTAAATGATGTCAAAGTCATATGACTGCAAGTAAGCCCACCAGCGGTGTACTCGAGGAGTCAGGTCTACTTTAGATTTAGATGCTTTGAGCGAGTTGCAGTCTGTAACCACGATGAAATGACGACCGTACAGATAATGACGAAAATGTTCCACTGCTCGCACGACCGCTAGCGTTTCTAATTCATATGAATGATACCGTGATTCTACCTCAGTCGTGCGATGGCTGAAATAGGCAACTACATGAGGTAAGTTGTCTTTCTTTTGTATAAGAATAGCTCCGTAGCCTTCTGAGCTAGCGTCAGTGTGTAATTCTACTGGCAATTTAGGATCAAATATAGAGAGCACCGGTTCAGAAGTCAATATAGAGATTACTTTGTTTCGTATCGATTCAAATTGATCCGTCCAGACAATAGGTCCTTTCAATTTTGTCAAAGGATATAAGGGCCCCATCATATTAGAAAACGCAGGTATAAACTTCCTAAAGTAGGAAGCAAGGCCTAGGAATTGTCGCACTTGTGTGGCCGTTTTGGGTGGAGGAGCCTCTACCAGAGCTTGAATTTTCCGCAAATTTGGCCTTACTTCACCCGACTGCACCGAATACCCTAAATAGTCAATCTTAGTTTTCATAAATTTACACTTGGCAATATTGAGAGTGAATCCAGCGTCAGTCAGAGCTTTTAGAACGTGGTCAAGGAGTTCTAGGCCTCCTTGCACTGATGTAGAGTAGGCCAATACGTCGTCCATGTATATCAGCGTACCTTTGTCTTTAAGATTTGCTAGAGCTTTGCTAATGGCTCTCTGATATACCGATGGTGCGTTGCGCAAACCAAATGGCATAGCCAGATATTCATATTGGCCGTCCGGTGTGACAAAAGCTGTTTTTTTCGACAGAATCAGGGTGTACGGCTATTCCGTGAAAGCCTGATGCCATATCGAGCAAAGAAAAATGTAGAGCACCATTCAATCTATCTATACACTCATCTATGCGCGGCAACGGATAATGTTCAGGTTTCGTGTTTGAATTTAGTTCTCGAAAATCGACACACATCCTATCTGTATTATCTCTTTTTTTGACCAACAAAATAGGACTAGCAAACGGTGAGGTACTCTCACGAATGATACCTGCACGTAATAATTCGTTTACTTTGTCGCGCACCACTTCTTTTTCAGATGGTGATAGTCGATACGGCTGTCTTTGGACGGTTTTGTGAGGATCGATCAAATTTATTGTCAGCTGTTCGGTCGTGACGCGTCGCGTAGGTAGATTATCGGTAAAACTATTAGCATACTTTTCTAATATTTGTAAAAGAGCAATTTTGTCTTGGCCAATTAAGTCAGTATCAACTTTATCAATATCGATTTTAAATTGATCGCTCGTAGACCGGGAAATGTTTCGTTCACAAAATAATATTTCTTTGCTATCTATCTCTACACTTATGCCTTGAGCTAAAATATCTCTACCTACGAGAACAGGTTCAGATATGGTATCATTTGGTACAACATGGAACTTTATCGACACTGGGATTTCTTGTATAGTGACTTTAGATTGAATTTGGGCGTCGCAGATAACATCATTGTCACCAATACCAGAAAGAACGATGGTATCATTATAAAATGCTCCCGAAAACTCATCGACGTCGCCCAGCCTAACCAAGGAACAATCTGAACCAGAGTCAAATAAAAATGGAACAGGCTCACCCGAATCCGTTGTCAATATGCCTCTCGACGTCTTCCGTGTACACATGTTGACTTCTTTGACTGCCGTTCCCGCACCTGATCGCTTGCTGGGGCATGTTGTCGCTAAATGTCCAGGTTGCCCACATGCAAAGCAAGTGATAGCTGGTTTTTGTTCGTTTAGTCGTATCCCATCTTCAAGATTTTTCGAGTTACCAGTCTCGTCACGCCTTTTACGGCATTCCGACATACGATGTCCAATAATCCCGCACCGATAGCATCTTCCGGAAATCCTGGTTTCGTAACCACGAGTTTTTTTATACTCGGGTTCATAGACATTAACGGTTTCATTTCGTCTTTTCAAGGAAATACTGTTTAACACTCGGTATAATTGTGATCTTGAAGTAAGCGCTTGTGAACTTAATTCCCTTCGAATCAGTGATTCTCTCTGACATAATACGGATACTACGAACCCAGTCACAGTATTTTCCGTCATATTAGTTCCCGGAATTTTCTCAACCAAATTCCATAAACGCATTGCTGCTTCACAAATAGTCTCTTTTACTCCGATTTGAAAGCGAAGAATGTCATCAAAATATTCTTGAGCTAGTTTTGGCCTAGCAAACTTTGCTAGTAACGATTCTTTTATGTACTTCCATGTCATATGTTCGATTTTTAATTTAGTAATACATGTTGCCGCCCGCCCTTTCAACGCATTAGTGAGTAAAATTATCAAATCAACTCCTTCTATGTTCCGCTTGGTAATAATATGCTCGGTGATATTACACCAACCTTCAATATCTGCCTCAGGGTCATCCGGGTCAAAGCGAACAAAAGTGACCGCATTTTGATTTATTACGGGTACCGTCGCGGTCGGAGGCAGATCTGGCGGTAGATTTGCCGATAGATTTGTTGGCAAATCGGACGGTAGGTTTGGCGGTAGATATGGCGGCGGAATGTTCTTGAAATTTTGCAAAAACTTTTCCATATTACGAATCACTTCAAGGGTGCTCAATTGCATGTGTCCAGCCCAAGTAACATAAGCTTCTATAACCAGGGCTTTTTATCACTAAACAGTAATATAGTGGACCTATAGTGGTAACCGTTATCACTGCTTGTACTATAAAGGTTTTCAACAGAGCGGTTTGGTTCTATAAGATAAAAGAGCATTTAAGTTCTATAAATTAGCTCTTAAAACGTCTACAGGACCATACAAAAGAATACTTAAAGTGTTGCTCTATAATGGGTGTAAAATATGCGATTATAGTGCTATTTAATACTATAGACAACCTGAAGGACACTTTTATGTATCTATTTGGCACTAATAATGCGTCAAAGTTACTTTTATAGTACTAGTACTGTAGAAGTGTCAAAAACTCTATTACAAGACAAATTTGCACTGTAAAAGTACCTTGTACAACAATTTCGTAACGTTTTAGCGTTTTAAAAGCTCCCTAAATATGTCTATGGTGCTAGTTCTGTAAAAGCCATGAACATTTTTCTATAGTACTAAATAGTACCAAAAGGACTCCTGGCGCATCTTTTAAATAACTTATATTTTAAATTGTTCTATAAGTGAGTTTGTGTTACTGCTACTCAACTAAAACATACTATAAATGTACTAAAATCTACAATTAATGGACTTATTAGATCTATACTAGCTTTTCAGTATCTTTTATATGACAAGTACTTCATAACTGGACTTTATATTTAGATAACAAAACTAATAGCCCGGGAGGTAAGTGCAATAAATATAACTAGGTACTTTCTAAAAGCTGAATTTTCGGTGTGTTACGAGTATGATGGTGTACAACAATACCCAAGAGTCAGTCAGCTAGAATACTTAGCGTTTGATGAGGATACCCGTTAGAATTATTAAAAAAAAAGTATCTTGCAACTACTTCTAATAGCTGAAAATTGGTGTACAGGTAGAAAAATAATTTAAAAAAGTTTAATTACCAAAAATTACCTGAAACTTTTAAAGCCTGCTTGACTTGACAGACCTTAATACTTACAATCTCTGTCAGTCAGGACTTAAAGCAGCGCCGCTTTAAATAAAGCCTAACTGACAGGCTCAGTTACATTTTTTTTTTATTAATTTATACAGTTTTTCCCTCCAACCGCTAAACGTCCCAGCTGACTGACTCCGTGGTATTTTAGTACACCGCCTTGATAGCGTAATACCAAAAATTTAGCTTTTAGGAAGTAGTTGCATTTTTTCCGCTTACCTCCCGGGCTATAATTTGTGTTAGGTGAAAAAAATGGCTGACGTTTTTTGTCATGGTAGCTCATTAACAGCACGGCTGGAGCTAATAAGCACTATAGCAGCCATAGTCGGAAGAAGTTCTTATTTTAATAATTAAAAATTAATTAAAACATGAAAATTATGACGGCGCATTTTCAAATTTGAAATCAGTATAATGACTTTAGCGACACAATTATTTTCGCAAGTGCAAGTTACTGCAGATTTATAGTCCATGTATTGTAGTTATGTCCTTTTAATTACATGTCACGTTTATCAACAATGGCTGTAGTGACATAAAACATAAACTTACCGATTTTTGTTTTCATGAAGAAAACTTACAAATTGCAAGCAATTGTAATAAAAAAGATCATTGGAATCGTTTTCGGTGCACAATAACACTTTAAATAGGTTTTTGGTTACTTTTATAGAGCAAATTTATGTCAAAAACGTTGCAAGTAGAGCTATTTTAGTACTAAAAAGCGTTTCTTATCACTTTTACATCTCAACTACAGAGCTGATTTATCACCGTGACAGCCTTTATGTAATGATTATAGAATAAATCAGTGATAATACTAGGGCCTATTCGGGGTTTTGTAAACGTTTACAACACTATTATAGTGCCAATCATGAACACTAATTAGCACGCTCCAAAACGTTCTCAGGTCTTTTATAGTACCACATTTTGTTACTTGGGAGGGATTCCAGGGTCAGATCCCACTTCTGATGACGGGACCTGGGGTCCGGGGTCGTCATCAGTATCTTGCAACATATTCGTCTGTGGGTGAAGTTGTGGGCGAGGATATCAAAATGCACTTTCAAGTTCAACAATCAAACTTATTTTAATGTTGAATCACCATATTGAATAATAGTTCACAGCAATTACACTTTAAGTCTCAAATATAATCTTCTCGTAGTCTCATATCACATATGAACAATAATTTGTAGCAATCACACTTTGAGTTCTTATTATAACCTCGAAATCACCGGATACACAATAATAATTGGCAGTAATAACACTAAGTTCGTATCAATCAGTATTCAGTTCGTATCAATCAGTAGCAGGCGATCCGCCGGGCACGAGAGCTTTTTATTCTCCTTTTTATCCACTATCGCAAAATCAACCATGCGCCCTCGTTTTTTTTCTAACTCAGAATGCCGGGCGTTCCGCCAGAGAGGCAATGCGCTCTCTCACTAGGTGGCGCGACTGTCTATATGACGTCAAATATATAAACTCAGTTTATAATTTACATTTTGAATTTTGAAATTCACGGAAACAGGAAAAAACACTTAATTCGTTAAGTACTTTACGTTTTGTTGATAGAGAATCAGTATGCTCTCTACGGCGAGCGCGTAAGCATGTAAATTGTATGAAGACAATACAGTTCAAAAACGCGCCGCTAGTGGCGCTGTACATTTCATACAAATTATATGCTTACGCGCTCGCCGTTGAGCGCGTCATGTTTACGACAAAACTCACACTCAGCATACAGCTCCCTGAAAAAGTTTATGGTTACGGGAAAAATTGACGGTAAAAGGCCACGAGGACGGAACCCGATACGTTGGGTCGATCAGATTCGCATTCGCCGAGGGTAGAAAGAGTACGAAAATCGTGGCATAAAATCATTAGGTGCGGTGGTGTCTGGCTTGGCGTGAAGACCTCCACGTCGCCAAGGCGCATGTGCCGCGAGTAGTCCGTGTAGTGAGGGACGCCCGCCAGGCACACGTGCTCCACCTGACAGAGTGTCATAGGTATGATCATAGTACTAACTTGTCGGGCAGGTCGGGCGCCGGCGTGGAGACCACCACGTCGCCGAGGCGCACGTGCCGCGAGTAGTCCGTGTAGTGGGGGACGCCGCCGCCAACGCCCACCAGGAACACGTATTCCACCTGACGAAGAAATACATTTCATTATGATACTAGCTCGTTGTTGGTTCGACGATAAGATTGCGGGTGACCAGCTCGCTTAGCATACAAGACCACGACAAGAGTTTATCGACGTGTGCAAAGGTGACAGATATATGCTTCACCATAACTCTGTCACGTTCTGACACATCGCTAGTATTATTTTATGGTCCGTATGCTAAGCCCGCAGAAGTCTAGAAGTAGATGAATGAGTGTGCATAAATTCCATAATATTATGGACACACACGGATGCTGCTAAATCTTAAAATGCTGCGAAAACAAAACTTCCACACAGCTCCATTCCGTTCTCGGTCGAGTTTTGTTCTCGGAAAGTACCTAAACATGGCCGTTACTGCAGTGGAATTATGGACTACAATCTTCATAAAACATCGCCGATCCGCTTTGTTGGAATCTGAGCGTTGTAAAGATTTTTTCTGCAATGATCAACAGACTAGTCGTACTATTTTGGGATGATACGACCTTCTTAGTTTCCAATTTCCATTAGTCAGAAAAATGGTTTATTTTTACAGTTATCAGACATGTTTCTGTCAACGCTAACATTCGTCTCGAATCAAGCCGTGAAGAAAGATCGCTTTACGAGCTGACACAAGCGGGGGCGTTATAAATGGATGCCTAATAAATAATAATCTCGTTTTCCTATAGGTAGATAGTTTTTTGCAACTTTTTTTTAACGCAATTAAGTCCGCGCTTGACCACCATCTCGCCTGATGGTAAGCGACGTTGTGGTCGAAAATGAAGCACGCAGACCTAGAAGATACTTATTCACTCTGACCTTGAAAAGCTTTAGATTATATCTCTTAGGAAACAGGAAAGCAGGAAGACTGTTCCATTCCCTGGCGGTACGAATCAGAAATGTTGAGTCAAACCGTTTCGCACGTATCGAAGGAAAATTGACAATGTAGGGGTGGTAATGTGGCGTCTTCCTACTTGTCCTGTAGTAAAAAGGGGATGGTAGGATAAGGTTGTGCAGCTCAGATGCATACTCTCCGAAATGAATCCTATAAAACATGGCAACTTGTCACATCATATAGGCGGAATCAAACTAAGTGCAGAATATAAAGTTACCTACAAACAAAATTGCGCATTTTGTTTCTACTCCTTATCGCCGATAACACAATAAATTTGGTACTGCGCAACGACTCGTCACATATTCACAGACGCCATTAAGCTTGATTCGGCCTATAGAATGGTGGTCGAGGCAAGGTAAGCGGAGCGTTGGTCGTCCGGCTGCAAGATGGCGAGACGATTTAGTCGAAATCGCGGGTCGAATCTGGACACGATTGGCACAGGACCGAGCCAGATGGCACAGTAAGAGAGAGCCCTATACCCAGCAGAGGGATAAAGAAAGCTGTGGATGATGATGATGATGAAGCCTTTTAAGAGTAAACAAGTCGCTCATCACTCTATACAAACGTCGGTGGGTAATCACACCAATGTTTGCTGTTGAATATCTAAAACTAACATTTATATCAATTTGTCTTTACAAAACGTATGCTTATTGCTAATAAAACTGTGAAATAAATCTACACTCAAATGATATAAGCATTGGAACATTTGAATTTTGTCTCAAATTTTTAGGAAACTTCGGATGCAATAAAAACACAGAACAACTAAACTGAGTCATTTTTTAAGAAAATAGCGGCCTAGTTTATGTATTCGTTAGTTCAAATAACTATTACTTAAATAAATTAACTTTACAGTTTTTTTTTTTATAATTTACTACGGAGAAAACCTTATGCGCTTTTAGAATGCAGCTGTAATTATAGGTATTTGAAAACAAATAAAAACAAAATTATATTGCAATAGGTGCACACGCACTATATCTACTGTTTATCATCGAATCTATCTCTTCTTCAGACAATACAGCTGAGATATGATTTATTTAAGCTACGCCAAATCTGAGTTCGTGCCGTCAACTTGTTGCACCTTAAGGTAAACATTGACTAGCAATTTCGAGGAATCATTTATAACATTACTAGAATAATGATCATCATAATTAGGCAATTAAAATAATTAGACAATGACCAGGTAGGTACGAGCCGATCGTACGCGCGTGTCTGCGGTTAGTACGAGTAAGTACTAACTAGTGACTCAGAGAGACGTGTTACCAATACTATAGATAAAATAGGTATAGGTACAGATGTTAACGCCTGCCGACGCATAAAAATGCGTATTGGTCGTGACGCGAGTCGTGACCGAAACAACCGATAGTCTGAACCTCATTTCATCGCCTCTGCTAAGTGGGCCGTGGTTTCTTCCAGTTGCCTTGGTAAGTGAAAAGCATTTTTTTACACAATTTCAAATTACTATTCTGTAATATTCTTGTTTTAATATTTACGGAACCGTTAAGACTTCATCTTGACACGTTTGAAATACACTACAGACTTTGTAAATCAATATAGTAGGAACAGTGACATTACCAAACCAAAATTCCTTAAACCATACTTTATAAAATTTGAAATTATGTCCCTGTTATCTATTTATATATTTAAAATTTGTCAAAAAGCACCCTGACTATTTTATCAAAGCGTCTGATAAAACGCACATAATTAGATCGCAATATAGAATAAACATAAACTCGTGGAACCAAAGTCTAAATTAGCAATGCACAGCTCTAGCACAAATTCTATGGCTATAAAAATATTCAATAAATTGCCAAATTATCTAAAAGATATCGAAAGAGAAAACTGTTTCTTAATAACAACTAAAAATTATCATATTATCGAAATGCTATTACACATTAGACGTTTTTAACGATAACCTAGAAAACATAATAATAAATCGTTCCAATACAAATAATAAAATTGCCATATAAACACGGTTACAAACGCGGCCGAAAGGTATCCTTATAGGGTCATATGTATAACTATACAAAACATGTTAACTAGGAACCGCATGTAAATTTCAATATGTTGCAATAAATGATTTGAGTTTGACTGTGACAAAAAAAAACAAATGAGTTAGTTTTTAAGCGGCATATAATATTTACTCGTCATATCCACTACGTTCTAGCACAGATTAATTATAGTAAACAATATTTTAATCTATGGTTCTAGGTAGTTTCCACCCACAAGGTGGACGGATGACCTCATTAAGACCGCAGGATCGCGCTGGATGCAAGCCGCTTCCAACCGGTCTTATTGGAGATCCATAGGGGAGGCCTATGTCCAGCAGTGGACTTCTTATGGATGGATGGTAGTTTCAACGATCCATTTGTTTTTTACAAGTACATAATAATCACAACGTACATAGTAGTAAATCTTTAAATTTAATTACAATGCGTATTATACGAATTTCAATTGCCAATGCGATTCTCGAGCATTATTATTAATTCAATGCCTAAAATAAATCGAGCATCTGGCCAGTCATAACATTCTCTTCACCGAGCGGTATGCAACATTATTTTGATATTATATCGAACGAGCTAAATTCGTCCAGGATTATGAACCATACAATCCATACATGCCGGTCCCGTGTATCATGGCTATTTCACGGTTGGTTACAAAACGAATCCAACACAAGGGCATTCATAAAGTGCCGTAAGGCGGGTGCTACATTGTACGACTTATACATCCATCAATATCTGTTCAAGCTTTTCCCGTCTGTAGCTTTTCGATTCACATATTTAAAACGAAATCAACACAAGGGCATTCATAGTATTTCATAGTCTACCATAAGGCGGGTGGTGCTACATTAATATACAATTTATACATCCATCAATATCTGTTCAAGCTTTTCCCGACAGTAGCTTTTCGATTCAAATATTTAAAACGAAATCAACACAAGGGCATTCATAGTCTACATAAGGCGGGTGGTGCTACATTAATATACAATTTATACATCCATCAATATCTGTTCAATCTTTTCCCGACAGTAGCTTTTCGATTCAAATATTTAAAACGAAATCAACACAAGGGCATTCATAGTCTACATAAGGCGGGTGGTGCTACATTAATATACAATTTAGATATACATCCATCAATATCTGTTCAATCTTTTCCCGACAGTAGCTTTTCGATTCAAATATTTAAAACGAAATCAACACAAGGGCATTCATAGTCTACATAAGGCGGGTGGTGCTACATTAATATACAATTTATACATCCATCAATATCTGTTCAATCTTTTCCCGACAGTAGCTTTTCGATTCAAATATTTAAAACGAAATCAACACAAGGGCATTCATAGTCTACATAAGGCGGGTGGTGCTACATTAATATACAATTTATACATCCATCAATATCTGTTCAATCTTTTCCCGACAGTAGCTTTTCGATTCAAATATTTAAAACGAAATCAACACAAGGGCATTCATAGTCTACATAAGGCGGGTGGTGCTACATTAATATACAATTTATACATCCATCAATATCTGTTTAAGCTTTTCCCGACTGTAGCTTTTCGATTCAAATATTTAAAACGAAATCAACACAAGGGCATTCATAGTCTACCATAAGGCGGGTGGTGCTACATTAATATACAATTTATACATCCATCAATATCTGTTCAAGCTTTTCCCGACTGTAGCTTTTTGATTCAAATATTTAAAACGAAATCAACACAAGGGCATTCATAGTCTACCATGAGGCGGGTGGTGCTACATTAATATACAATTTATACATCCATCAATATCTGTTCAAGCTTTTCCCGACTGTAGCTTTTCGATTCACATATTTAAAACGAAATCAACACAAGGGCATTCATATATAGTCTACCATGAGGCGGGTGGTGCTACATTTATATACAATTTATACATCCATCAATATCTGTTCAAGCTTTTCCCGTCAGTAGCTTTTCGATTCACGTATTTTACTAATTTGAAGATATACTACAATTTTTTTTTTCAAAAATGACAGCCGATTTCGATAAAAAAATTCAGGGACCTCTGAAATATGATATAAGTAATCAACAAAAAAAAGAATCATCAAAATCGGTCCATAATTGGCGGAATAACATACATACAAAAAGAAACATACAGTCGAATTGAGAACGTCCTTTTTCTAAAGTCGGTTAAATTGTTAAAATAAATGTCATTGGTCTATGGTAACATTACAAACAAAAATCCTTGAATTTGACGAACTAAAAGGCCGCTGCAAATCCATCTTTCCTTCTTTACAACAGTTAGATCCGAATCACTGTTACGGTACGTATGCATTAAAAGCAGGCAGTCACGTCCCGTTCCCGTTCACGCCCCGTCCGAGGTATTATCTCGTTACGTATGCAGCGGTCTTAAATCTGAAGAACCAAAATTCCCGTTACCGGTTACCGTGAGATTTTTCTTGCGATCTCCACCTACGTCCCGTCATTATAGGTACTCGTAAAAATCTCGATTCTTATATCTATCCAGCAGATGAAAGAAACTGTATGTCCAGCCTTATAGATTTCTAAATCAATCAGATTAACGGTAGTCCGCAAAACCGATACAGAAATAGGAGTTTTATTAGCGACCGATTGCCGTTCCAAATTCCTCTCTGCACGTAATAGACAGGAGAATCTCGAAATATTTCCTCTATTTAGCACTTACTCGTAATAGTATGCTTTGCAAATTAGATCTGTTTTGTTTCTCATAACGCTCAGAGCACAGTTATTTTTAAATTAAATGTACGCAGGTTACATTGAATAGATTGGAGGTCGCGGAGATTATTGCGAAGTGTTGCATAGACAATATTAATAATGATGTACGTAGTAATTCCTAAAAGTAGGCACATACTGGGTCATCTAGTGTCTACCCTGACGTAGGATGACGCTAGCAGGTCTGATAGGCATGAGCTACTGATTCACGGGCTCAGGTTAAAGTGCATAAAAAATGTTCCCTAATGTCAACCGCAATGAGTACGGTGTGACGTTTATTCGCAGGTGACTAGGAAGAAACTTCCAAATGTAAAACGGAAATTTCAATCGCTACGCATGCTTATTACTCATTGTAGTATAGAGTGTGACTTTTATAGCATCATCAGCATTCCTTTCTATAGTTCGGCTGTTCAGAGAATGCGTTCCTGACACGTCATCTTGAAAAAATGTTTTTGGCCGATATCTCGGAAACTATGTACTTAAGGGCAAAAAACATTAAGATCATTATTGTAGAAAATAAAATTTCGCATCTTTTGTTTACACTAAACTTTTTTGTAAAACTTACCGTTTACGATTTATGGCTCATTTAATGAAATTTCATTAAATGGACCTTAAAACATTAAATGGTCCATAAATCGTAAACGGTAAGTTTCACAAAAAAGTTTAATGAAAACAAAAGATGCGAAATTTTATTTTTTACAATAATGATCTTAATGTTTTTTGCCCTTAAGTAGGTACATAGTTTCCGAGATATCGGCCAAAAACATTTTTTCAAGATGACGTGTCAGAAACGCATTCTCTGAACGGCCGAACTATAGTTTTCGTTTGTTACTCAGCTATCTTTCTTACACTCATGTTATGTGTTTTTAGTTCACATCCACATTTTTGGGTAAAAGTATACATACTTTACGAACTTACTAGTTCGTATAGGCCGGGTGGCTAGCCCTGGTGTCAAAGTTTTTAAGCTGCCCAAAGGCTGACATGGCAAAACGGTAAATACGATCGGAGCCTACAATTTTTGGTTAATTCCTTGCGATCATGTCTGTCCTTACGATGTTATTAGTATATGTATTTCATTATATCACAGAGAAAATAGTAGAAAAATTGAAAAGAGACAGATTTCTTGCTTTTCTCTTATAATTCAAACAACTTCATCTACTTTTATTTTATTAGTATATTAGTAGGACTCACGGACACTATAAAATTAACTTTAACTAAGGATTACAGCCTGTTAAAAAAGAAAGATCAAAGTAAAATTATTTTCTACTTTCATCCTCAATTGTCTCATCTTCAGTATTTTCAGACTTTTCTTATACTTTTTCAATGTGTAATCAGGTAGCGCTGAACGATAATTGAACAGTAAAACAGAAAAAATTAGGCATGTAACAAAAACAGATTCATCAATGTGAAAACAGCAAATCTACTGTTTTAAAGCCGTGATGGTCTAGTGGTAATGACACCCGCCTTACAATCGTGAGGTCGTGGGTTCAAATCCCGGTCCCCTACCAATGGATTGGAATTTATGTACGGAATATAACACCACTGGCTTTTCGGTGAAGAAAAACATCGTGAGGCAACCAGAGTACGTCCTTAGAAGAAATTCGATGGCGTATGTGATCCACCCCTTGGCCAGCGTGGTAGCCCAATCACCCTTCTTGGGTAGGCCTACGTCCTGCAGTGGACTATTAAAAAGGCTAGTACAGTACTGTTATAACAGTAGGGTTGGCAACACTTATCTCCCCCACACAGAATAAGAATTCACATACCTTTTGGAAAATTCCAAGGAGTCTGGTAGTGGTGTTCCCGGCAGCTGTCATGGCTTCTCTCGTCCGTCCCACGGACGGGAGTTTCGTTGTGACCACACGGTGCGCGCCGATCGTCCCCAGAGTGTACACATTTGATTCACCTGAAAAGAGATAATGCAAAAATATATCGAGATTAGGTCATTACTCGTACCTAGTACAGTAATCTAAATGCTTTATTTGTTTTGAAAAATGATTTTCCTATTATTTTCTTTCATAACAATCTTCAGTTAAAGTAATTTCATATTTTCGGATCTTGCTTGTAAAATATGGCGGCGTGATGCCTTGAACAAAAATCGAATTAGAAAATATGAAATTCCATTCAAATTAAGCATTCAATGTGGTTGTTTTACTTTGCGCTTTTATTTACCGTATTTTAATGGATTTTTTGAGCTACTGTCTGGTTCCACTTGGCAAGATCTTCTTTATACCGGTTATTATACTAGGTTATTTCTAATCAATTATCATTTTAGGGGCTTATTCTGTACATCAAAACTAACAACTTTTGTTCTGCGACTTTAGTCAAAACTCAAAAAAAAAATTTCGTTCTTCCATAGAAAAATATCGTTCACCCGCGACAAAATGTATGGAACAGCTGATTTTTTTTTGAGTTTTACAAAAATGCAGAACAAAAGTTGTTAGTTTTGATGTACAGAATAAGTCTCTAAAATGATGCTAATTGATTAGGAATAACCCTGTATAGCATGCAGTAAAGATTGATTGGAACTCTACTATCGCTAATATTGGCGTATGTACATAAATAAGTTCGTATAGGCCGGGTGGCTAGCCCTGGTGTCAGAGTTTTTATGCCGCCTGACGGTCTCTGACATGGCTAAACGGTTAATCCAACCGGGGCGTACAATTTAACGTGTCATCTGAGCCACGTAGCGCTCAGCTGTAAATGCGACCCGCGGTCACCCATCCGAAGACTTACTGCGTCGAACGTTCCATTGCTATGTAATATTTACGACATTGTTGAGTAAACATTACAATATCAATGGAAATATCCTACTAATATTATAAAAGTTTATATTATTTAATTTATGGCCTAGATATGTGTTATTCTGATATATAAGCTATATAATTGCAAAGTTTCATCTCAATCCGTTCAGTAGTTCTTGCGTGAAAGAGTAACAAACATCCATCCATCCATCCATCCTTACAAACTTTCAAGTTTATATAATATTAGTAGGATAAGCTATATAATTGCAAAGTTTCATCTCAATCCGTTCAGTAGTTTTTGCGTGAAAGAGTAACAAACATCCATCCTTACAAACTTCACGTTTATAATATTAGTAGGATGTAATCAAACGTCTTGATGGCTGTGAACACGATGCGAGTGGTTGCGCTGTAGTAGTATAATCATATATTAGCGGCGCAGGAGTGGGGATTAGCGCAGCTTGTAGCTAATTTCACAGCCGCCTAGAACTTTGATTCAGCTTATACTAGCACAGAAATAACAGTAATTTTAAGTATGTGTCAATGACACAAAGATTTGTTATGATTGATTTTGAGTAGAAAGTGTGATTTAAGTATGTATAGGGAAAACAGAGTCTATGTATTGACAAAATAATTCTAAAATTCCACCAGATATTACGTTACTCAGAAATCCGGATAAATAATTAGGATGTACATTATGTAACAATATATTTATAAAATAAGCGTGCTATAAATCCCACAGCCATATAAGGACGATTATGCTAATCGTAATTTAAATGTAACATTATTCAATAGCCCCAGTGGTTTATGTACATAATTACAATTAATTTTCCGCTACCATTTACTACGTCAATTAAATAAAAAGAATTTATCAATGAAGTATATTCATTCATAACTTATAGGGGTTTCCCTATGGATGATTGTCCCGTTCTAACACCGTGTGCGAACACGCTCTCCCCGTTTCATTCATTATTAACTGACATTATTTAATGGTAGTTACCTTAATGACTCAGATTAATGAGTTTATAATAAAACGTCCAAGTTAACCGTCACTTAGTGTCAACTGACCGTAAATTGGTATAGACCTCATTGGGGCTACCAATATTGAATTTTAATAAAAAGTGAAGCGCAGTGTCAACGGTTTATCATTCATAACAATTAGCATCGTGTATATCGTGATACATATAAAACACAAGTTCGTTTAAATTAAATATTATATTCAAAATGGATTTACTTATGTTACTTTCTGTGTTAGCGATAACGCAGACTATAGTGCTGGCACGTCCTGCCGATATGGATTTGAAAACAAAGAGGTAAGCGCACTTTCTTACTAACATTCTTATAATTAGCACAACGTCATATAGATTACTGTTTACCTAGTGTACCTTCTGATTTACAAGAATATTTCAATTATATAGTTTTCATTTGATCTTTATTTAAAAAAAATAGCACAGCGTCATATAGGTTTCTGTTCACCTAGTGTTATACCTTTTGATTTACAAGTAAATTTTAATGAAATAGTATTAATTTGATGTTAATAAAAAAAAATTAAAACAACGTCACATAGGTAGATGTTTACCTAGTATACCTTCTCATTTACAAGTATCTTAGTTAAATAGTTTTAATTTGATCTTTTTTAAAAAAAATACATGTGTAAAATTGGTGCTTTAATAAAGTTTATAGTATTAATAAATTTAATTACTGAATAATCAGAGTGTAACTGATAAAATTGTACAATGTGGCATAAAATATTGCATTCAATTCTAATTAATTATAATCCCTCTGCCGAGGGACTTTTAGACTAGATTTTATTTTGTGTTTTTTTTTAATTTAAGTTTGAGTATTATTTTGCTTTTCTTTTTTATTTAGTAGTTTATTTAATTTTAGTCATTGTGGAAAGTGGTATTTTTTTTTTGTTTTTCTGTGTAAAAAAAATACCTATTCATCATCATCATCAGCCTGTATCGACCCACTGCTGGGTATAGGCCTCCTCTCTTTTGTGCCAGTTTGCCCTGTCTTGGGCTGATATTAATTTAATTAATTTGATTTTGGAGACATATTCTAATCAATTAATTGTATTTTTAGGTCCACGGAATCTGGCAAAATTTTCAAACCATCCCGCTTAACCTTTCCGACGACATTGGAAAACGGATTCACAGTGGTCATAAACGGAACCCTCGACACCAAGAGTGAAACGTAAGTACTTAATTTGATTATACCAATTGAACCTCGTTGACATCGTTGATTGTGATTGACTTATACAATACGGATAGCTAAGGAGAGTTCAGAGTCAACATTAGTTGCGACATATTTAATGTTATCCATAGGTACTAATAATATAAATCCGAAAGTGTGTTTGTCGGTTTGTTACTCTGCAGCAGTCAACGTTTTGACTTAATTTTTGTATAATTTGGAATACATAAATGTAGCGCAAAGGTCGGAGAGACACATAAGATACTTTTTATATTTTTATTAAAAATAAAAGATCAAAATGTGGGATAGCAAAAAAGTCAAACATCAAGCGGGAGGCCACGGGAAAAAGCTAGTTTTCTTATATTACTATAATACCAGTCTAATATAAATTTCTTATATTCTATTCATTTAGCTTCTACTTTATCGGATGCACTACTGCTACTTTTGACTCTAGCACTGTATGCTGAACTTGCAATGACTTAGAGAAAGTTTTGCGCTCGTTTTTATAGAACAAGAGACGTATTCCAAACAGCTATATTAGGAAAAGAGTGTAATGTTTTTATTTTTGCTGTACAAGACATTACCTAATTTGATTAATATTATTCCAGGTTCGAGGTTGTTTTTCCGTCCATCAATAAGGAAGACAAGGACCAATGCAGAATAATATACAATTTCAAAAGTCACATTCTCGATATATTGCCCGAGCACCAGGATTGGAAACCTGAGCCATATGAGCTGTTCACTGAAGAAGGTGAGAGAGATGGCCTTAATATTTCTTACATTGCTGTTAAACTTCGTTTTGAACTTCGCATGCCTATACTTATCTTTAGCAAAGGGAAAAATCGTGAAATGGAACGTTAATTAAAAAGAAATCTTAAAGTTAAGTAAACGTTTCTAGGTTCGGAGTTCAAAAATAGGTCCCCAGGGGATCGTTTTTTGAACATCGAACGCCTCGGACCGTATACGTAGCTTTGACAGATTGTATGGATAATTATATTGTTTATGGAAACTACGAAACCAAACAGTGCGAAGTTCAAAAACGCTCCCCAGGCGCTTAGTGGTCGAAATGACGAAAACCAATACTAAACATCGTCATTTTTACTTTATACTTTGATTTGATTTAAAAAGCAAGAGTGCTAAAACTTACTGATGATGATTACTGATGAATTTAGCAATATTTTGGTGCATTATTAACGTTATTTTTATTCATTTTCAGAACACCCGACCTTCTCAATAAGACTAAAGGCGTGGTCGATCAACGATATACACTTGTTCAAACTGCATTTCATAGGCAACAACGGCGGCGACTCCTCAGCCATGACTTGTGAAATTGCTAAATTTAAAGACTTTGAAGGGGTAGAATTTAAAAATGGAATCAATAGTATCACGAGTTTCTTTATCGAGTTCTAAGAAACAATGGGGGATTTGTACTGAGTTCAGTTTACCAAGTGCTGTGGAGAGTCAAATTAGTAAACACCTCATGGTGATACGACAAGACTTGTAAATGACATTTTGCATGGGCATCCCAAGGAACGTCCCAAGCAAGGTGCATGTAAAAATGGGGAAAGGGATACAAGACAAAGAGAAATGTAAATATTAAGTATTGTTGTTAAATATTGTGATAAGTTAGTAGAGACTCAAAACATTCAACTAACTAACATTACAGTTTCTCATTTGCATTCGTGTCAGATTTTGCCAACCTTTCCAAGTATGTACTCAAGTAATAAGGATATGATCTTATCAATTGTTTTAGTATCAAGTTCGTTTTAAGTCACGATTCTAGTCATCAAAATTATTAATTTATTCTATCAAACGGCGGGCTCCGTTCGATATGTACTTATTTATAACTTTGTACTTAGTATTAAGTACCTTTTAATTGTTATAGCTATTAAGTAAATAAATGAAGTGGTTTAGTAAGATTCCTGGCATTTTATTTGTAAAGAAGTACCTACCTATTAATATACGTTATTACTCGTATTAGTTTAGATATTAAATTTGGCTTTCTGTCTGTGAACCTGTGGATTTAATATCGCCCGGTCCCTAATTACGGCCTATAATTATGAAATATTTGAAATATCGCTAACAAGTTATAAGTATAATAAGCCCGATTACAGAGGCACCAGCGTAAATCAACGTAAAAAGCGTTCTCTCTATCGAATGCCTAAAGTGGAAACGAAACAGAACTATGCTATTTAGCTATTGTAATTACTCTCTACCTCTGAAATCGGGCTTAATGAATAAATAAAATTGTCTTTGTGATAAACATTTCAGAAATTTTGTCGCGAACGAAGACATCTTACACGCGGTCCCCTCTGACCCCAAACTAAGCAAAGCTTGTGATATGGCTGCCAGAGATTGATATACATATTTTTAAATACATACTTATACAGGGTTATTTCTACTCAATTAGCATCCTTTCAGGGGCTTATTCTGTACATCAAAACTAACAACTTTTGTTCTGCGACTTTTGTCAGAACTCAAAATGTACAGAATAAGCCCCTAAAAGGATGCTAATTGATTAGAAATAACCCTGTATTTATAATGCCTAAATAACACCCAGACACAGACCAAAAACCTATGTTCACCACATAAATAGTAATTGCCCTGGGTGGAAATCGAACCAATCCATCGATCCAAGCCTCTTTGATCCCGTAGTCAGAGTCACTAACCACTGAATCACCGAGGCAGTCAATGAAGTGAAGATCTGATTTTACCTAATATTATTGTTTAAAGGTGTCCTTACTTGGAAGCTACTCTTGCAAATACTCCTAAGTAGGTACTACTTGAATTATTATTCTTTGCTATTTTGTTTGGTCATTCTTTATCTTGGCATGACTAATTCACATGTCGGTGACACTGACACATCCATAAACTTGTTGTTAAGGACCGGACCAAGTACTTAAAACATTTTTAATTTGGTTATATATTCAGTACACACTAGATGAGGATCTAATCGCGTTTAATAAATTGAAGTCCGATTGCCCAAAACAAAAGAGACGCTTTTACTAAACAACGATGCGACATAAAGTAGATTTCGACAGCTGGCGTCAAGTTTTCTTATACGAGTAAGTATTGCGATGGCTATATGTTATGTAACGCTCATAGCGTAGTTTGACTAGATGTTCGTTAGCGATCATCGAAGTTAAGGAGCATTCAGCGCGGTCAGTCTTCGGATAGGTGATCGCGGGTACAACGGGGACTACATTAAATTGTAGTCCCCGTTTTTTCTAACCGTTTAGCCAAGGCCTTCAAGCGCCTTAAAAACTCTGAAACCAGGGCTAGCCACCCGGCCTTTACGAACTGACTTACTTATGGATATATCCTTATATTTTAAATCTTTGATCGCATCAGTTCTGATGTACGATCTTTACAAATAATGTACGAGTACCTACGTATGTAGTAGTAGTAAACTACTGTGCAAACTCATAAATTTTTACGCAGTTAGTCATTATCATTACAATTGGCATCGGGCGGTGTCGTTTCTAGGTAACGACAGAAGCTAAAATGTGTCGCGCCTATGAAGTCACGTCTTGTGAAGAGAGATAAATACGATATTAGTTTCGATAGCCACGCAACAGACTGTGGAAACTACGTTATTGTTACTACGCGTAACAAATACGTGCAACTTTATCCAGGAATTTGCTTTATAATACCTAATTGAAGTAAAACTTGTAATGCGACTTCCAACAAGGTTGCGTTAAACGTTTAACGTTACCATGGAGGGGGTATGAAAGTTGTTCAAAGACGCAAGAATGCTGTTGCGTCGAAGTTTCACTTCCTACGCGCGGAGGGACTCCACTTGCATTTTTGTCCAATAGGCTTATTTACTAAAAAAAAATTTGTCCGTCAAATATAATAGATTATCAAAAAATATTAGACACGTATTTTTTCTTTCGTCAATTTAATAAAAATTGATGGAGATATAGCCCGTTAAATTTCCGCGTGACATCACTAGTCTACTACAAATGTATAGTGACGTCACGAGCCCCCACTCTCAAACTTTGACAAGGTTTATGTTTGTCATTTATTGTTTGATTAACAAAAGAAAAATACGTGTCCAATATTTTTTTTATAATCTAACCGACGGACTATTTATAATAATAATTTCTATACCCAGTAAACATTCCTTTTTATAATCATGAATAAGTCCGCGCTTAACCACTTATTCGCCTGATGGTAAGCGACGTTGTGGTCGAAGATGAAGCACGCAGACGTAGAACCTATTCACTTTGACCTTGAAAAGCTTTAGATTATATCTCTTAGGAAAATAGGAAGACTGTTCAATTCTCTGGCGGTACGAATATAAGAAATAATAATAATACAGAAATGTGGAGTCAAACCGCTTCGTACGTATCGAAGGAAAATGCCTGAAGGGAATGCCTATTTTAGTTTTGTGTCACATTGCATACGAAGAGTAGAAATTGTACAAAGGAGAGATTATTATCTACCGTCATTGTATGTACCTATAGATGGAAACAGCATTTATATGCAAAGTAATCTTCTAGAATCTAAGTTTATCATCACGTTTGGATGGAAAAATATATACCTAGATGATATATTTGATGTATTGTAGTTTGTTGTCAATAGAATCCCAAGATAGATATTGTCGGCTAATGCAGTAAATGTAACATAATGGCTAAAAGAGGTAAGTACCTATAGGTACCTATATTTGTAAACAAAAACGAACGTGACCAAAATGTAGTTTTGTGTATTATGTAAGTCGAAACGGAGTGATTGTATATTTACTCTTTATTATTGCCGAGTACCATATATGAGTGAGTGATGTACTCGTATGTTTGTGTTTTTCCTATGTTTACCCACTTTTGAATGCGATACCATGAGGCATATCTTTGAGGCAAATTCGACGGGTAATGAAGAATTTCAAGGAGTCAGTTTTTTATTTTTTGACAATCATGATTAGGTACTCTATATATTTTTACTGACTCTACTCGTACATCAGAATCAGAAACAACGTCATTATTGTAGCACTGCCTACAATAATAACGTTGATTCTGATATAGAGTTAGTAAAAATATTATTAAATGTAGAGTAACATACATTTCTATAGATAAAAATATTGAGGTTATCTTTCTATCACTGAAACTAAACTTTGTCAAGTAATAAGAATTGTAAATGTCTGCAAGTCTGTAACATATTTTAGGCATAATTCAAATTGTTGCCAGATAAACAATCTTCAGTAAAATAATCTTCAGTAGTAGAGGTTCCTAACGCAATATGCGCAAAATCTGGTACATTTCTTGAACAATATGAGAAATATTCAGTAAGAGATCGATCGCACAACGTCGTGATAAATGCATTAACAAAGCGCTCCCGTATGATTTTAGAAATCCGTAACTGGCACAATCCTAGAGTTGGTAGCTACAACATAGAATGCTAAATACAAACACTGTAAGTACATTTAACTATGGATCGTTTTTTTAGTAATATAAAAAATACAAAGTACTCAGATTGTAGAGATGTAGACCAAACAACAAGAACCTGAATGATTGCTATTTTGCAAGTAGGTACTATATTTTCACTACACGATATACTAGCAACAATTATAAAGAATCCGGGGTGTCAAGTCGTTGTATATCTTTTGAATGATATACTGGAAACCTGTCTCTATACTAGGTAATTTCCAACATGGAGTAGGATAATCGTACGAAAGAAGTGGTCGTACAAAACAGATAATAGTTTTAAAACACATTTGTGTTTGTACACCACGTACTTACATTAGATTCGATATGCATGCATAGGTTTAAAATCTAAGAATCCAAAGTGCTTTATGATTTTACAAGTCAAATACGCCACACTGTTATCTAATCTAAAGCCGTCAAATGATTCATTCAGTACCTTTGATAAGTAGTAAAGACTTACTAAACACTGCAACTGCATATTATAAGGAAACACCGTAAGAAAACCTATGTCGTAAAGTAATTTTTTATTGCTTTAAACTCTGTCGTGTAGGGAAAACCAACCTCTTCGTTCATTTCCCCTACATTAAATACTTCTTCTAAAAGCACTGGCAGAACACAAAATAATGTCAAATTTTAAATTAAGATCACGTCACACTTGACGAGCATCAGATTTCTATTTTCTTCATCAGTCTTGGAATTGATTTACTTGTGTTCGGTTTAGAAAGGTTTATTTTTATGTAACTAAGTATTTATTTGATTTGCTGGGCGCTAAACTGTAATGTTGCGGGAAGCGTTTGCAGCACCACAAGTTAATAAGAATTAGAGACCTGCCAATGTTTATCGGTTAGTCTGGTGTTTCTTATACTCCAACCCTCGAACCACTAGGGATCCCAATCCCTAGGCAGGTCTCTAATTCTTATTATCTTGTGGTGCTGCAAACGCTTCCCGCTTGCAACATTACAGTTGGTACAGTTAGTTAGACTTTTTTATGTCCTCTGTCACGGTTGGGCCTTGCCCACACTAGAAACATTTTTCTAGCCCAGTAAACTTGAAAGTCAATATCAATACATTGTATTTTTCAGGGATGGGCAAAGAGCAGCTGCTCTTGTTAGAGAAAATCGAAAATATCTAACTACGCCAATACATTTCTTCCTTTTTTATTGCATACGAGTAAAAATTTGCAAATTTACCACATTTGCTGCCATAGAGAGTATTTATTAGAGAGTAGGTATGTTGTACAACATATGCATCAACGTAGTTCAATTTACTTTTAGCTCGTTACAATTACGTTAAGTAAACAATCTGGTCGATTTAGTAGAGTTTGCGGTTTAATAACAAAAGTGACTTAGCATTGGCTCTAATCAAAAATTGTATCCCCTGGTATAAATAACTGCCTCGGTGGCTCAGTGTATAGTGACCCTGACTTCTGGATCAAAGTGGCGTGGGTTCGATCCCTACCCAGGGCAAGCATTTATGTGATGAACTGGCTCCGTCTTTTTGTGATGAAATTTGGTAGATTTAGTGGAGTTAGCGGTTTAATAACAAAAGTGACTTGGTAATGGCTCTAATCAAAAATTTCATCGCCTGATATAATTAAATTAAGAATTTCTTATACTTTCCTTCATGAGATTAGAGCTGGAATTTTCTAATAATAAACAATTTTCTCGGAAATCCAAGGAGGTAACCTATCTATAGTTAAAAGATTAGGCTCAAAGATAACGGAACAGTGTTTACAATCGTTTCGTTTTATCGACCAGTTGTGCCTCGCCTCTCATGCAGTACAGAAATATTCCATGTTGTTTGTTGAACTTTAATTATTTCTATGAAGAACCAAAAGAAACCCACGCCATTGCCAGTTACACCAGCCAGTTCAGTAGCGTAAGTGATTCGATTATGTTGTTACACGAGCTAATAGTGAGTCAGATTCTATCTTGATGTATTCGGTGTCATTCAATCGATCTTTGGATATACTTTTCCCTGTTTAGTTATCTTGTAAGTTACTTGTATTATCAAAACTCAAAATTAAAACTAATTCATTAATACTAAAGTTACTAAAGTTAGTGAACTTTTTGTATGAAACAATAGATGTTTTTCTCGTGCTTTCGGAGTCGGTACCATGGTAAAATTTGTTTATAATGGTGAGTCAATGGTCCTTTATTTCACTATATCTACTGATTACGACTTTCATGGTACTTACATATTGTGCATACAGCGTATTTGAATTCAGATGCACTACAAGGCACATGATGACAAAAAAAATCGGCCAATTACCAGTTGGACTCGCGCTTGAAGGGTTCCGTAGTATGGGAGCCCCTCGGCAAAAAAAACACGTTTGTTATATGAGATCCACCCTTGATTATTTACATTGTCTTGTTTCTAGTATAAATTTGTTAGCGGCAATCGAAATACATCATCTGTGAAAATATCAACTCTCTAGCAGCTAGCTATCACGATTCATGAGATACAGCCTGGTGACAGACAGACGGACAGCGGAGTCTTAGAAATAGGGTCCTGTTTTTACCCTTTGGGTACGGAATCCAAAAATAAGCAGACAAATGGTCTACTTGCCCTAATATTTAAGTAGGTAAGTACCTACTACAACACCTACTTACTGTCATTCAAATCGAGTCCAAACAAAACACTAAACGATGATCAGTGCGGTCAATATTTATTGAACACAATAATGTTGGTCTTTCTAGGCTATCCAAATTGTCCAGCGAAATTCCGTTAGGGACTGTGACTGTGTCCATTAGATGATCCGCTATGGCAGATTTGTGTTTATCATTTCTTTTTACTACTAATTGACCGACGAAACGGAGGAGGTGCTTAATTCGACGCGTATATTTTTTTAATTTATAACCACACATAACTTTTTACGTAGTGGTCCGATTTCGATAATTCTTTTTTTATTAGAAAGAGTATAAGTACTTCGAAATTGGTCCCATTTAAATCGGTTGCGCCATTTTCGATAAATCAAAAATAATGTGATTAATCGGCCAAGTACGAGTCAGACTCGCGCACGGAGGGTTCCATACTGTATGGGAGCCCTCCTTAAATATTTATTTAATTTTAATTTTATTATTTACTATTGAAGGGAATATAAAACTAAATATTCTGTGAAAATTTCAAGCATCTACTCGTAGCTGGTACCATTATTAATATAGAGCGAAAAACGTCAAAAAATTCAGGTTTGTTGTATGGGAGCCCCCCTTAAATATTAATTTTATTTTGTTTTTAGTTTTTATAGCGGCAACCGAAATACATCATCTGTGAAAATTTCAGCTGCCTATAGTTATCATGGTTCATGAGATACAGCCCGGTGACAGACGGACAGACGGACATCGAAGTCTTAGTAATAGGGTCCCGTTTTTCCCTTTGGGTACGGAACCCTAAAAATGTGACATCGATCTGTGCGAATAATTCGCGAATTCTGTACACGGTTGAAGTCGGTCATGCTATTTTCTGCAAAAAATAATTATTTGTGTTAAATTTTAATTTAATGATTCATTCAGCTGATTTTATACACTCCGAGATGTTGAAAAGGTATTTTGTCTTTAGGGGACGTAGACCTACACAATATTTTTCTAATCTTTCAAGAATCAACGTTCCGTAAGTCACATTCTCGATCAGACAGTCGAGGGAGAGGAATAAGAGCTGCGTGAATCCATATGTCCCTTATCCTGGGGGTCTGTAATATGGACATTCGAACGGCTAGGACGTATACGGAACATTACGGATACCTACTCCATACAATCTGTCAAAAAAGTTCCGACGTTTACAGCCGTTCGAAAGTCAATTCTGGAAAATAATCCTAAAAATGAGAACGACTATATAATAATATAGTCACGATACTATACTTATACCTATAGCAAAATGTGTGATGTTTTAGCACCTAAGTCACAAGGCACGAGTAAATCCATCCTTTACGATAAGTTCTACGACTCAAAGAATAAAGTTACGCAAGGTTGGGGTCATTAAAACGAAGCTTAGAATAACAATATTAATAATTCCGATCAGCTTCTTGTGCCGTGAAATGCCTAAGTTATTAGGCAGTGTCTAATGAAGTCTCAGAGAGTTCTAACGTTAGCTATCGATCGCAGTCCACATTGTAGTGAAGCGAAACAACTCAACTATGTAACTGTACATGACTTCAAGGTGTGTCCGTGCCACATTTTTGTCACAGTTTCTCTAATTTAATTTGTTTGAGACAATGTAAGTACCTACCTATCTGTATTTTTATCGCGTGATTCATATAAGTACTTGTGATGGGACGTAGTGAACAATATTTCGGCAATATTTACTTGTGGCATTGTGTATCGAAACATCGAATAAATAATTAAATGATCAGCTTTGGTTGAATCTCCCACTCTGATATCGAACATTAAAGCCATCCATTCAGGAGTTGTTTTAGAATCATCTCTATTTCATAATAATTTTGAATTGACAAAACGATTAGAAGCGAAGGAATAATCGCACCACTGAATCGCATCGCTCACCCCTATTCACTCCAGTAGTTTTTACAATACGTTTATGTACTTATTTATATTTAAATAGTCGTTCAAATAAAATAACCACCAAAATGAAAGGAAATCAGAGTTCAGTATGTCAGATGAGGCTATTCAATGACCGTGAACGCGCAAAGGCGTGTTTGTTTTCATCTTACGTCACCTCAACCAATCTCAGGCTCCGTCTTACAAAATGCCTTTAGTTACCGAGACGTGTCTGTCGATACCAACCGCTACCTGTGCGCTGCGCAACCGCCGATACTACTGCGACGTGGTTCCAGTAAAAGTGAATCGAATTTCAAGAAAATATGTTGAAGGCTTGTTGGGATTGCTTAGCAGGGTACGATTTGATTAGGTCAGATTCTATTAGCCAATAAACGATAAGATGTTGTAAAGTGTCCGTCACTTTCCTAGTGGAAGGATTTTCCGTGGGAAAACACGTTTCATTGGTATGTGATGCATGCGGCATTATAACACCGACGACGTAGGTTTGTGGTAGCTAACGGTATTTTATTACGTGTGATTTATGTACTTAGCGATGCTAGAAGTTATTTTGCTTTGGTTTTGTAATGTTAGATAGTTATCTGTCATGTAAACACAGCTTTATTTACATTTTCTATTTTCATCCGTGTTGAGATGTCAAAGACTTTCAGATACAAACTTTGTCACGAAAGCTATACAACCAAGTATATAATATGCATCTGTTAATAATTTAATTGTGAAATACGAATGTAATCAATTTATTCATGGATGAAGAATGAGGCGTAAGTAAGCGTGAGCTAAACATAGACATGAATAGCTCCAAGAGCAAAACAACGGACGCGTACTCTACTTTCTTTATTACAGGAAATGTCACTGTCACGAACACCTGACACAAATGTCATTCCAATCACCAATGTCAATGTCTTGATTACACAGTGAAGTGTCACAGATCTTGCTAATTTACGTGAAAGCAAAGCAAATACATAAACTAGCGCAAATAAATTGTGCAGTGAATTAAATCCAAAGAATTCTTTTCGTGTATCCTAGTCATTATTTTTAGTAACAAGTGAAAAGATTGAGCTCACTTAAACTCGCAATATTTGCATTTTGCAAACCAGGAGGTTATGTCTTCGTTTGGTTTAGGAATATTATTTTTTAAAAAACAACTAAAAAGACATTGGTAACATCTTCCTGACGTTAAATCCAGGTAACGTAAACTCTAAACAAGGAAGCGACGTATAACGTCTTGTACTTACTACATTACGTCAGTCACCGACTACTTATAATTTGTTATTGAATTTATTTGTTTTACGAAAAATACTACACCTTTGCATACTTAGTAATGATTTATTAATTTAGCCACTGTGCTATTAGCGTACCTAATACTTTTATCATTCACCAACACTATTTATTGTATTGCATAGAATAAGTTCGTTTTAGCTGCTCTTGTATTTATAAATTTCAGTGAAGATTCACTAGGTATCTATTAGGAAAAAGTAATGGTTTTATAAACTTATTTCTTGGTCTTGGTCTTGCCTTTTTTAAATACATCACTACATCCTTACATAGTATAAAATAAAGTCGCTATTTTTTGTCTGTTTGTCTGTATGCTTAAATCTTTAAAACTACGCAACGGATTTTGATGCGGTTTTTTTTAATGGATAGAGTGATTCAAGAGGAAGGTTCATATGTATAATACACCTGTGCGAAGCCGGGGCGGGTCGTCTAGTAATATTATAAAGCGAAAGCCACTATTTTGTCTGACTGTGTATCTGCTTATTTATTTCCAATTTACACAATGGATTGTAACGCAGTTCTTCTAGAATTTTTAAGCTATAATCCAATTTAACCTGACTGAAGACAGGACAGCCACAGTATGACATAATTCATAATTTCAAACCAACATGACCAAAACAGAACTTTCATAATGTCAAGCCTTGATGTCATCAACGGTCATTCCAATGATTCCAGTATTAACTATTTTCTATACAATTGTACTTACCGTGTTTAGCTATGACTGTGAAATACCTATTTTAGAGTTGTTACCCGTGGTCCTGTGGCACTAGGGATTGATAAAGCAAGTGATAAATATTAAATTGAACTAATTATATGACAGCCAGCATTGAAAGTTTGGAAAAAATATGCACTTTATTAATAGTTACAGATCCTTTGCACTGATTTTTCCTTTTATAAATCAGTTCCAAAGAGATGATAATATTTTATAAACAGTAGGTATGCTTTTATACAAATGATTTTTGAACGGTAAAACACTACTTTTCTACCTTAAAATTATTTTTACATTTTAATATGCTAAGCTGTGATCAAAATAGATACATATTTGTATGGAATATATTAATTGTGAAAATTATTAGGCCTATGTTACCTACACCTCCTTATATGAGTAGACATACATGTCATACTTATAATACATATGTTTCCTTATAAGGCACCTAGACCGCAAAGGTACAAAAGTAGGTAAAAATATATTAAACAATATAAATCATGCCGCTAGCTCATAATATTCATTTACAATTTTGAGTTCATAAATACAATGCGGGCCCTAACTTTTGTACTTTATTTTTATTTGAGTATTTACTGTTGTTATAGTGAACAGCAGCGACAGAGTGATGACCGGTATGGTGTGCATTTGAATGGGGTGTCCAGTGCTCCACCTTGGCCTACGTTTAATGCCCAGAACGGAAAAATGTTCGCAGTACCCACACAGCTTAAAGAAGATGACGAGATCATCATCCGGGGGATGATGACAGATGGAATGTGAGTTATCACAAGATCAAATGAAATTTTAGTCAAGGAGGTCTTTTTGTAATTGCAACAATTTCTTAAATTACCACTGAAGCAGTTGTGCCAGAGAGCCACGCTCTGCTACTTTAAGGAGCTGGGCTGACGCGGTTGATGCTGGAGGGGAAATGCTCAAAACAACCCAAGCGGGACATCAAGACGGGGCGATAAGTCCTGCATTGACTTATCGCCCCCACACCGAATAAGAATTTCTTAAATTGTTTCAACCATTAATTAAATTGTTTTGAGAAATTGTTGCAACCACAGGAATAATTTTTGACAAAAAGGACTCCTCGAGATAAGCCTAATATGGAGAGAAGACAGATAATGTGGCAAGCAATATAGATAAAAATGTTTATAGTAATGTAAATGTAGTGTATTATCTTTTGAGTATAATATCTTGGAAAGATTTAAAAATGATGAAGAGATTAGAAAAGGTTTATTAAAACTTGGGAAGATTCACAATGAGAAGTGTTCTATTCTTTTTATAATACATAATTGAGCTTTGGGTCTTCTGATGTTTGAAAAAGAAAGAATTTTTCGAAATTTTTGTATGCAAATTAGGGTTTAAATTACTTAATTTTTATTTAAGTAGATCAAATGTTGAGTTTCCATTAACTGTATAACTATACACAAAACTGATTTATTGTTAATTTATATTATTTGATACATGCCAGACTTGTAGATAAGATTGTGGAAAATGCAAACTTTAATTAGACTTTCTCTTTTACATTATAAAATATGTTACTGTACTGTATTGGCCTTTTTGATAATTCAATACTGAACTGGCCTACCCACAAAAGGTGGTGGGCCATTCCGGCCATTCATCCATCCACCACATTGGCACTGTGCGTGTTGGTGGATTTATGCCATTAAATTTCTTCTATGGACATATGCAGGTTGCCTTATGATGTTTTCCTCTACCGAAAAGCTAGTGGCCGTCAATTATACCTTTAAATTGAGGTTTAACAGCCCCTATCCTTGCTAATTATGGTGTCTATAAAAAAAAACGAAAAAATGGGATGTAGTCAATGATAACAGTATTAGCACTGTAAATGATAAACACACTTGTAATATGTTTTGTCTTCATTTTACAGGGTAGACATTGCCCTGAGACCAGATGGGAACAATGTTGTGACACAAATCAATGTCATCTATCCAGACAACCAAACCCATGATCAGATAACATTATTCAATGGACCTAATAACCCCGTTGGCGAGTACAGAGCAACAGATTATTTCACAGGTAAAGGTACTGGTATTTTTTTTCTAAAATAAATACATACAAATCTCTTTAATTCCTAACTAACACAACTTAGGTAGGTATATTATTTACATTTTCCTAATGCTAAATTCCTAAAATATTAGCTTGTCTATTTTGTACCTACATAGGCTTCCTCTGGAAGATGCCAGTGCTTCTTACTTCTAGCTTTTCTCTTTTCCTGTGTCTTTGTATCATCATCACTATATAGTATAAAACAAAGTCGCTTCCCGCTGACTGTCCCCATGTATGCTTATATCTTTAAAACTGCGCAACGGATTTTGATGCGGTTTTTTTAATAGATAGAGTGATTCGAGGGGAAGGTTTATATCTATAAAACACCTGTGCGGGGCGGGTCGCTAGTAAACACTAAAACATAAGTATCAATTCTTCAAGCACCAAGCAAGCAAGGTTGTTGTGGAACTTGTTGTGGGAAGTAATTTTTTGATGTTTTTTTTTTTTATGAATAATTGCTCTATTGCAAATTTCAGGATTCTAACGAGATGGCAATCATATAAATAGAATACCGGGGCTCTATAACTTTCATGATAGTACAGAAATATTTTGTAACAGTACTTTCTTAGCGTGGGATATCCACCTACAAGGCGACCTCATCAAGACTGTAGGATCGCGCTGGATGCAAGCCTCTTAATTCTAACCGGTCTTATTGAAGATCTATAGGGGAGGCCTATGTCCAACAGTGGACGTCTTGGAGTGGAGGAGGAGTACATTATGTATACTTTGTCAATGAATTTAATAATATTTTGTGATGTTTTTTTTAATGACACTGCATTTGTGTATCTAGTATAAATAATAATATTAGTAAAATGTGAAAAAAAAAAATGTTAAACCGGATGAGTATATTAATGAATCAATATTATGCAATATTTTTTGTAATTAGTAGGTATTAGGTTCTATTAATAACAATAAAATTATCTTCTCTTATCTTATCTTTTCTTCTCATTTTTCCTCTTATACTGATATAAACTTCTTTCTTTTGCAGATACGAGTTTCGACGTCCGATTTATAATGATGCAGAATGCCGTAAGAATTTCGATACAAGATTCATATTTGCAATCCGTTCCAATAAATAACACGGATGATATACGATATATTTCTGTCAGAGGACAAGTGAAACAGTTAAACTTTTCATTTAATGCTTATTGATAACTGTATTATGGCATAGAAATAAGATTATGATACTTGTGCTGTACTATCATACATAATGTACTTTTGAATGAATGCTAAAAAAGAGGACTGAAATACCTCTGATATGCACAATTGAACCATCACCTGGTTGCGCCAATAAAGGCGTAACCAAATGAGTATATTATTTATAGGAAAGTCACTATAGTAATACAGTTATTACAGAATGTTTAAAAAACTGTGATGTAAAGCTATTCATAGTGATATTTTTTTTTGCAAAATGTGCAAAAAGTATGCAAAGATGGTTTTGCGTGTAGACCTGCGGGGCAATTCTGTCAACCGATCTCGTCACCGAAGTGATACGCTCCCGAACCCCTTTCGCTTTTCTGACAGTTTTAATGGCTCAAAGCTGTCAAAAAAACGAAAGGAGCTCTAGAACTCGTCACCTCAGCAACGAGATCGGTTAACAGAATTGCCCCACTGTTGTGTAAATATATCACAAGATATAAATATAAGATCATGAAAGATGTTCTGAACATCATGTTTTCTTAGCACTGCACAATTGCACATCGAGATTAGTGCATTCATAAGTAAATTCATGTTTGTGTTCAATGCATAAACGTGCCTTGCATAAGTCAGTAGCTGGTATACGACATTCTACAGTGAAATATAAACATTTGTTTATTTATTGCTCTTTAAGATTAATATTAAGATGACAATTAAGTCAGTTTCGCATTATCCTTTCGTTGGAATTAATTTTACTTGGCACTTGATTGATACTAGTAAGCCAGGGATACTACTTATTTTTCTTTTTTATTTCAATTAATTTATTCATAATTTTCAATACCCTCCATTAATTATTATCCATTCTTAAAATGTATGTGTATTCTTTTATCAGTATTCCGTTTCATATGATAAAACCTAGTATTACCTAGTCTCACATTAATAATAATTAAATTATCTGGCCTCTAAATGGCAGCTGCATAAGTTATTTCCTTGTTATAAGCATTTATTTGTAGGTTTAGTATGTTTTGTCATATAATTTTGCGTGCCGTAGACATTTTTTGATGAACGGTTTGAAGATAATATAGTAAGAACACCTGTATTTTTTATAGTAAGAGATTTTCTCTCATTCCTAAACTTATGCTAGCAAGCATTGCTTCTCATATTAAATTACAATGTAAGAAAATATGTAGAATTATTATATTATGAATATACTAACATTAGTTACCTATATTATGAATTCTCAGAAAATGAAAAGTTGTAGAATTAAATTTTTTTACGTATGTAATACGTATGTTTTTTACTAGTAGGGTTTAGAAGTCATACAATATACAGGGTGTCTACGAATTCATTAGCAATACTCTAGGATGTAGATTTTTATGGCCAACTTTCATTATGGAAACTAACCCAAAATTGCAAAAATAAGCTAAGTATATATTCCCTACAAAAAGTTTATCACAAAACATAAAGAACAGCTGAATTTTCCTTAGCGATTTTGGAGTTGGCCCTATAGTAAAAGTCGATTGTAGCGACCAGCTGAACTATTTTCTAGAGAACTGATAATGAATTAGCAGTCACCCTGTATAAATGATAAGAATGATTAAAGATTTGTTGTTTATCATCCCACCATTAGTTCGAAAGTACCAAGCGTTCACACTCGCATAGTTACAAAATAAGATCTATGCCATTTTAATTCGAGCTTATTATAAAGCTAAGACTAGAATATAGTTTATCATAGAAATAATTAGTAAGACCTTTATCACAATAGAAAACCGTATGTTATGTATAAATAAAAATATTTTGTAAGTTACATCAATAACGGTGGATGTGGGACAGTGTGTTTGTATATGGCCTAATCGCCCTTTGTGAGTGGGCCTATGTCCAGCAGTGGATTTTGAAAAAAGACCTTACAGTGCCAATGCGTTCGCCGTCCAGACTTTGTAGTTTTTTTGACAGTTACTATTCAACCATACCATATAATATAAGAACTGACCATAGTCGAATCGCAATTGCACATAAAAGTTGAATGATTCCTTATCACATTATATGAGAATAATTAAGTTTAAGCATCACATTAATTATGTAATTATAATTAATCTCCTTCATTGTAAGATTAGAATTTGCTAATATTATAAATTGTTGTCTTGTTAAATCTCGTTTTATTATACTAGCCTGTATGAGTGTACATTTAAGGAGAAACTCCTAGTTTATCATGTGATTTTTTAGGGTTCCGTACTCAAAGGGAAAAACGGGACCCTATTACTAAGACTTCGATGTCCTTCTGTCCGTCTGTCTGTCACCGGGCTGTATCTCATGAACCATGATAGCTAGGCAGCTGAAATTTTCACAGATGATGTATTTCTGTTGCCGCTATAACAACAAATACTAAAAAGAAAATAAAATAAATATTTAAGCGGGGCTCCCATACAACAAACCTGAATTTTTAGACGTTTTTTTAAATTGATTTGATTACTTTTAACTTTCAAGTATTTTTATGTATCTGTTTGATGCAAAGAAAGTGGCTAAATTAAACAGAGGAAAAACTGAATGCAATACAAAATCATAAATAAACAATAAAATTATTATGTAACGGACAAATATTATGCAAAACGAATATAGGTTCACAATGGGTTTTCCTCTGACGTCAAAAATGGTGTTTAGGTACGAGTACTAGAATACCTATTTTCCACATTGTTGTGACTGTACATCACGAAACGTCGGAACATGCCACACGTGACACGTTATATAGGATTAGCTAAATGGAAAAATATTGTAGTAACTATTATCGCTGAATAAACGCACTAGTCTAATGACTGCCTTAGTGGCTCAGTGGTTAAGTAACCCTGACTCCTGAATCAAAGAGGCGTGGGTTCGATCCCCACCCAGGGCAAGCATTTATGTGATGAACATATTATGTAGATGTTTGCTCTGTGTCTGGTTGTTATTTAGGTACTATCTATATAAGTATGTATTTAAAAATATGTATATGTAGTATATCAGTCTCTGGCAGCCATGTAACGTATTGGTGAAAACCGTAATGTTATTTATTAAGAAAATAAAGAATTGAATTGAATCACAAGCTTTGCTTAGTTTGGGGTCAGAGACCGTGTGTAAGTTGTCCCCTAATATTTATTTATTTATTTAAACATCTTAAAACCCAACATCAAATTGTACAGGTTGAATCATACTAGTCGGCGGATGTCAAGCTAGCGGAAAGCTACGCAATTTCATGATATAGGTTTGCGTTTTACCACATACTGCTTGATGTTCAGCAGATAAGCGGTTGCGGCCTAGCGTACAACCAATCACAAAGCGAGTTTTTTTTTAATCCTGGTCTGTGATTGGTGGATGACTTGGTCGCCACCGCGCAGCTTTCTGGGGGAGGTTTCATTTGTGCATAATATATTAACAGACGTCAAGTCCTGTTTATAGGCCGAATCATACAAGTCGGCGGATGTGAAGTTAGCTACAAGCTACGCAATATTCAATCAACGCGTAGCTTTATGTGAGCTTCAGTCAGGATTGGATATTGCGCAGCTTGTAGCTAACTTCACATCTGCCGACTTGTATGGTATGATTCGGCCTATAAACAGGTCTTGATGTCAGTTGATATTCCGGGTGACTGGTAAATAATTAGCATCCTTTTAGGGGTTTATTCTGTACATCAAAACTAACAACTTTTGTTCTGCAACTTTTGTCAAAATTCAAAAAAAAAAAAATCTTGTTCCATAGAAAAATATCGTTCACCCGCGACAAAATGTATGAAACAGCGGTTTTTTTTTTGAGTTCTGACAAAAGTCGCAGAACAAAAGTTGTTAGTTTTGATGTATAGAATAAGCCCCTAAAAGGATGCTAATTATTTACTAGTCACCCTGTATAGGTATTATGCACAAATTAAACTTCCCTCAGACAGCTGAGCGGTGGCGACCAAGTCAACCACCAATCACAGATCTTGATTTAAATCATCGGTCAAGTACGAGTCGGACTCGCGCACGGAGGGTTCCGTACTGTATGGGAGCCCCCCTTAAATATTTATTTTATTTTAATTTTATTTTTTATTATTGAAGTGAGTATAAAACTAAATATTCTGTGAATATTTCAAGCATCTACCTATTACCATTATTAATATAGAGCGAAAAACGTCTAAAAATTCAGGTTTGTTGTATGGGAGCCCCCCTTAAATATTTATTTTATTTTGTTTTTAGTATTTGTTGTTATAGCGGCAACAGAAATACATCATCTGTGAAAATTTCAGCTGCCTAGCTATCATGGTTCATGAGATACAGCCCGGTGACAGACGGACATCGAAGTCTTAGTAATAGGGTCCCGTTTTTCCCTTTGGGTACGGAACCCTAAAAAACGGGCTTTGTGATTGGTTATACACTAGGCCGCAACCGTTTATCTGCTGAACATCAAGCAGTATGAGGTCAAACGCAAACCTATATTTTGAAATAAAAAGCTTGCAGCTGTTGTTTTTTTAACAGGATATTAAATTACGAATTTCTCGACGACGGAACCATCGACAGGCCAAAGTCTATATTTATTTCTTTATGAGCCATTCGCTAAAGTAAAATACTATGTTTAAGAGAGTCATTAAATTCAGTAGTCGTGGCGATGTCATTATTTTTGAGCCGATATAGTTCCACGAAATACAATCGAGCAGCTCCCTCGAGATTTATGTAGAGTTTGTGCAAAAAGAGAAGAGTCGTAGGTGAGGTCGCCCGTGTGCCATTTTACTAATGTTGTTACGTTGACAAAACTGCTATGTCATTGCTAGTACATACAACTAAAAGTGTTAGATACTTGGTAGACATCAATTCGGTTTTCATCAGTACTCGCGACCAAGTATAGCCGGTACCTTGGCTGCTGATAAAATCTTACTGAAAGTTCACCGTAACGCCACGACGGTTCTCTTTTTGCACATACTCTACTCTTGAAGTACGAACCCCACTGGGTTTATAAAATTTAAAGACAAATAATGATGCTTCTGCGCTACGCGTCCGGCGATAGATGGCTAATATTTTGACCCATATATTTTTTGTTCTTTTATCTTAATTGTTTATTGATCGTAAATTATATTGCCAAAAATCATTGGACATATGCCAATACGCCTGAGTGGAGAACGATTAGAGCTACGTGCGTCATTGTTTCAATCACCAACATCATACTCATCAAGTATTGTTTTTGGTTCTGTTCTTCCATTCAGGGTCACTTGAGTGATTTAGGTCATCATGACTCGACAAGAGACACGCGAATCATTTTCATACATATCACTACAAGGTTAATGAATGGAACAATTGGCTTCCCAAAAATGATCAATTTGTCAACGTCATATTCGTCATCGATATGACGACATGTATATCCCATAGCCCTATTCATTCGGTCTGAGTCGTTCTCACGTCGTCACAACGGAAAGTCTTCAGACGTCAGATCTGATGATGTAGTACTCCATAGTCTATACTCATGCATGACTATGGTCACAGAGCTATTACAACCAGAGAGATAGCGCTGTTGTCGCTTGAGGCAATTCTCATTCACAAAAATGTATGGAGAATCTTGCTCAGAGCTGTCAAAACTGTCAAATATGTATTGGAATCTGACACTACTGAGAGAAAAACACGGCAACTAGCCACTCAATCGAGATATTTTTCATGTCTCTTTCTAACTCGTGCAATATTAAATCAATGCATCTCTTTTTTTCTTTTCTCGATCGATCACATTATCCCTCTGGAAACTCTGTGACTATGGTAGTCATCCTACTACTATTAAAAATGCGAAAGTTTGTGAGTTTGTATGTATGTTTGTTACTCTTTCACGCACAAACGGCTTTAAACCGATTTGGCTGGATTTGGTATGAAGGTAGTTTAGACCTTGGAATAACACATAGGCTACCTACTTTTTATCTCACGCGGGTAATACCGCGGGGCGCAGCTAGTAATATATATTGTCACTAGGCATTTGCTGACTGATGAGTTCTCACGCAGTCCTTTAGTCTATGTAAGCATGATGACTGACTAAAAAAAACATTATTATAATTAGTCTGTGCGTTAGATTATCAAAGGACAGGTATTTTTTCTTTCGTCAATCAAACAATAAATGACAAAGATAAACCTTGTCAAAGTTCGGGAGTGGAGGTCGTGACGTCACTTCTGTGACAAAAGTATTCATTCGTATGTGACTCGTGACGTCACCCGGAACTTTAACGAGCTATATCTTTATCCATTTTTGTAGCAAAAATACGTTTCTAATAGTTTTGATATCTCTATCTGACGGACTAATTATATTTTTTTAGTCATCAATGTCATCATGCCTATATGTTACGGATTATAATCATGTACTTATGTGTAATTTATGATGATTTCAGCAGCAAATGTTATGGAACAATATTAGCTACAATTCTACTTAGTTAATATTGGACACACAGTTGACAGTTGAGGTTAAAGTTAACCTGTTGATTTGCCCTACGTGCTCACTAGCTGTCGCATGCAATAACAGCTGGTTAACAGACCTACAATTACATTATGGTTTAACACTACTCGCCTGACACTGCCTAGTAACTATTTTTCAAATATCAGATAGCTTACTAATCTGTAACTTTAAGTACGATTAAAAGCCGTTAATTAAAAAATTAATTACTATTATATTTTTCTCGTGTACATAACTTATCTCAATCTATATTTCTTTAGTATGGAGTATTTTGCTGTAAGGTAGTCAAAAATATTTGTCATAATTTTATTTGTTTTTCCCTAATTATTATTATTATTGTTTAAGTAATCATTTTCATTTTATAATCTTAATTATGCTATGTAACCCGTAGACATGGTCATGTTGTAAACGTACGAAATTGCAAAGTACTACGTACCAAAAATTATAATGTATTTCCTATCTACCCTCTACTTACGACTTAATGAGAACTTTGGTAAATTTATAACATAATGTTTAGATACAAGTTTTAAAAGGTGACATTAGCCTACAAAACACTGTAAATATTGTGGTAAATTGTAACTTAGTTAGTTAACGCTAAGCTTTACAAAACATTGTAATTTTATTATGTTAATAAAGGTTTCTTAAAATCAATCAATTATTATTGGACACAATATTTCATCGATGTTATAAGTTTCTTGATCACTACGTTATGCGGATAAATGCCTAGCTAAGATACAATCAATAAGACCGCAACAAAAATATGCATGTAAAAATTGGTTGTCTGTAAACTCGGTTTACTGACGATAATTTTACGTGATAACGTCATAAGAAAACAATGTTGAATCAATAACTGAAACAAGCCGAACGTTTAGGCCGATCGTGCCTCTATATAGCTTGTTACGCGCTCTCGCTTGCACGCCCGGCTCAGGCGGAACGTGACACTTATTCGTGCGTGTATCCGGCGTTCATCGATTTATTGTGAGATCAAATCTAAACAAGTAGCTTTATTTATTCAGAACTATCATTAATATTATGGCTTTTAACATTTAAGATGACGCCAACCTAGAATCGCCAGAAAATCATTTAGCTAAAGAAACATCCTAAATTTTCCCCAATGGCTATGTACAGGCTATAATATAGTGGATGACCGAAGACTACGCTTCCCTCTCCTCTCCGCGCACTCTCCGGTGCGACAGTACAGTTAGCATCTTCGTTGCCGATACACGTCCCGATAATAATTTACGTCCGGACGGTATACTAGACGTCCGGTAATGTATATACGTCCCGATAATTCGATATGACGTCACGAAGTCAGGTGCACAGATATTGTGACCGGGTTGTACATGTTCGTTACTTGTGGTCACAGAGACTGAGTAGCTAAGTGCCACGTTAAATATATTGTAGGCCCCCATTGTTTTAACTGTTCAGCCATGACAGAGGGCTTCAGGCAGATTAAAAACTTTCACGCCAGGGTTAGCCACCCGGCCTATACGAAATCAATTAGGTTAGCTATTCATACAAGCGGGCCGGCATCAATCGGAACTGCCGGGCGGTAAAATCGAATAGGCGGGAAAAAAGCCAATCGGCTTTCGCTAGGCCGAAAGGCAGCTAGTCGGCATGATCGACAAAGCTGATAAAACCGAATGTCAGTAAATGAATGTTCAGGAATATCGCAACGCACAGAGACCCGTGACAGCAAATTAAAAGCAATTAAGCAGTGTGAATTAAAACCGAATGTTTTTGAATTTTAATTGTACTGTATCGCTTGGACCCGAAGAAATTAAGTAGAAATAGGAATGTAGTAGCTGTCGGGTCAGCTTTGACATACAACAAAATGAGCCGAGCCGACTCGGTCGACCCGCTTTTGTGTGTAGCAACACTATCTGTGCAGCACTGACTGCCTCGGTGGCTCAGTGGTTAGTGACCCTGCCTTCTGGGTCAAAGAGGCGTGGGTTCGATCCCCACCCAGGGCAAACACTTGTGTGATGAACATAGGTGTTTGCTCTGTGTCTGGGTGTTAATTAGATACTATCTATATAATATGTATTTAAAATATGTATATGTAGTATATCAGTCTCTGGCAGCCATATCACAAGCTATGCTTCGTTTGGGGTCAGAGACCGTGTGTAAGATGTCCCCTGATATTTATTATTATTTATTTTATTTATTTATTATTATACCGCTCGGCCACTAGTTCAGGTTTTAGCGGCGGCGGGGTCTACAAGCGGGATGTCGTCGTGGCGTCATACAAATTAATTAAATTAATTAATTCAATATTTCAGTACCTACATTGGTTCATACCGCTCGCCGCCCCGCGCCCCGCTACCGCTCATAGCGGCGACTTCGTGGCCGAACGGATATAGTTAGTGCCGGATTATCCCTAAGGCAGATTAGGCAATTGCCTAGGGGGCTCGCATCAACTAGGGGCCCCAGGCACGGGTACGAGGCCCCGTGAACGCAAAAAGAACTGGACAATTGCGGGTCAGGCTCGCCTACCAAAGTTTCCGTACAAATCACTAAGATGCCTGGTATTGAAAAACACCTTCCTTTCGCTCCATGGCTAGTAAAGGTTCTATTCTGTAATAGGGCTCCGAGAATGGCACTGCTTAGGGGCCCCTGATAGGGTTGATCCGGCGCTATAGTGTGCGGTAAAGGCCACTTACCGACTGTGGTGTACCGCACATAGGTCTCCTGGTTGTCCATCATGGCGTCGACGGCTTGCTTCTCGCAGTACAGCGCGGTGATCACCGCGATACTCGGCTGCCGCGACGAGCACAGCGTCGGCATTTGTTTCACTACCTGCCCGTAACACGAGTACATACATACAAAAATCATATGCGATTATAAATTGAGATACTCATACTCATACTCATACTCATTTATTGGTACAAACATGTATACGTCAATTGTAACAAAACAAAAAATGCAATTTAAATTAGACAACTTAGTACAAATAATTAAAAGAAATGTCAAATAATTCAATAATATAAAAATAAGATACAATTAGTCAAAAACAAAATAAAAATGTATACTTAATAGTAATGTCTATTTATAATGTCACCTTTAGGGTCAGAAATTCTTTGTCTATGTCGTAGAACGCCTGACTGACAAGCCAGCGTTTTAACCTTGCCCTGAAAGTAATTAGATTCGCTGCCTCTATCACGTCCTTGGGAAGTCTGTTATATACTGATGTGCCCATGACGTGAGTTAGATTCTCGGATTTCGTGAGAGAGTGTACGACAGGCATGAGTCTGTTTTTGTGACGAGAGGGTCGTTGTTGACCTTCACCCATCGTTCTGTACGATTTCAGATTCATTCGCACATATACAGCAACTTGCATAATTACTATTGAAGGTAGTGTCAATATCTCTAGAGATATAAAATATGGCCTAGCCGATTGATCCTGTGATATGTGTGCTATCGTACGAACGGCTCTTTTTTGGCATATGAATGCTCGTTTCCACTCCGCACCCCTAGCCCAAATCTCAGCGCCATACTGGAGTACGGAGTGAACTGTCGCAAAATAGCATGAGCGGATCACTTCTCTTGGCAGGATATAAACTAACTTATCTCTCAAGTTTTATTAAACTGCACATAGTGGGCAAAATTTGGTTAATATCGGTTATGTAGTTTAGGAGTCCATCGCGGACAGACGGACAAACAATGTGACGCGTAATTTTTTTTTTTTTTATTTCGACTAGGTTTGCGTTTAACTACACACTACCTGATTTTAAGCAGATATGCGGTCTAGGATGTAACACGCTTACCTAGAAGATACCTATTTACTCGGGATTTGAAGACACCTACATTGTACTTTAGCGGGAAGACAGACTCAGGCAAAGCGTTCCACATTCTGGCAGTTCGTATGAGGAATGTGGATTCGAAACGCTTGGTTCTAATGCGTGAGATGTCCACCATAAAAGGGTGGCGCTTTGGTCGCGTCTGTCTAGCCGTACGATAGAAGAAAGGGGCAGGTGGGACCAGATTGTGCAACTCCTGGGCGACATTTTAATACAACACAATTTATATACATTAATATTAAAAGACAAGTAAGAATATAATGCGACAGAGTACCTGTGTGTCGACGCTGTGCTGCCGGACGTATATTCCGTCGGACATGGCGCGCGTCAATCCCTTTTCTTCTAACGCTTCGAGCGCGTCTCTCACTTCTGCTTTTGACCATTTTCCCGCACTGAAAAGTAACAAATTATAAATAAAAATAATTATGTTTTAGTCATAGACACGCGGCTGATTTTTTGCCCTCCAAGAAGCCTGGCAGTTTTTATACAAAAAGCTACCCTTCCATCCATCAGCCATAAGAAGTCCACTGCTGGACATAGGCCTCCCCTATGGATCTCCAATAAGACCGGTTGGAAGCGGCTTGCATCCAGCGCGATCCTGCGGACTTAATGAGGTTGTCCGTCCACCTTGTGGGTGGACGTCCTACGCTGCGCTTGCCGGTACGTGGTCTCCACTCGAGAACTTTCCGACCCCATCGGTCATCAGTCCTCCGCGCTATGTGCCCTGCCCATTGCCATTTCAACTTGCCAATCCGTTGGGCTATGTCGGTAACTTTGGTTCTTCTACGGATCTCCTCATTTCTGATTCGATCTCGCAGAGAGACTCCGAGCATAGCCCTCTCCATAGCTCGTTGTCCATAGCTACCCTTGCAGCGACGCAATAAGGTGCAATTTGTTTTACTATTCATCATTATTATTACAATTTTAATTATACAGGGTAATCTACTTGCCCTGTACTAAGCCGAAATGGGGTTATTAAGACCGTCATTGTGAACAACTTTTACTATGGGGCTAACCCAAAATTCGAGAAATGAAAATCAGCAAAACAGCAACTCGGAATCGACAAAATGTGATTTTGACAGCTGATTTTTTTCTCGAATGTTGGGTTACCTCCATAGTAAAAGTTGTTCATAATGATGGTCTTAGTCCCCTTTTGGCTTAGTGCAAGGTAAGCAGATAACCCTGTAGAATGTCCACAACAGGACATAGTTTAGATAGGCCTCACATTAAAGGTCTAATAGGATTGATTGGAAGGGGTTTGCAACCAAAGCGTTGCTGTGCTGTAAAGTACTGTAGCGGCCTATTAATAGTCAACTGCTGAACATAGGCCTACGCCATTCACATACGCCATCTTATTTGCCTGCCATGTGCATTGCCATCGAATGGTGTTTTCCTTCACCAAAAAGCCAGGGTGTGAAGTTTCATACATATGTATATAGGTTCTAAAGAACTCATTGGTACGGGACCGGGATTTGATCCTACGACATCACGATTGTAAGGCGGGTGATCACTAGACCACGACTATTTAAAAAGTGTTCCTACGGTCCAACTTAGTCTGTCGACCTCGTGGCTTAATAATATTCGATTGAGACTAAGAACTTGAAGCCAGATTTTCATAACTTATTTTTCGATATGGCTTATATAAGGTTATCCAGAACTAGTGTACTAAGCCGAAAGTATGTTAATCAGATCATCATTATGAACAACATTTTTTTATGAGGCCAACGTAGAATAATTCGAGAAAAAATAACTGCTTCATACAGTTTGTCTATTCCGAGTTGCAACTTTGTATGGAACAAATGTTTTTTTTTTACGAATTCCGGGTTGGCCCCATAGTAAAAGTTGTTCATAATGGTCTGAATCACGCTCTTTGGGCTTAGTAGACGGCAAACAGGTACCCTGTGTTTAGTTTTTTTTTTTTTTCGTATAGGTTTGCGTTTGACTACACACTGCCTGATGTTAACCATATTTACGGTCTAGGGTCTAGCAAGCTTGCCGAAAAGACACCTATTTACTCGGGATTTGAAGACACCCACGTTGCACTTTAGCGGGAAGACAGACACAGTTATAAAATTTCTCTAATCATCATCCATCCATCCATCAGCCATAAGAAGTCCACTGCTGGACATAGGCCTCCCCTATGGATCTCCTATAAGACCTATTCTCTAATGATTTGGTTAAAATAAAATAAAAATAAAATTGTAAGTACTGTAACATACCTGACAAAATCATCGAGAGCCATCGGGTTCGGGTAGGCATTTTCTATCATGTCCAACACTTTTTGTTCCGAAATTACTGACGTGTGGTTTAAAATACTGTCATCTATGTATGCTGAAAAAATTGAAAAACTTTAAAAATAAAAATTAAAAATAAATATTTTGGGTACAATGCACGTGTATGTGATATTTACATCATTCTCGTGTATATTGTTATAACAAAGGCAAAATTTTATAGGTCACTATAAGTCCCTCAAAACTTCATAAGGAATAAGGAAATTTTTGGAGATGTTCTACATCAGGAATAATAGAATTTAACTTTGCACTAAATTTCCGATCCATATTGTTTTTTTTAAAGGTTTACTATTACTTACTGAGTATTATATCACAAAACTAGACGACCCGCCCCGGCTTCGCACAGGTGTATTATACATATAAACCTTCCTCTTGAATCACTCTATCCATTAAAAAAAACCGCATCAAAATCCGTTGCGTAGTTTTAAAGATTTAAGCATACAGACAAACAAACAGACAAAAATAGCGACTTTATTTTATACTATGTAAGGATGCTTACAGATCCAAGTAGAGCTTCATTAAATGGGCCTTAAATCGTAAACGGTAAGTTTTACAAAAAAGTTTACTGGAAACAAAAGATGCAAAATTTTATTCTCCACAATAATGGTCTCCATGACTTTTGCCGTAAGGTGCATAGTTTTAGAGATATCAAAAAACGTTTTTTCAAGATGGCGCTTGAAGCTCCACCTGGATCTATCAGCATTATGTGATTTTAGGCTCAGTAAGAAATCCTAAACTTAAAAAAAAAAACGGAAATTTAGTGCAAAGTGGACCAAAAAAACGTCTATTTTTCCTGAGGTATTCCTTTCTTCGCGACATTTAGTAATTTGACATTAAAGTTGCCCAACAGCAATTAATGGCGCCATTTTACGCGCCTATTATAAAGCCTCTTAAACATGTACTAAGATACTTTTTAATAGGCAATTGGCCATGAATTTAGTTTTTTTTTGTTCATTTGTTCCATTTAAATTATATGCGCGTTGTAACCTGGTGACTGTTATTTTTTGCCTTCATTGTAAAGAAATGTGGACTAGTTAAGTGTGAACAGAGTGCACAATAGATCTGTACAATTAGATAAAACCTACGGATAGAATTCTTATAGGAGGTTTACTAAACCAAATCTGTGTATTAGCATCCTAATACCTATCTCTAGTTCAGAGGATGTTAATAATTATTTTTTGCAAAAAATGTCACGACCGACTTCAACCGTGTACAGAATTAATTAATTATTATTAGGGCGCCTTGAAATCTGCAGCAATGTGCAGCGCTACATCCGCGCTGCTTTGTACATTCATATAAAAATAAAACGCGCGTTTTTAGGGTTCCGTACCCAAAGGGAAAAACGGGACCCTATTACTAAGACTTCGATGTCCATCTGTCTGTCTGTCACCGGGCTGTATCTCATGAACCATGATAGCTAGGCAGCTGAAATTTTCACAGATGATGTATTTTTGTTGCCGCTATAACAACAAATACTAAAACCAAATAAAATAAATATTTAAGGGGGGCTCCCATACAACAAACCTGAATTTTTAGACGTTTTTTGCTCTATATTAATAATAGTAATAGGTAGATGCTTGAAATTTTCACAGAATATTTAGTTTTATATTCACTTCAATAATAAATAATAAAATAAAATAAATATTTGAGGGGGGCTCCCATACAGTACGGAACCCTTCGTGCGCGAGTCCTACTCGTACTTGGCCGATTATTCTTAATTTATTTGAGATTTCGCCCGGTCGTCCCGTGATAAAAGTAGTTCATAATTATAAGTATTTAGATATACACAATCTGATGTCAATGCATTTTAAAAAGCAACACCCGGTGGTTTTACACCTTATTTTTAAAATGTACAATAAGATTTTTTTGAATGTACTTTGTACAGCATAAGTTTATGCGAAATATAAAACATCATAATAAAACTATACAAAGCTACATTTAAGATTCTAAATATTTTAGAAATCTGTCTAATTTTGTCATCTAAAACTTTCAAATACATAGTACAATATACACTAATGTTTGTACATGCAACAACTAGCGTCTAGTCATCTAATGTGAAATGTGTAGTAAATGTATGTATAGTTATTAAATCAAACTAAATAAATAAATAACATAATGTTTAAATTTTAAAAAATGTACTAAAAGTTATTGATAGCATTTCATTTCTAAAACATGTTCTAATGAATGACGTTACATCATGATGATGTCATAAATAAATAAAGATTATAACTCTATTGTATATACAATTCAACCTAGTCATTAATATTAATAACTATGACGTTATAATTTTGTACAACAACGAAAATGAACTATGATATTATATTAACTAGCACAAAAATCACATGAACAAATATATTTACATAATTAGGTATCGATCAGAAATATTTAAAACTTTGGATGTTGAATCTAACTAAAGAAATTACAAAAAATATCTATCATCATTTTATGTACCTATCCTTATAGTTAAGAATATTTAGTTTTATAGTATAAAATAAAGTCGCTATTTTTGTCTGTTTGTTTGTCTGTATGCTTAAATCTTTAAAACTACGCAACGGATCTTGATGCGGTTTTTTTTAATGGATAGAGTGATTCAAGAGGAAGGTTTATATGTATAATACACCTGTGCGAAGCCGGGGCGGGTCGTCTAGTATAGAATATTGGCTGTTTTAGAAACATCTACTAGCCGGTAAGGTCGAAAACTTCTCGAGTGGAGACCACGTGCCGGCAAGCGCAGCATAGGACGTTCACTCACAAGGTGGACGGAATCTTCAAGATCGCAGGATCGCGCTGGATGCGAACCGCTTCCTACCGGTCTTATTGGAGATTAATAGGGGAGGCCTATGACCAGCAGTGGTGGACCGTCCTATAGCTGAAACGACGTACAGTTATTAATTTAGCAAACTAATTTAAGCACTGTCACTATGACGATGTATAATTTTGATACCATCTTTGCATGTATCGATATGTTCAAAATACTATAGAATTTCTTATTTCCGTAATTTTTGAGCTTATTCACACCAAAATCCAAAGTTTTAAATATTTTTCAATGTCAATGAAGAAAAGAAATAGGTAAAATAAAGAATAGTATTAAAGGTACATAATATAACAACACGCAAAGGAACATGCACAAGATACGAATAGAGTAGATATAATACATACAGCCATTACTAAAGTTGTATATTATGCTCTTACTGGTAAGAACGCCGTTTGATTCTGCGTGATAAAACCGGGAAGTTATATTAAAATTAATATCAAACCCTGATGACTATACAGGGTTATCCAGAAATTATGTATAGACCGAATCATACAAGTAGGCGGACGTGAAGTTAGCTACAAGCTGCGCAATATCCAATCAACGCGCAGCTTTATGTGAGCTTCAGTCAGGATTGGATATTGCGCAGCTTGTTGCTAACTTCACATCCGCCGACTTGTATGCTTCGGAATAAAATACGCCAAAAGGGAGTGATCAAGATCATCATTGTGATCAACTTTTCCTATGAAATTGAAAAATAAACAGCTGTTTCATACATATGTCGATGCCAAGTTACAGTTTTGTATGGAACAGCTGATTTTTATCTCAAATTTCGGGTTGGCCTCATAGCAAAACTTTTTCATTAAATCACCATCTGTCGGTTTAATACAGGGCAAGCAGATAACCCTGTATTGAATAAAATTGAAAGTAAGTGCTCTTTATTTTTCTGGAGTGGGCCAAAATAAATAAATATTAGGGGACATCTTACACACGGTCTCTGACCCGAAACTAAGCAAAGCTGTGTAAGTATTATTCAGTTTCTGGCAGCTAGCATCACAAGCTGCCAGAAACTGAATAATACTTACACATATTTTTAAATACATACTTATATAAATAGTACCTAAATAACACCCAGACACTGAGCAATCACCAATGTTCATCACACAAATGTTTGCCCTGGATGGGGATCGAACCCACCACGCCACTTTGATCCAGAAGTCAGGGTCACTAACCACTGAGCCACCGAGGCAGTCAAAATGGGCAGCTAGGTAAGATTTTCTTTACTACAACGTTTGTTTGAGTTGATGGTACATATTTCTTTTTTTTATAATTTACTAAATATACTTGATACATACATTTTCAGATGTATTTAATTTTTCAGCAGCTACAGTGTAAATGTGTTCGAATCTATATTTGTAAAAAAAATAGCAAACCTGGTGGTGGAGGGCCGCTTTCCTCTTGCCTAAGTTCTACCTCCAATAGCTTTAATTGGTGATATTTATGCTGCATTAATTTCATGATTTTTTTGATGAATCCAACGTAATCTGAAACAGCAAGAATATGAAGGATAGCTACAATAATCATTTTAAGCTTTCCTTCTTAAGTTATTTGCAACTTATACATGAATTTGCACACCATAGGGTTTTTGGTGCAGGAAAACATCGTGAGGAAACCTGCATACGTCCGTAGAAGAAATTAGATGGTGTATGTGGATCTTCCAAACCCTGGCTCAATATGGCCCAACCATGTCATCAGCATCGACATCCTTATTACTATTTCAGACACCATCCAAACCACCAGAGCAGTTGTACCAGCAGCCCAGAGCCACACTGGGCTGGGCTAGCTCGGGTAGACGCTGTAGGGTGAAATGCACAAAACACTCCATGCGGGACGTCAGTGGACCTATCGCCTCTAGATCGAAATAGAATGGCTCTATCAACCGTCGTAGGTAAGCCTATAGCAGTGAAGTATTTAAAAGGCATAGGTAGAAGTATAATATAATATTAATATAGCCTTTATTTCCCAATATTTACACTAATTTATAGAGTTTCAAAACATTTCTAATACACAGTAACAAACAATTTGAAAAAAGTGTTAAAAATTCTATAAAAGGAAGATATTTAAAAATAATAAATTATATTAGTATTGGGTCACTCATTTTTGGGTGTAGGCCTCCTCCATCATTTTCCAGCTTTCTCTATCTTTAGCCTGACGAGTCCAGGCTGGTCCGGCCATCTGGTAGATGTCGTCGCTCCAGCGCCGACGAGGACGTAGATAGAAGTATACCTTTAGGAAAGTCCTGCGGGCTGACGAGTTCCCTGAAGAAGGCCTGCGCTTCATGGAACCTCTCGTCGGGCGGCACTTGGGGCTTGAACCAGAAACGTAGAGCACGCGCCTCCCGCGTGTGCAAGCCCGTGGCGGCCGACACCAGGTACACGCTGAACACCAGCTGAGCGTGGCATGGCTCCGTCACACCGTTCTCTGGAAACGAACCAAGGAACAGGAGTAAAGTACTTGCTTACTTCGCCTGCGGTGGAAAACTAGTGAGAAGCTCGTAAAGTTTATTAAGCAAGATATATGGGCTGGATGACGTCATCAAGACTGCAGGATCCCGCTGCATGTAAGCCACTTCCTACAGGTCTTATTCTGGTTAAAGAATTTTATTTTCTCAGCAAGAAATTAACAATTTCACTTAATCACTATTTATTGGAGATTTATAGGGAGGATGTCTATCAGTTGACGTCCTTTGATCAAAACGACGACGGTACCTAACGTGTACTGTAGTTAGAAGAAAAAAACGACAGTTGCATTTTGCAGATTTGTGGGCGTTTGCAGCGTTTTGATGTAGTCGAAATAATAACGTCGTACACCCACGGTGATGCATTCCAAGCCATTTTGGTCACGGAGACTTTAGAGGTAGGTACGAGGGGTGATCCAAAAGTAATGATAATCAGTTATTTCTACTGCACACAAAAATACAAAAAAAATATCAGTCACTTGCTCAATTACCAACTAGTTCAGGAAAAAAAAATCATAGAAATAGGCCACGATTCCCGGGAGCTACATTCATTTGAATACGGGCTGTCAAGGAGTGAACATCAAAATGGAAAAACACGAAATCAGAGCTGTCATTAAATACCTCTGCTTGAAAAAAATGTCTACCAAAGACATACATAGCGACTTGGTGGAAACATTAGGGGACTCTGCTCCTCCATATCCCACAGTTGCACGCTGGGCTAAGGAGTTTAAGCTGGGAATAACATCGATGGAAGACGAACACCGCGAAGGACGCCCATCGACGTCCCTCACTGAAGAAATTGTGAAAAAAGTTGAAGAAGTTGTATTGGAAGATCGAAGAGTGACTATCAGGCATGTAGCTGAGGTCACAGGGATCTCATATGGCAGCATTCAAAGAATCCTTGCGAACGAATTGCATATGAGAAAGGTCTCCGCGCGTTGGGTACCGAAAATGTTAAACGACGAGCAAAAGAAGAAACGAGTCGACATGTCAAGAGCAAATCTCGAAAATTTCCAGGCAGACAAGGATAATTTTTTGTCACGTTTTGTGACCATGGACGAGACCTGGATCCACCATTTTGATCCTGAAACAAAACAACCATCGATGACATGGAAACGATCCGATGAACCGACGCCGAAGAAATTCAAAGTGTCAAGCTCAGCAGGGAAGGTTATGGCGTCTGTTTTTTGGGACGCTGAAGGAATAATCATGGTGGACTACTTGGAAAAGGGGGCCACTATTACAGGCTCCTACTATGCAGAACAAATAAGAAGATTGCGGGAGGCTATTAAGGAGAAAAGGCGAGGCAAACTGCGGGCTGGAGTGCTGTTCCATCAAGACAACGCACCGGTTCACAAAGCTGCAATTGCCATGGCTGCCATTCAGGAAGCGGGCTTTGAGCTGGTGGATCACCCCCCCTATTCACCAGATCTAGCCCCCAGTGACTTTTATCTCTTTCCACGACTCAAGGAACATCTCCGAGGCAAGAAATTTGACGATGATAGCGACGTGATGGTTGCGGTTGAGGACTTTTTTGAGAGTCAAGATAAAGATTTTTTTCTAAGGGAATTTTAGGTTTAGAAAAGAGATGGACTAAATGTATAGACTTGCTAGGAGACTATGTTGAGAAATAAATTTATTTTTTTATTTTATTCATTGTGTTTGTTATTGATTATCATTACTTTTGGATCACCCCTCGTATATATTGAATAATTAGGTCAAGTTCCGGTGACTCGGTGCATTCTCGCGTAGCTGATACCTAACTGATAATCAAGGATAACGATTAAGCGTTAAACAAAATCCATGCGCCAGAAAGCGCAGCGTAGGACGTCCTCTGTAGCATGATAATCAAAAAGATAAGAAAAGAACGTTTATAATTATGTTTATTGTTTCAAACTGTGTACATTAATGTAAAAAAAATATTAAAACGTTAATGTTATCAGTTATTCAATTACTACTTGTAAAGAAGTAGAATGCTGAATTAATAATAGGCCTACAGAATTAATCTCATTAGCATTAATCACATGTGGTCTATTTAATAATAAAATCATTATCTCTGCAGGTTAATGTACCCATTAGCTTATCAAATCCACAAGTGGTTGAGCAGTGTTTGTCAAATGGTGGATCGCGAAAATAAAATATGTACCGGGTGGGAGCATTCTCAGCCTGATTAAATTACTCGCAATACTATATCTATCAAATTATTGCAAGTGACGACCGACGACGTCGCCGCGCCGTCAGATTTTGTAGTATATGTAATAGCCATACATACTTACTTCATTAGTAGTAAAATAAACATGATGATACAACGAATGCGCGACGTCCTACTGCTTCCTCCACTTATTTGCGCTAAATTCAATACGCTATTTGTATGATTTGGGCTACCAAGTTAATATAGGATCAGCCTAGTTTAGGGCCCCACTTAAGAGCGTCGCCTAGTGACAAAGAAATTGAGAAATAGGTATTTGGACTAAACTATTGCCGTCGCGATGCTCCCAAACCAGGGAGCTTCAATGTGTGAGGTGATGCAATTGTATTTGTGTGCGTACTGCGCTGTCCCCGCACCCCACCCGCGCCCCAAAGAACCAGCGTGGTCGACCGATATTTTATTTTGAATTGTAGCATAGTATGATATTACGTAGAGTGCGCACAAGATAACTCTGCGCGCTATTTGATTTCTGTAGGCGTTGCAGTTTACATTGAATATTTTGACTGAAATTACTTCTTTCTAATTTTAAGTTAATTATTTTTATGGAAATATCTTACATAGTTCTTCTACAGACTAAAATAAATATGGGCTCGCGCTTGAAAGGGTTCGTACCGTATGGGAGCCAATTACGTATGTCCATCCATCCATCCATCAGCCATAAGAAGTCCACTGCTGGACATAGGCCTCCCCTATGGATCTCCAATAAGACCGGTTGGAAGCGGCTTGCATCCAGCGCGATCCTGCGGTCTTAATGAGGTCATCCGTCCACCTTGTGGGTGGACGTCCTACGCTGCGCTTGCCGGTACGTGGTCTCCACTCGAGAACTTTCCGACCCCATCGGTCATCAGTCCTCCGCGCTATGTGCCCTGCCCATTGCCATTTCAACTTGCCAATCCGTTGGGCTATGTCGGTAACTTTGGTTCTTCTACGGATCTCCTCATTTCTGATTCGATCTCGCAGAGAGACTCCGAGCATAGCCCTCTCCATAGCTCGTTGGGCTACTTGGAGCTTACCAATAAGGCCCATAGTGAGAGACCACGTTTCTGTGCCATAAGTCATCACTGGCAACACACACTGGTCGAAAACTTTCGACTTGAGGCACTGAGGTATGTCGGACGAGAAGACGCTACGCAATTTTCCGAACGCTGCCCAGCCGAGTTGGATTCGGCGATTGGCCTCTTTCTTGAAGTCGGACCTACCTAACTGGACTACTTGTCCTAGGTAGACGTACGAGTCAACGACTTCAAGAACCGAGTTCCCAACAGAGATCGGGGTGGGTACAACATGGGAATTACACATAACTTTCGTCTTGTCCATGTTCATCTTAAGACCCACCTGTTGAGAAACCCGATTGAGGCCTTCGAGCATCGTGCTGAACTCTTCCATCGATTTTGCCATGACTACTATATCGTCGGCAAACCGAAGGTGAGTGAGGTATTCGCCATTGACATTGATGCCGAATCCTTTCCATTCCAGGAGCTTGAAGGCGTTCTCCAAAGTAGCCGTAAACAGTTTCGGAGAAATTACGTCTCCCTGTCTTACGCCTCTTTTTAAAGGGATCGCCTTGGAGCTCTCTTCCTGTACTCGGACCGACATAGTGGCGTTATTATACAAGCACTTCAACACTTCGATGTACCGATAGTCAATACGGCATCGTTGGAGAGACTCGAGCACAGCCCAAGTCTCGACCGAATCAAAGGCTTTCTCATAGTCCACAAACGCTAAGCAAAGTGGCAAGTTATACTCTTCGGTCTTCTGTATAACCTGCCGTAGCGTATGAATGTGGTCCATGGTACTAAAGCCCTTTCGGAAACCGGCTTGTTCGGAAGGCTGGAAGTCATCAAGCCTGCGCTCGAGACGATTCGTAATGACCCTTGAAAACAGCTTATAAACATGGCTCAGAAGCGAGATGGGTCTGTAGTTCTTCAATAAGGTGTTGTCACCTTTCTTGAAAAACAACACCACCACGCTTCTGTTCCATGCTTCTGGCGTGATGCCCTCGAGGACGACGGTGTTAAAAAGCTTCTGGAGGACTTTTAGTACAGGTGTTCCACCCGCTCTCAGAAGCTCTGATGTGATACCGTCATCACCCGGCGCCTTGTTGTTCTTAAGCTGATTCAGGGCCATTCTAATCTCGTACAGGCTGATGTCTGGGATATCTTCGGTGAAGTGTCGGGTCAGCTTGGCTCTTGGATCTTTGGCCGCGCTGCTAACAGGCTTAGCGACCGAAGCGTATAACTGTCCATAGAACCTTTCGATCTCCTCTAATACCTCTGCCTTGGTCGACGCTAAACTTCCATCTTCTCTCTTCAGCTTTGTCAATTGGCTTTGTCCAATAGACAAATCTCTTGCGAACACTTTGGAGCCTTTGTTCCGCTCTATTGTCTTTTTAATATGTTTAGTATTAAAAAGACGGATGTCGTGCCGCAAGGATTTCGAAATTTGTCTATTGAGACGCCTATATGACTTTGCATCATCGGAAGACTGCAATCTTAGCGAGCGTCGTTCGGCCATGAGATTTACAGTGTGATCGGAGAATTTCTGCGGTTTATTTGAACGGCGGGGTCTAAAGAACTTAGCACCCACCGTTTGGACAGTTTCTACGAGCCCGTTGTTTATCTCGTCCACCGACGCAAGGTTCTCTAGGCAAGCAAAACGATTCGAGAGCTCGAGCTGAAAGTCCTCGGGGTTTTGGATATGTTCACGAGTAGGTCGGAGCGTGGACTTCATCAGGCGGGACCTTTCGAGCTTAACATTAATATCTAATGTGCCTCGTACAATTCTGTGATCGCTGCCGGTTTTCACCCTGTGGATCACGGAGACATCATTAAATATTCGTCTCTCGGTGGTCATGATGAAGTCTATCTCGTTTTTCGTGGAACCATCAGGGCTCATCCAGGTCCATTTCCTGTGAGGCGGCTTCTGGAAGAAAGAGTTCATCATAAAGAGTTCCTCTCTCTCCAGAAAGTCAGCCAGCCTCTGGCCCCTAGGGTTTCGTTGCCCATATCCAAATTGCCCCACCCTCAGCTCATCGTCGTTTTTTCTGCCCAACCTTGCGTTGAAGTCCCCCATAACAACAGTGAAGTGGGTCTTAGACATAATAATATATACATAAGGGTGAATGGCCCGACTTACGTCCTCATACATAGTCTCCACCTCATCATCTGGGTGTGACGATGTCGGTGCGTATACCTGAATGACCTTCAGCGAATACCTCTTGGATATTCTGAGTATTAGGTATACCACCCTGCTCGACACACTTTCGATGGTAATAATGTTGTTGGTGAGGGACTTGTGAACGAGAAAGCCAACACCACCTTGGGACCGTTGGTCACCTTCCCGGTAGTAAAGCAGGTTGCCGGATTTTAAGGTTATCGTGTCCTCCCCCTCTCTACGGACTTCAGACAACCCCACAATATCCCAACGCAACCTACTCAACTCTTCTTCCAGCTCAGCAATCTTCTCGTCAGTCCTCAACGTGCGCACGTTGTGTGTTACCAGGGCCAGTCGTATGTATATTACGTATGTATTTCGATTCAATTATTTGTTTTTAAATTTAAATATTATATTACTAAATACTCTGAGAATATTTCAAGCGTCCACCTGTTGTGATTATTAATAATTGTTGTGCAAAAACTCACATCTGTTGTATGGTATGAATAAATATTTATTTTATTCTATTTTTTGACCGATGAAACGGAGGAGGTACGCAATTAAACGTGTATTTTTTTTTTATTGGAAGAGGTATACGTCAAAGTTGGTCCCATTTAAATATTATTGAAATCGGCTGAGCCATTTTTCATAAATCAGGAATAATGTGAAAAATGCTACATCGATCCGCGCAAATTCTGTACACAGTTGAAGTCGATATTTATTTCATTCTATTTTTAGTAAGTATTTGTTGTTGTAATGGAAACAGAAATATATCATCTGTGCAAATTTTAACTGTTTAGCTATTACGGTTCATGACAGTACAGCCTAGTGACCAACAGACAGACGGACAGAGGAGTCTTAGTAATAGGGTCTCGTTATATTACTGTATACCTGCACATCTTAAACTTCTTGCCTTTTAAATGGTACATACCATATTTTCATTTCGCTATTAGTCCCATAGTATAAAAAATATAAAGGATTTAATAAAACAGATGCGAGGTTTACTGTTTAGAGAACTGCTTGTCATACCTTGAACACGTTTAAAAAAATTGAAACAATTAGCAAATTAAAGCAGCAGTGGGTAGGACATACACCATAGTAGGTAATACAGGATAGAACATCTACCAAGTAGGTAGATATGAACTGATTAAAGCATGTAAAACACTTCTAATTGAACTTTTCAGCTCTCTCCAAACTCAGTGGATTGGCAAGTTAAAATGACACAGGGCAAGGCACATAGTTCAATGAACGGATAGCCAATGGGGATTATTTCTCGAATGAATCTCACGTATAATCCGCGCCACACAAGTCGGCGGATGGAAAGTTAGGCGCAGAACGCTGCGCAAAAGGCAAAATATAGGTATGCGCGGGAGCCAGAAAGGGGTACACCCGCCCGCTAAACTCATGCCTCCCGCGCGCTCCCTGCGCCCGTGCACTCCACTAGGCCACGCGGCGTCGGCATGGTGCACATATGCACAATAATTGGCGCATCACAGTGAAGTGTGCCTCGCATCTGTTTAATTGAATTGAGAATTCAATTAAACAGATCAGATGCTAGGCTTACTGTTTGGAGAACTGCTTGTCATATTTTGGTTCTACGAGTACTTTCAATACTTACGTTTAAAAAATGTTAATACAATTAGCAAATTAAAGCAGCAGTGGGTAGGACACACACCATAGAAATACAGGATAGAATATCCACAAAATAGGTAGAGACAAACTGCTTGAAACACTTCTAAGTAATTGAACTTTTACACACAACACAAGGCACATTTGGAATCGGCAGATGGAAAGTTAGGCGCAGAATGCTGTGCAAAAGGCAAAATATAGGTATGCGCAGGGGCCAGAGAGAACAATGCACAGTTCTTGCCCAAATTCTATGGACTTAAAAATATTTAATAAATTGCCAAATAATTTAAAAGATATCGAAAGAGAAAACTGCTTCATAAAACAACTAAAAATTATCCTATTATCGAAAAACTATTATACATTAGACGATTTTTTTAACGATAATCTAGAAAACGTAATAATAAATCGTTCCAATATAAATAATAAAATTGCCATACCCTTATAGGGTCATATAACTAACTAACTATATACTTAACTATACAAAACATGTTAACTAAGAACCGCATGTAAATTTCATATGTTGCAATAAATGAATTGAGTTTGAGAGACAAGACGCGGAAAACACCCGCCAACCTCATGCCTCCCGCGTGCACGCCTGTGCTTACCACTACGCCACGCGGCGTCGGCATTGTGCACACATGCGCAATAATTAGCGAATTACGGCGAAGTTTCATCTGCGGCTAACATCTCATCCGCCGACTTGAGTGGCGCTACCTATACTGGCAAGCGCAACATAGAACTTATTTATTTTATTAGATCTAGATTTATTTATTTTGTTGTGTTTGTAATGTGACTGATAATGTGATTTTTAATTATTTTATGTTGAGTCTTTGATACTTGAATAATTAATTAGAACGTGTTTCACTTAGGTAGGTGGACTAAGGATAATTATATTTATACGTTACAGTAGTTATTCCACGATTTTAGAGAGCATGTGATTTTCCTGATTAGAATCATTATTTCGCTTTAGGCGCAGAATTCTAATAATAGCACATAGTTCAAAGAAAGCTCAATTTTAAGAATGCCAAATTCTCACAATGGCCAGGTCTAACAATGCTCAAATCTCAAAATGGCAAAATAATTAATAATGAGGTGATTTTTTAAAATGAAAATGTGTGTTTTCTATTTGAAATTGTTTTGCTATTTTGAGAATTGAGCATTATGTGCTTTAATTAAAGCACCACCTCTTTAGGACAAAATAATAGGTTTAAAAAGAACAACTTTTACTATGGGAACAACTAACTCCGAATTGGCGATAAAAACCAGCTGTTCCATACACTTTGTCCATTATCAACGGGCTTTTTCTCTGGTATAGTTGATATTTCTCGCGGATTTGGCTCTGGTCGGTCCATAGTAAAATTTATAATGTCCCTAACTCGCCAAAGACGGTTGTTTTAGGTACCGGTAAGCCCTTATATGTATTTAAAATGTGTGATTTTTTTTGAAAATTCCTAACCAAAATTATGTTGCCATTTTGAGAATTGGGCCTTCATGTAATTATGCTTTCGTAGAATTGAGCATTCCCGGATTACTTGGGCATTATGCTAATTGGTTATTCTGCGCCTAACTCATTTATATGTCTGCGGATACAACACGATATTCTGTATAATCGCTGCAATATGTTGCAGCAACTAACCGCCCATGTTCCATACATAAAATCTTTTCTTCAAAAGTAACAAACATACAACGGTCAAATCACAAGATTTGAAAAAATAACTAATATTTTTAATAAACATCGATATCGATGGACATCACTAGAGCATCGACAAAAATATCGACTATTACTACATCCCTAGTGCTTGTGTACGTATAGGTTTGAACCTCCCTTACCTCGACCCTACCCCCGCATCGTGCGATAGGGACAATTGCAGCTCAGAGCGATTTATACCTACAAAAAACTTGGCGAGACAACGTTTCGTATTACGCAGTTTTCTTCTTCAAAAATTTTTCAATCAAGTATTTTTTTATGTCAAAATTTAAAAAAAATGTGTGCTCATGATTCTGTCATTTTATATTTTGTTAGATATTATTTTGTCTCTTCTGGTAGGTCTCTAAAGACGTCGGTAATAATGGTGAATATTTTTGTGATTTTGAAGGGTCATAGTTTGCCTCATAATTAATTTATTAAGAAAAAGAAAAGACAGCGTAGCCTAAACAGCTAAATTTAATTTTATGACAAAAAATTGAAGCTCTACAAGTATTTTCCAGGAAGAAAACAGCGTAATACGTTTGTATGGAAAATTACAGATCACCGGGGCTCTTAACTAGTACATAGTAGAGGTAGTATCTTCCACAAAGTCTATTTTACAAATATCTACGTATTCAATTTATTCACTTTCATTTACGATTTATTTAATCTCTTTTTAAAGTAGTAAATATTTTGTATTAATACTTTTGTACTCAACTTTAATTTTATTCAAAATTCATAATTTTAATTGGGTATTTTAAACATTGATGTATCATGTAGTTACTGATTGTTTTGAAAGGAAACAAACATTACTTTTATGTAAATGTAACCAGTCATGGGTCATAAAAGGGCAGTACATGGCAGAACAAAGTTTGGGAAACACTGTGCTAAAGTGTGCCTGATTATATCATTGCTAATGGCTTGATGAGACCAATGGATGCCTATGGGGCGCACAATGAGCATTGTCTAAGGACAAGTCACAAGTTTTATTACTTTTGCCTATTATGATAGCTTATAATGTAGCCAATTCTTATAATTTTAGCACAATTGAGTTACATAGAATCAGAAATGGCAATCCGCTAAGTATTTGAAAAAAAAAAGGATAAAAATTTATACAGAATAATGTTACAGTTTTTAAAGAAATTTTAAAATAATAATGGTAATGGTAAAATATAACACTGGATTTTTTGATATTTCAAAAAATTTAGATTTTCATGTTTGATTCTATATACTTAACATATAAAATATTTATACCAGTGACTTTGTAATTTGTAACCTATATTAGTTTGTTATCAGTAGGTAGGTACATGTATTTTTAGGAAAAAGCTTTTTAAAATATCACACAGTCATTTTGTGAAAAATGCTATCATAAAAAAAACATTCTAAAATTAGCACAAAATTAGCATAAATATATATTTTAATATGTTAAACAAGTCGCAAAAGAGGAAAACGAATTGTCATATTTATTTAGAACAGGATGTATGGCAAGGTCACTTTAGATAATATAGGTATTTATTTTAATTCTGTGACTAAGTATTAAAATATTTAAACCTAGCACATTTATTCACTCTACTAATAGTCACTACACATATAATTGCATTTATCTAGGATAACTATCATTACTTTGATTATGGAAACTAGCGTGGTTTTTGCACATTTTAATTAAAGTATCGCACAGGTGTTAGGTACTCATACTTTATTTTAGTAAGTAGATAACTGCTATAGTATCGATCGCATTTGGCGATCTTTTTTAAGATTGGAGTACTAGCACGCGGGCTCGTCTCGCATAGCACTGACTTTACTAATAATATTATATCTCTAAAAGTGAGTTTGTTGGTTTGTTACTCTTTCACAAACAATGCAAAAAATCAGTTTGATTTTTGGCATAGTTAAAAGGTTGGAAGGTGACATAAACGACTCTTTACTCATAAACGACGCCAGGAAAAAGAAGAGGTTTCTATGGGATAGCACAAACACTGAAATATTATATGGGTGAAGTCACAGGCAAAAGCTAATATCACTAAATAGAATAACTTATTAGAATTACGTCCCATTGTAAATAGAAGAAGCCTTTTAATAATAGCTTGCTTTGTTGAGATAAGTTCGTTTAGGGCAGGTGGCCAGCCCTGGTGTCAGTGTTTTTAAGCTGCCTGAAGGCCTCTGACTTGGCTGAACAGTTAATACAACTGGGGTCTACCATTAACCCCAACCGCATAGAATGCCTCTCAATGTCTCTATACCTATAATTATAATTATTTTAAATGCATTAATTTCGATGTTACTGCAATAGAATTTAAGTACTAATTTAGTCTATAAGTTTTTTTACTAACACCATGGATTATATGATCTGAATAAAAAACATTTGATTTGATTTGATTAACATGTCATTCGAGGCACGGTAGCGCTTAGTTGTAAATGCCACTGCCACATTAACCACTGATCATTTGTACTATATATGAATGAATACAACAGAAAAATTTACCAAGCTAGCTGTCGCCCACTCTAATTCAATTAATGGCTTAGTTCCATCCCTCTGAATTTATTACTAAATGGCTGAATGAAGGTACAATAGTCATAAATAGGTAAGTAACAGAGGGATGGGCATTGTAGGCTTGGCAACACAAAATAAAATATTCTTGTTTAATTAAAGTTGGAGCACTTTTGTCGACAGCATTAAAGTAACATTTTGACCTATCAATTGGCTTCATCTTATTAAAAATACATCTATAGGAGCCAGAAGGGCATAGATGTATTTGAGGCATAGCTTATTTAAAATTTTGTGCTGATATAGTTAATTAACATTTCCAAGGAAAAGCTCAAACGGAATTTGATAGATGTTAAAACAAATAAATTCATGTCATTTCCCGATATATTAAAGGAAAATATGATTATATTCAAAAATTATTATTTAATGATGGACAGGACTTGGTATGTGTTGAGTCATTTTCCTCCAGACAGATAAAAATGTTTTATTTCACATAGAATTAAAACAATGCAAGACAATCAAGCTATTTATTCTTTCTCATAAGAGAGAAACTAGAATAGAATTCATCCTTATATTATAAAGTTTATTGGGGCTAGTTATATAAGATTATTCTAATGTAGTATTTATCTGATCACATGCTAACAGAAGCTTATGGTAGCACTCATAATGTTAGGTTTTAAGTATTTTAATGGTATTTGTTTTTTTTTAAAATAAGTATTCAATTTGACTCTGATATTAATCGATTATTTATTTTGATTTGGAGACTTTGATTTGACTACCTAGTCGGTTGAAGGACTACCCGACTTAACATTGGAAGGGGAAAAAGCATGGCCGTAGAGGAGCGAAAGAAAGTCGGCAGTCTGTTCGGTGAAGCGGTGCGATGTGCACCTCCAGTGTTTACACTGTTACTCTGCCCAAATTCATATAAGTTATATATAAGTGAGATATGGTTTATAAGTGACGTTTAAAGGAAGTACGAAGTGAAACAATAAACCAATGATTTCAAGGATATGGACTTTTTCTTACAATCAGAAGTGGGATGACCAACGTGCCACATGCGGATCATGGTCAACGCGGAGTAACCGAGCCTGAGTATACTCCGTCTGCAGAGCTAACTGTGAGTTTGTTCCTTTATGATATCTACGAAGTCAAGAGCTCTTTTATGCCTAACAAACTACATAATCATCGACAGCTGGCTGTAGGCAAAGGTCCCATACCTTTGTCTATCGGCGCTTAATAAAAGTGAAGGCATAATAGCATTATATAATAGCGTATTTGACATTACTGTCAGAAATAAATTCATACAATTACAGTATTAAGTAGCGGGTACTTTAAAATGTTAAGTGCACCTTCAAAAAATACATCATGGACCCTTTAGCTGGCTCTTGCAATTTTTGCAGATGGTTAAATAAATGTAAATGTAATTTATAAATACTCACTCGGAACAAGTTTTTAAAATAACAAGATCTATAACCTGTAAAAAAAAATGTACGCAGTAACCTATTGCAGTATTTTATGTTTGTACAAATTTGATTCATGGGTAATTATCATTATAATTAAACAAAAAAATAACAAAGAACGTTAAAGTTCCAATCTACCTGCAAGTATTAGATATGTGACAAAACCAACTAAGATTGTATTATATTTTTGAATCTGTGAATTTTAGTGCAAAATTGATAGATTAAATAATAATACAACTACTTTACTGTGCTGGAACTAATTCAACCTTTTATTTCCGAAATGGAACATCGGGTAAGGAAAAATCGTCTCATAATTGTAGTTGTTCAGCAGACGTCTTCAGAGTGTTCATATTTGCCAATTAATATTGATTCTTTGTCCCCTTTGAGATTTCGCGTGATTTAGATTGACAGTATATAGATGAATATATACGTTCCAATTTTCTTATTATAGATCTAAGATTTTATTTGAATAATTTCATTTCATACAATTTATATGGGTGCCTACATTGACGAATAGCGTATGATAGCATACAATCGTAACCGACATTGCTCACAGTGGTATATGAGGGAAAATAATTATTTCTAGTTACCTACAAATTCGTAATAAAAATAGTAATTTACGTATTAAAGATGCATATTCCATTTTAATTTTAGTAGACTTGCTAACTTATAATTGAAAATGTGTTTTTATTGATATTGATGAAAGAATGGGGAAATAACGCTTATACATAATCATATCTTTATCAGATAAATAATTGCTATTGATAATTTATTGTAGTTGGAGTGTACTGTACAGCTTTTTAATAGTCCTATGCTGAACGACGGGCTTTAGACGAAAAGTGATTAAAATAATATATAAATATTGATTATATCAAAATCGAATAAGAAAAGACAAGATCCGTGGAAGAGATAAAGCTACCAAATATGTCTCTATAGGTTGACTAATTGCAGTGGACGTCATAAGGCTTTGATAATGTAAATTTTTATTCATGGAACCGTTTAATTACAATGAAAAAAGTGGACTTGCATTCAGTTTTGTTTACCTCAACATTCTAATGGTTAAGACCAAAACTTTGATCGTACACACTTGAATCTATTTTACTGTTAATTGAGTTTACTCGCTGCAAAAAAAAAACAAGTTGCAAATACTTGATTTTGCAATCATCTTGGTATCCACCGTCCAGTGTTATACAACCTCAGCAGACTTATAAATTGACTTCGCATAATTATGTCTTATTTATTTTGGCCTTTGTTTAATTAAACTCCAAAACAGGGTGAGTTTTCTTGAGAAATCATTGAGAAAAGAAATGTGTGTTTGACAACAGCAAAAAAAAGAGCTTTCATTCACAACAGTATGCCAAAATGTATTAACTGATATTCATGGTATGAGTAGGTAGCTACTCGGATAATTCAAATTCGAAAAATAATAGTAATGAATGATTTAGTGGTTTAAAAATTTATAAGTTTGAAATAAATAAGTACCTATAATTGTATTACAGAAACATAAAACAAATAACTGTAAGCAGAATCATTAGCATTGGGATAAATTAGTGTATTTTATTACAGTAACGACAAAATACATTATGTTGGGAAAAATATATAATGAAATTATATTTTATAGATAGCACCATATTCAATGTAAATCATGACGTGACATATACCATGAGTAGTAGTCAAAGGGAACACTTCTAACTATACCTAGTTGTGAAATTCTAATAAGTATCAGGGATCAGTTTATAAGATAAGAGGAAAACCTAAATCTTCGTCAAAATAAACGGGTACCTAATAAATCAATCAATTCTTGATTTGTGGCTTCTGGGGTACCTAATGAGTGTGAAGCCTTGAATAATGTTGTCAAACTGAAGAAAATTTGATCACCTACCTACATTTGTGAAAGTAAACATAAAGTAACATTATACACACTAGTGCGTCGATTTAAGGTCCATGTACACCAGATACAAAACTATAATTGGACAAGATTGTTTTGCTAAAACCTCATATAGCTATAAATTGGATAATACAAATATTACAGGATTCACAAGATATAAAAGATCATAGGCAGCAAATGCTTCAGCAACTTTGCCGCGAGTTATGATAGATAATTTTATTTATTGCATAATAGCAATGATTACAAGTCTAAATTAATGAATGATACACACCTATGCCGTGAAAAAAAAAGGGAAATTCAAAAGTTTTATGAAATTAAAATTCGATAACTGACATTATCACAGTAATGTTTAACTTTGTTCATATTCGTTACTGTTATTTTCTCACTTGATTATGGAAAAACATTATATTAAATTGATACACATACATTTAAGGGTCACAATTCATATTTAATGAGTTTGATTCCAAACATTGCAAGAATATACTAGCATTCACACTTGTTCGTACAGATTTTGACTAGTTTTGTTTAATTGGCATGGAAAATCGCAAACTATGATTATCGGGTCGACTCATTTAGTTCAAGGCAATTCTTTTAATATAAAATATCAATATATTTATATTATGTGTAAAGAAGCTATATAATATGGATCAGATTTAAAAAAAACACCGTTTAGTTATGAAAATAAGTACAAAATTTATAAAAGAAATTAATCATGTTTATAACTATAACTAAACGTATTTAATCTGGGTGAAATTGTTGTAATAACGTTGGAGCAGTGTCACCCTATTGATTAGTATTGATCATAATGTTCAGTACGACGTTGTCCCTCACGGTGTTGTTATTTGATGAGTGATACAATTAATAAATATAGCACTTGCACTTGCTTGAAAGATAACTTTACCTACCTAAAGTGTCTCTGCAGGTTTAATATTTAAAAAAAAAAAGGGTAAATATTTGATAAGGGGAAATAAAATGGAGATTTAAATTAAATTAAACAGTTAAATGTTATGATTTGAATGTTTAAATAAGTAATAGTCCTCTAAATTAAAAAAAGGAAGGGATTCAATACTTGAATTGACTGCACGTCGATACTTCAGGCTACACATGAGTATTCTGTGAGAATTGCTTCACAGCCTACACATAATAACTTAACTATAGATAAAGATACCAATATTTTAGATATGGCAGTTTCAAATATTCCAGTAACTTTATTGGAATATTGCCAGTATTTTATGAAATATTTATAGAATATGGACAATGGATTCACGAAAAATTTGTAATAATGTTTTCAGTTGAATAAACAAAATTTAATTCATCAAATAAAATCGATGAATTTGCAAAACATTGTTTTGTCTGTATATAATAATATCGTGTAAATTATTTTCATGGTAATTATTGATGTTGCCATGATTTGAATATTAATGTGAACTTCACATAATATTAAAGGAAAGCAAATTTATGCTGCTTACTGTGTCAGTGCAACAAAATAAATAGTCTTTGTTCTTCAAAACATACACACCTAATCAATGTGTAAATTATGGTAGCTTCACAAAGATTTAAACTTCCACAGTGACTGGATAGATATCTTAATGTTTTGCAACGTAAAATTAAGTACCTAACAGTAATCCATACTAAAGTTGGCACTTTATAATGTTGCAGTGAATTTATAAAGCGCATTAATTGAGTAAATAGATAATCAAAGAAAATTTAGAGCAGTGACTTAATTATATGAAATGCAAAAATAGAACTGGTTTGCATTTCGGTTGTAATTTACAACTATGATTAGCGTCATAATTTAAATATCATTTTGAATTTCATGTTGTAATGGCATTACAGTATCTCATGGAACAAAATGCAGTTTTAATGGTATGTTAATTTTGTTCACAGATATTCCTGATACGAGAATGGAACAGGCTCGTATCACACATATAGTTTCATATTGGTAATTCAAGAATGGAATAGGCTTGCAATATGAATAGTTTTCAACCGTATGAATGGAATGGGCATACAGTTTATAAAAAAAAAAAAAAAAAAATGGGTCTGCGGAAACGGAATGGATTACGCAGCAATGGATAAATAAATAATAATTTTATTCAAGTATAACAGACTCAACATTTAAAAAAAAAACATGTTATCAGCGACAATAGCGGCTGGGTGACACGGTGCGGCCGGGCGATATAGTTCTTCTGTGCGGTCAGCTGGAACGGGTAAAACGGTTTTGGGCGCGGCTGAAACAATACAGTGCCGCCAGGCGATAGCGTGTGACTAAGGGATACGACGCGGTTGGGCATCTGGAGCAGTTGGCGCCTGGAGCAAGCTGGACGCCTGAATCAAGCTTGGTGCCTCGAGCAGACTGGGCGCCTAAAGCGGCTGGGTGCCTGGAGCAGCTGGGTGGTGCCTGGAGCAGCTGGATGGTGCTTGGAGCAGCTGGATGGTGCCTGGAGCAGCTGAGTGGTGCCTGGAGCAGCTGGGCGCCTCGAGCAGCGGAGCGCCTCCAACAAGCTGGGCGCCTACAACAAGATGGGTGCCTCCAACAAGCTGGGCGCCTCCAACAAGCTGGGCGCCTCCAACAAGATGGGTGCCTCCAACAAGCTGGGCGCCTACAACAAGCTGGGCACCTCCAACAAGATCTAGCAGCTGGGTGCCTGTAGCAACTGGGCGCCTGTGACAGCTGGCGCCTGTGACAGCTGGCGCCTGTGGCAGCTGGCGCCTGTGGCAGCTGGCGCCTGTGGCAGCTGGCGCCTGTGGCAGCTGGCGCCTGTGGCAGCTGGCGCCTGTGGCAGCTGGCGCCTGTGGCAGCTGGCGCCTGTGGCAGCTGGCGCCTGTGGCAGCTGGCGCCTGTGGCAGCTGGCGCCTGTGGCAGCTGGCGCCTGTGGCAGCTGGCGCCTGTGGCAGCTGGCGCCTGTGGCAGCTGGCGCCTGTGGCAGCTGGCGCCTGTGGCAGCTGGCGCCTGAGGCAGCTGTGCATCGATGGCCGGCGGTCATCGGGGCGCCAAAGCGCCACAGCGCTCCAAACAACATCCGAATGTCGCACGGTGACTCACCTCACTGTAGACGGCATTTGGTCTCGACTTGCCTGTCCTGCGACCAGCAAATCACGCGCCGAAACATACAAAAAGTGATCCCAAAAGTGATACCAAAAGTGATACCAAAAGTAATACCAAAAGTGATACCAAAAGTGCTCCCAAAAAGTGATACAAAACGTGATAAAAAGAGTGATACAAAAGTGATGAAATTAGCGAAAGCAATTTTACTAAAAACATTTAAAAATACATACTTAAAGATCTATATTTTATAAGAACGAAATTGCTTTGCATTGCGAATTGATTTCAGCCATATGAATGGAATTGGAATACGGCTAGTAAGAAAAATATATATATGTTTGTTGCGATAAAGGAATGGAATACGGAGCAACACAATTGATTTATTTATAAATAATTTGATTGATTCGCAATGTAGAAGTAACCAAATACAGTGTATTGATAAAATATAAGTTTTTCAAATAAAACTTGTATTAAAATGTTATATTTTCACCGTTACATCGATCGATTAATTATAAAATCCATATTATAAGAATGGAATTACTTTGTATTGCAAATCGATTTCTGACAAATGAATGAAATTTAAATACGGCGAGTAAGAAAAAGAAATGTTTGCCGCGATAAAGGAATGGAAAACGCAGCAACATAGTTGATTTTACTTTTTAAATTATTTTCAAAGATATTCGATTTGCAATGTAAAAGTAACTAAAAACACTGTATGGATGTAAGTTTTTCAATATGATTTGACAGTTTCTGTATAGAAGTTTGATGTTTTTCACCATTTAAAGTAGACTAAACTCATTGTCATGGTTTTGTTTTCATCAGTTGCATCTTTCTTTCGCTTTTGACTGGCCATGTGTTAGGTTCTCCTGGCAACGTGCATGAGGACATGCACGGGGTCAGGACGGACGAGTGTTAGGTTTTAAGTATTTTAATGGTATTTGTTTTTTTTTAAAATAAGTATTCAATTTGACTCTGATATTAATCGATTATTTATTTTGATTTGGAGACTTTGATTTGACTACCTAGTCGGTTGAAGGACTACCCGACTTAACATTGGAAGGGGAAAAAGCATGGCCGTAGAGGAGCGAAAGAAAGTCGGCAGTCTGTTCGGTGAAGCGGTGCGATGTGCACCTCCAGTGTTTACACTGTTACTCTGCCCAAATTCATATAAGTTATATATAAGTGAGATATGGTTTATAAGTGACGTTTAAAGGAAGTACGAAGTGAAACAATAAACCAATGATTTCAAGGATATGGACTTTTTCTTACAATAACATATAATGTAGTCAATCTTCAGATGGGTGACCGCAGATGGCATTTACAACTGAGTGCTACCATGGCTTGGATGGCACATAAATTGTAGGCCCCAGTATTTTAACTGTTCATACATGTCAGAAGCCTTCAGGAGGCTTAGAACTCTGACCCCAGGGCTAGCCACCCGGCTTACATGAACTTACTTACAGTAACTTATGGTCACACATTGTTAGTTAATTTACAAAAGACTAGATTTTACCCGCGGCTTCACCCGCATGATATTTTGAGGCCCTACCTTACCACCCTTAATAAAGGAGGGTCCATCCATCCATCCATCCTTACAAACTTTCACGTTTATAATATTAGTAGGAGGTAGGATGTTGACTACATCCCGGCAAGAGTACACAATAGAATATGAATAATAAGAACAACACAAAGGCAAAAATTAGTCAATAATGACTTACCAAAGATATTTTCTTTATTAATGATAATGCCAGTATGATCACCTCCTGCCACATGAATCTTATCACTAGCTTCTGGCTCCACCGCTTTCCTTTCTATCACCAGTGTGGTGGAAGTAGCAGTTTTGCACTTAGGGGTCATTACCACCTTCTCCTCCACTGTATCGGCCATCGTGTAGCGTTCTGAGAAATCGAAGTCCGTGTCAATAATAAACAGTGGTCATCTATGCACTATGACTCACCAACTACACAATCACAAAATCTTTTTTTAACTGTGAACTCAGTGATACCGCCCGTAAGTACTCAGGCTCTAAGTTATGGGCTGATGATGTCTAGCACGTAAGATTGTTAGATCGATGTTTGCAAGGTAATCTTGTGTTTGAAAAGCACACGGCAGGTCAGTAAATGCGTGACATTGGTTAATAATGTTGATAACCTTCACCTGTTCTGTTCTCGTTTATCACGGCACAGCTCGATTTTATCACTTTAAAGGACTTATTTCACGAAATATTATTGTTCTCACAGATAAAGTAATGTTAAACAAAAACCCTTTCTTCTCTGCGCCGCCTCTAAAATGTTGTTTTGTTTGTTTACCAATACTTTGCAAACCAAAAATTGAAGTGAGAAAGGAGAGAAATAGTGAAGGCTCCACAAAATATGAAGATTGTTTTAGTGTTGTACTACATAAAATATGTATATTTTTGCCGGCTTCCGATGTCAGCGACATTTGTCATTCATCAGACACCCGTCTGATTTGCTATCTCGTCATTGTAATTTTTAATAGAAAGTAAGATTTACATGAAGCACCTGTGATTCCATATACGCCAAAATTATATAATTTGATCTGTGTTAGCTTTTAAGATTCTTATTCATTCAATACATAATTCATCTCATTCACTCAACCAACAGATACCGACGTTTGCGACGCACGGGCTCCACGTAAAATTACAACTAAATATATATAAACTGGCCAGTAGACCTAATGCAGATTCTTATTCATTCAATACATCATTCATCTCACTCACTCAACAGCTCCCGGCGTTTGCGAGGCACGGGCTCCACGTAAAATTACAACTAGATATATATAAATTGGCCGGTAGACCTAGTGCAAAGTGTTTGAATATCAATTCTACAATACAACGAGAGTATTTTATTCCATGACAACGAGTGAACTCCAATCTGTTGTTTATTTGAAGACACCCTGACTAGACCTCGCGCTAAATACCTATTATATTTCGCAATCACTTTTCGGCAATCTAGAAAAAGATATCTTTAAAAATTACACTAGATACAAGTCAAATCAAACTTCTAGGCATCTGTGAAGTTAGGTAGAAGCTGCAGACATCTTCTTTATTGCCCCGCAAGCATATTTATCAAATCTTCCTGCGAAACAGTTACTTTCTTAGGAATTTCCTAAGGTATTTTTTAAAATTACTGAAAAATCCAAGATTTTTGCGATAACAATGTATTGATATAATATTATGGATTGAATAACTTTAACTTTAAGTCTGATTTGCTTGATTTTGATTTACGTGTCAACTCTAATAATTGTGATTGTTCCCTAGTTTTAGCTTATTGTTCTAAGGCATTTTAAAGAGTAACTATTTCGTCAAATCATCAAGCAGTCTGATTTTTTTTCTTCAAAATAATCTTATCGGATCCTCAGTGAAACCATTTTCGGCAAACTTATTATTGTTCGGTAAATAATTACTTGGTACTACCACTTCGGTACTTAGTTTTGTTGTAGTTAATAAAGGCACCTTCGGTACTACTTTGGTAGGTTACTAATTTTTATTCGACAAAATAAATCATCAGGACATCCCTAGCAATAACTTAATTGAAATTGACATAAAAAAGATAGTTGACATTGAGTTGACATTAGTCTGATAAATGACATTCACATTTTTTCTTTGTGAATGTCTTTGTCAATTGTCTTCGGAAATTGTGAAACACCTTCGCAGAAGCCACAAATCAGGAATTGATTATTCCGCAAACAGAGGCGGTCGGAGCGGTCGAGCGGTCCGAGCGGTCTAGGGCGGTACGGCGGTACGGGCGCGGGCGTAGTTAGGCTACTCAGCACTAGATGTCACTTTATCTTTCAAAGTTCTGCCGCTTTACACTAGGTAGAGCCATGCCGGTAGTTCTAATAGTGATGGGACAGTATCTCAGAGAGTGATAAAGTTATCGAAACTACGTCACTAGGTGGATACACGTAGGTATTGAAAATATTTTTCTTTCTATGCAATTCTTAAATCATCAGCAAAGTCTAGAAACAGATTTAAATACACGAATATCTATGATTAGCAGGAATGGTCATTAGGGGGGACATCTTACAGACGGTTTCTAAACCCAAACCAAAAAATGCTTGTGATATCTCTGCCAGAGACTGATAGACTGCAGACAAGCCAGCTGTGCAAGGAGAGGTGATTCAGACCATCACTGTGAACAACTTTTACTATGCTGCCAATCAAAATGGAGGTAAAATCAGCTGTTTCATACATTTTGTCGATTCCGAGAGGTAATTATGCATGGAACAGCTGTTTTTTTTCTCGTATTCTGAGTGGGCTCCCTAGTAAAAGTTATTCATAATTATTGTCTTACGTCACCCCCATTCGGCTTAGTATTGGACAAGCAGATGACCCTGTATAACTAAAGAGAAGTTAGATAGTAAAAATATAGCTAAATTCTACATACAAATAAAACAATATTATCTATTGTTTATATATAAATAAAATGGTAAGTGAAAGAAGCGTGTGTGTCGTAATTTTGTCACATTCTTAAAATTTGTCCCATCACTATTAGTACGACTGGCATGGCGCCACCTAGTGTGAAGCGGCAGGACTTTAAAAGATAGAGTGACATCTAGTGCTCAGTAGAATAACTACGCCCGCGGTAGACCGCTCGTACCGCGTGGCGACCGCCTGACGACCGCGTGGCGACCGGACGGGCGGTACGAGCGGTCTGGCGCGGGCGTAGTTATGCTACTGAGCACTAGATGTCATTTTTTTTTTCAAAGTTCTGCCGCTTCACACTAGGTGGCGCTATGCTGGTCGTACTAATAGGAATTAGGATTGAAAACAGAGTTTGATATTGATCCAATGAAATCACTTGTTTAACTACGTTTCTTTCTCTAACCATTTCATTTCAATATATGTTTATATTTTTTCATTAATTCATTCATATATTTTTTCATAAGTAGAAACAAGATATTTCTTTATTATGATTACCTAACTGTAGTTGTGCAGGATCATCTGCTTGTCCTATACTAAGCCGAAAAGAGGTGATGTAAGATCATCATTATTAACAACTATTACTTTGAGGCCCACTCAGAATACAAGAAAAAATCATCAGATATTCCATACATAATATTATTGCCGCTTGGAATTAACAAAATACTTATATGAAACAGCTGATTTTTTTCGTATTCCGTATTGGCACCATAGTAAAAGTTGTTCATAGTGACGGTCTGAAACACCTCTTTTTGCACCAGCTGGATAGCCCTGTATGAGTAAATTATTCCCCTGATAGGCATTCCTACTAATCATGGGTATTCGTGTTTTTAAATCTATTTCTAGAATTAGCTTTGTTAGAATGGCTCTAACATGAAAAATAGAAAGAAGAGAAGAAAATTCTGTACTTACTAACTACTCTTATTAAATAAATAAATAGAAACAAGACATTTTTTTGCAATTTTATTAACATTTCTGAACATCAGACAATATAAATTAGTTCATCCATAGTATCACAAAGCATATTTAATTTTGTAATATTACTTACAATATCTGATAACAAATGCACCTTTATAGTTCTTGGTGGGTGCTTGTGTAGTCTACTGTCTGTGGAACTACTAGTTATTACTATGCCGCAACTCGATTTTTTTCGTTCCTTGAAGTTTACTATGAGAAAACGAAATTAAAAAAAAAAAGGCCGCGGTCAATTGTATAAAATCACAATTGACCGCAAAAGCTGTTGAGGCTCCATCCGAACTCTTTGATTACGTCAAACTTCAGCCGAAAGAGTGAAAAACTACCAGCGTACCCGTCAGACCGCGCGCGATCTGTCGAGTCGAGGCGCGGGCAACTGTTTACAAAAATTACAAACGCGAGCCGCGACGAACCGCGACCGGACCTATGTGCGCCCTTCTTAGACAATCAGTACAATACAGATGACCGCTCGCCCGCTCGACCGCTCCGACCGCCCCTGTGTGCGGACCGCTAAAATCTGAAAGTAGAGGTTCGTGGAATACAATTTTTTACGAGCACCGGGGCACATTATAAATCACATTAATCCACAGCATATTTATTAATCTTACCTCAATCCTCAATGGCATTCTTTGCTACTGTCACAAGTTGTCATGTCATCAATGTCAATTGCAGGGCTGTCAATGTGTATAGGATTCCCTTAATTGTGGGGAATTCCACCCCCGTTGGGGATGGGTGTGGGATTTAAATTGTATGTGTGAAATTTGAAAATAAAACTCAATAAGAAAAACACAAAATCCAAGGAAAAAAAAACAAAATATCCCAGTGCATATTGAATAGTTTGCGATGAGACCCCCTTATGACGGTAAGATTGCGATTTGGTGAGGTATTTTCAGTGGGCATTACCATAATTTCTGTTCCCGATTTTGCTAATTTGCACAGAGATTTGATATGGCACAAGTTAGAAAGAGATTTGGAAAACATCTTGATTCGATGGCTGTTGTCAGATTTTTAGGCACTGAACGTCAAAATCTTGTCAAAATAGACGTCCACAAGTTTCATCCATTGTTTGGAAGCTTGTTTTGTAGGCTTATAAAAATATTTAATTTATAGTTTTCTTCTCCTTTTTTTTCTACATCTGAAAAAAAAATTGTATAAAAAATAGAAATACAGCTTACTAACTTTGGTAGTTTAGCTATAATAATTTATTTCTGACGTTCCTTTACTTGCATTTTAGCTGATTCTTTCATATTTATCTCTTACTTTGATATAAAACTAGAGTGCCCAGTTAGAATAATACGACAATAATTGGTCAAGTGCAAGTCGGGCTTGCGCACCACGGGTGTCGTACCATATGGAAGCCCCCCATGATATATTTTGTTTGAATTCAATTATTTATTTTTAAAGTGCATTAATAATTAAATATTATGTGAAAATTTCAAGTACCTATCACTGTTGGAAATTGACTTATATTTTTGGGGAATTAGGGACGTCGGTATTGGCAACAATACTGGAGATTCGACTGAAGGACTTTGTCTCCATGGTCATGAATAAATTAAAAAAAAAGTGCACAGAGATTGTGAATTTTGTGAATGTGAAAATAAAATTGTGAAAGCGTTGTTTAATTTTATTTTGGCTCTTGTAGCTTTTAAACTTTTAAAGATATTTTAAGTTTAGTCGGTAAAATGAAGTCTGTTTTTCATTTATTGCTCTTCGTGTGGGCTGTAATCGAAGTAGATAGTGTAACCTTACAAAGCGTTAGCGATGACGAACTTCTTGAACTAATCCGGGATAGAGAAAAACTTATAGTATTATTTTGTAAGTAGTAATACTTTTTTAAACACCATCATATTAGCGGAGAGCTTCCACTGCAGAACATTGTATTTGTACATATATCTTGCATAAATAAATAAAGTATGAAAGTATGAAAGCATAGTCTTCGCTCTAGACCGGTTGGAAGCGCCATGTGTCCAGCGACAACCTGATGTCTTGTCTTAACCAGACCTGTCCACATTATCGGTAGACGTCCTATGCTGCGCTTGCCGGTATAGGAGGAATCATACAAGTCGGCGGATGTGAAGTTAGTCCTGCGCGCTCTCCCTTCTCCCTCACTCACAGTGTGCCTGTCACTAAACATGTCTGGACAGCAGCAGATACTAAACAGAATTGAACAATACTCACACTACACACTGCAATAATCTGTCACGATTACTAATCACCTGCACTCACACAAAATAAAAATAGCCTTTATTCACTAATATGTATATGACCTTACGAAACATTACTCGTATTTCTATTTCTTAAATACTTGGTTGTCCACCTGGACATGGCCTCCACTAGAATTTGCCAGAGCTCCCTATCTCTGGCTTTCCTGCACCACCCTGGTAACAGGTTGTCATCCCACCTTTTTTGAGGTCGTCCCCTCTCGCTACTCGCACTCATCGAAGTGTAAATAGGCCTTTATTTAATTTTTGGGGTAGTCAGTAGTTAATGCATGTGTAACTGACCGTGTTTGCATGAGGATCACTTTTATACTTTTCAAAACAACAGTATGTGAAGAAATATTATGCCTAATTCCATCCATCAGCCAGAGGACATAGGACTCCCATATGGATCTCCAATAAGACCTGTTGGTAGCGGCTTGCATCCTGCATAGAGATGCCAAATTAGGTTAAATGATTTATTAGGTTCAAAAATAGAGCCCAGCGGGGCAATTCTGTTAGCCGATCTCTCTACGGAAGTGATATGTTCTTGAACCTCTCTCGTTTTTCTGACAGTTCCGACTGTTCAAAACTGTCAGAAAAACGATAGAGGTTCAAGAACGTGTCACCTCAGTAACAAGATCGGTTGACAGAATTGCCCCGCTGATGTTATATGGATAGTAAAATGATTAAATTTTGTTTCACAGCTAAAGATAATTGTAAGTCATGCGATGTATTGGAAAAACATGTAGAAAGCTTACAAGATGACTTCAGAAAGCATATGGAAGCGATCAGTGTGAAAGCTGTTAACAGTCACATGGCTCGCTTGTACAATCCCGCCAAGGAACCAGCACTGGTCTTCTTCCGGCACGGGGTTCCATTGCTATTCAGCGGTAAGCTCTTAACCCATTTCGTCCTTATTCTTATTAACCCCCGACGCAAAAGAGGGGTGTTATAAGTTTGACGTGTCTGTTTGTCTGTGTGTCTGTCTGTCTGTCTGTCTGTGGCATCATAGCGCCCGAACCACTGAACCGATTTCAGTTTAGTTTTTTTTGGATGAAAGGAGACTTAATCGAGAGTGTTCTTAGCTATGTTTTATAAAAATCGATTGAGCCGTTTAAGAGTTATGGTGTGTTAAAGTGGGGATGGAAGAACCAAAATTCTACAAATGTGCCCAATATAGATTTTTCCTTAAATAATGTTCCACTTAAAGATGTTTCCATCTTGTTTCTCTTACTTTAAAGTAGTATTCTGATCATGTCAGAATCTTAGGACACTTTCATTTTATTAGGGTTCCGTACCCAAAGGGTTTAAAGGGATCCTATTACTAAGACTGCGATGTATGTCTGTCCGTCTGTCTGTCACCGGGCTGTATCTCATGAACCATGATAGCTAGGAAGCTGAAATTTTCACAGATGATGTATTTCTGTTGCCGCTATAACAACAAATACTAAAAACAGAATAAAATAAATATTTAAGGGGGGCTCCCATACAACAAACGTGATTTTTATGAGTTTTTTGCTCGGTATTAATTACTGCAAGGGGAATGGGACTCCCATACGGTACGGAACCCTTCGTGCGCAAGTCCGACTCGCACTTGGCCGATTTTTTAAGTTACATTAGTTGTGCTAAAAGTCATCTATAATGTTTCCAGGAGAACCAGACGAGAACGAAATATATGGTTTCTTTGAGAAGAACCAGTCGCCTGCGGTGAAAGAGCTCACAGACAAGATATTCGAGCACATCACGCAAGCTGCCACCGGCGCCACCACAGGGGACTGGTTTGTCATGTTGTAAGTACAATTTATGGTTTCTTTGATAAACATATACCACGAATTAAGAACCTCTTTTTTAATGTGGGTTAAAAAAAAAATTAAAACCTTGCATATTTATACATAGTGAGCGTACAAACGAAAAAACAAACAAATAACTCTTTATTGTACACACAAAATAAAAAGAACAAAAATATAACAGTAAAATTCGTAAGCTAGTGCTATACTAGGCGGCCTTATCGTGGGAAGCGATATCTTCCAGGCAACCCATCTATGGAAAGGAATGTGCTAAAAATATTTGATGTGGAGTACAATAAATACTAAAAATTATACTATAGACCTAAATGCTAATACTACATACAGAACTAACATAAAAACTACATAGATAGACATATATAAAATATATAAAGCACATAATAAGCCTGATTACAGAGGCGCCAGCGTAAATTAAATTGCAACGTAAAAAGCGTTCTCTGTATTGAACGTCTAAAGTGAAAAAGGAACAGAACTATGCTATTTAGCTAATATAATTATGATGGCGCCTCTGTAATGACAGAAAGAAGATGATACAGTACCAAATTATTTACAGAGATAATGACTTTTTACACGATGTTTGAAAGCTTCCAGTGAACGTGCACGCTTGATATTGTTACGCAGTAGGCCGCGCGCGGTACGACGGCTAGTTGTTTACACTTAACCGCGAGATTTATGGTTTTATGACTCAGGCGGCACCGGCCTTTCTGTCGCGTCTATTGTTTGTTGTTTGTTAGATTTTTTGTGGTGTTTTCGTAATAATTAGGAACAATAGGGTTTCTCGAACTTTACACTTGTTTACTTTGTCAGTCACAATGGCACCGAATATTCTACAGATTTCTAGAGAACCCTTATTCCGATATAAATAGGGCGATGGTTTTCGTTTGTGGCAGTTATCGCGTTTATCCCGAAGCGAAAGCATCTCGTGTTCAAGTGCAGTACCAGTGATTGTGAAGTGACTAGTTGTGTGAATATTCGTGCCAGTGTGAAGTGTTGTGCGAACCAGTTGTGTCGTGTGTACTGTGATTTTGTGCAATAAAGTGCGAAGTGAATAATCGGCGTTTTAACTGATTATCCAAGAACCCATCTCGTAACAATATCAAGAGGCAATTCGTTCCAAAGGTTCACAGCCTTTACCGCATAATTCGCGAGCCCGCCTATACACCGTGAAGGAAAATATGCTCGACAGCAGACGCCATAAATTCCTCTTACAGTCTACACCAGTGGTCGTCACACTTTTTTGGTCAAGGGCCACATAGGATAGTGCGATGTATCACCGCGGGCCGCACATATACCTACACATAGGTCCTAGCCCGAGTTGTATAAGGTTACCGCGTTGCCCATGGAACACACGAAATTTTTAAACAGAATGAGCAAAGCAGACTAACCACACTACTATCATGCGCGACCGCAGTGAGCCTCAATTTTGTTTTGTGTTTTATTTTCAGTAATTTCAAAACAGGCATGAACAAACCAAACCACGTGAATGATTTTTCGGTATTTTTAGTAATTTGATTATATTTTAATTATAGGTACCCGTGTGTATTTAGCACGATGTTATTCGCTTTTCTAGTAGTTTGAAAACAAATATGATGATAGTACACATGACGTTCAGTCCTCCATCTGTACAGCGGGCCGCACTAAACACAGCCGCGGTTTGACGACCATTGGTCTACACCATCACAAACCAACTGCACAACACATCCTCTGCAACAGAATTGTCTACAATTGGAACAGGTTGCTTGAAGATGTAATCTCAGCAAGGACTATAAACACTTTTAAGAATAGACTGGACTTTTGGATAAAGGAAAAAATCCTTGACAGATAAATACTAATTTTATTCAACTCTGCTTGATATAGGCACATCGGTAAATACTGCTCGTCTATAAACAAATAAATAAAAAATCGGCCAAGTGCGAGTCGGTCCCGTGCACGAAGGGTTCCGTACCGTATGGGAGTCCCATTCTTCTTGCCGTTATTAATAGCAAGCAAAAAACTCCTAAAATTCACGTTTGTTTTACATCGATTGTACAGACGGACATCGAAGTCCTAGTAATAGGGTCCCGTTTTTCCCCTTTGGGTACGGAACCCTAATAAATGGCCTAAGGTAGATTTGTAAGACAAGATCACAGCAAGATATCGTCGAAACTGCATACAAACGGCGAATTCGACAGTGGAATTGAGAACCTCTTTTTGAAGTCTGTTAGAAACGCGCATATTCCTTATTTTCAGCTACGGAGCATCCTGTGTAGAGTGCCAGAGGCTACATGCGGTATGGGAGAGCGTCGGCGCGACGTTAAAGAACCGCATCAACGTGGCGCGCATGGACGCCAACCTCGCTGGCGAAAACACTGCTAAGAGGTTCCACGTCGCCAAGCTGCCAGCTTTCCTTTTGTAAGTATTTACCTCTTCAGCTATGAGCTATGGGGCATCTTGTGTAGTGGCAAAGGTTACATGCAGTGTAGGAGAGAATCGCATCAACGTGGCCCGCATGGATGCCAACCTTGCTGGTGAAAACACTTCTAAGAGGTTCCACGTCGCCAAGCTGCCAGATTTCCTTTTGTAAGTATTTACCTCTTCAGCTATGAGCTATGGGGCATCTTGTGTAGTGGCAAAGGTTACATGCAGTGTAGGAGAGAATCGCATCAACGTGGCCCGCATGGATGCCAACCTTGCTGGTGAAAACACTTCTAAGAGGTTCCACGTCGCCAAGCTGCCAGATTTCCTTTTGTAAGTATTTACCTCTTCAGCTATGAGCTATGGGGCATCTTGTGTAGTGGCAAAGGTTACATGCAGTGTAGGAGAGAATCGCATCAACGTGGCCCGCATGGATGCCAACCTTGCTGGTGAAAACACTTCTAAGAGGTTCCACGTCGCCAAGCTGCCAGATTTCCTTTTGTAAGTATTTACCTCTTCAGCTATGAGCTATGGGGCATCTTGTGTAGTGGCAAAGGTTACATGCAGTGTAGGAGAGAATCGCATCAACGTGGCCCGCATGGATGCCAACCTTGCTGGTGAAAACACTTCTAAGAGGTACCACGTCGCCAAGCTGCCAGCTTTCCTTTTGTAAGTATTTACCTCTTCAGCTATGAGCTATGGGGCATCTTGTGTAGTGGCAAAGGTTACATGCAGTGTAGGAGAGAATCGCATCAACGTGGCCCGCATGGATGCCAACCTTGCTGGTGAAAACACTTCTAAGAGGTACCACGTCGCCAAGCTGCCAGCTTTCCTTTTGTAAGTATTTACCTCTTCAGCTATGAGCTATGGGGCATCTTGTGTAGTGGCAAAGGTTACATGCAGTGTAGGAGAGAATCGCATCAACGTGGCCCGCATGGATGCCAACCTTGCTGGTGAAAACACTTCTAAGAGGTACCACGTCGCCAAGCTGCCAGCTTTCCTTTTGTAAGTATTTACCTCTTCAGCTATGAGCTATGGGGCATCTTGTGTAGTGGCAAAGGTTACATGCAGTGTAGGAGAGAATCGCATCAACGTGGCCCGCATGGATGCCAACCTTGCTGGTGAAAACACTTCTAAGAGGTACCACGTCGCCAAGCTGCCAGCTTTCCTTTTGTAAGTATTTACCTCTTCAGCTATGAGCTATGGGGCATCTTGTGTAGTGGCAAAGGTTACATGCAGTGTAGGAGAGAATCGCATCAACGTGGCCCGCATGGATGCCAACCTTGCTGGTGAAAACACTTCTAAGAGGTACCACGTCGCCAAGCTGCCAGCTTTCCTTTTGTAAGTATTTACCTCTTCAGCTATGAGCTATGGGGCATCTTGTGTAGTGGCAAAGGTTACATGCAGTGTAGGAGAGAATCGCTAAAGAATCGCATCAAAGTGACATGGATGCCAATGGTTTAGGCGAGGAATGCCCAATTCTAACTATGTCATACAGTTCCAAGAATGCCCAATTCTCACAATGGCTAATTCTAAGAATGCCTGATTCCCAAAATGGCAAAATAATTTAACCTGAGAATTTTATAAAAAAAACACATTTTATATACAAGGTCTCCGGTAAGTAACGTCGAACCTCGCCATGGCAAGTTTAGTACATCAAAGTGAACAACTTTTACTATGGGCTAAACCAGTCAAGATTTTGCGAAAAAAAAAATTGGTTGTCCCATACATTTTGTTGATTTATCAATGGACTTTTTCTATATATGTAACTACAAACTATTTCGCGAATTCGGCTTCGGTTGGTCTCATAGTAAAAGTTATTCTTCCGTTATCTACCAGTCGTCCTGTGTATAGAATTTCGATTTTGTACAAAATTCTTATTTATTTTGCCATTTTTAGAATTAGGCATTCCTAGAATTGGCCAAAATCAGAATTGGGCATTCCCGGACTACTTGGCCATTATGAGAATTTGACATTCCTAGCCTAAACCGTGAGAACACTGCTAAGAGGCTTGTTGTAAGTTTTTACCTATTCAGCTATGGTGCATCTTGTATAGAGTGCACTAGGTTACAAGCATTTAGTTGCTATGTATCTTTACAAACAAACACATTTTCTGATTTGTTTTTGCATCGATTTATAACATTAGCTATTATAAATCACCATCATTTCCTGTTTAAAGAATAAACTGATAGACATATAGAGACGAACCAGCTACCGACATAGCCCAGCGAATTAGGCTGATACGGCGGTAGCTACGCCTATGTCCTGCAGTGGACGTCATACAGCTGATGGTGATAAGGGATAAAGGTTAATCGGTTCCTAAACGATTTAGCAGCAAGTCTAAAATTCTAAATGCCTAATCTTCATATTGTCTATAAAAATAATCTTATTTTTCCAGCTTCCGGCTCGGAAAGGTGTACAGATACGACCTGCCCAAGACAGATGTGAAGTCTTTCGTGACATTTGCACAGGACTGGTACAAGAACGCCAAGGGAGAACCAGTGCCGCTACTTGCGTCACCATTGTAAGTTGCATTCATTAATTTTATTGATCTGGGCATCAAGCGAAGCTCGACTTTTTTTATCGTGAATAAGTCCGCGCTTGACCACCAACTCGCCTGATGGTAAGCGACGTTATGGTCGAAGATGAAGCACGCAGACTTAGAAGATACCTATTCACTCTGACCTTGAAAAGCTTTAGATTATATCTCTTAGGAAACAGGGAAGCAGGAAGACCGTTCCATTCCCTTGAAGATAATGTTAGCTGTTGTCACGAGCCGGCGTCATAAATAATTATTTTTCATCAAAAATGGTATAACAGACTTCAATCGCTACAATCTATGTACAGAATTCGAATAGTTGGCCCAAATCGATGTATCATATGTTATTTTTAGATTATTGTTGACTTCTCAAAAGCAGCTTGGCCAATTTCGATTAAATTTAAGTGGCACCATCTGAAGAATGATCTAACCAAAAAAATAATCATCAAAATGGGTTTATAATTGGCAGAGTAATAGCGTTATATATAACCCGGTCAGAATATCTGTGCACCTCGCTGGAATGCGGCGCCTCTCCCGCTTCCCCTGTCACCTCTCCGCGCACTCCCCGGTGCGACAGTACGGTTAGCATCTTCGTTGCCGATACACGTCCCGATAATAATTTACGTCCGGACGGTATACTAGACGTCCGGTAATGTATATACGTCCCGATAATTCGATATGACGTCACGAAGTCAGGTGCACAGATATTGTGACCGGATTGTACATACAAAAATAAGTACGCCCGTATTGTGAACCTTCTTTTATTGAGCATTTTTGTAACCACTGTTCACTGGCTTTTAGCTGAAAGAAAACATCTCGAGACAGCCTGCATACGTCCGTAGAATAAATTCGATGGCGTATGTGAATCCACCAACCCGCACTGGGCCAGCGTGGTGGATATGAGCAAATCACCCTTTGTGGTAAGGCCTATATTCAGCAGTGGACTATTAAAAGGCCGACACACTATAGCGCAGACATATTATTACAATAGTATCACAATTTTAAAGGTGTTATCGAATTTCAATAGCAATTTAAATTGTTCTTTTTCTCTATAGGTATAGTTCGCGTCATACAAGTTGGCGGACGTGAAGTCAGCTACAAGCTGCGCAATATCCAATCAACGTGCGGCTTTGTGTGAGCTTCAGTCGGGATTGGATATTGCGCAGCTTGTAGCTAACTGGCTAACTTCTTGTGTGACACGTCCTATAAGCATTTGAAAGACAGAACAATATCTTAAATCGTAATATATAAATTACGCGTCACGTTGTTTGTCCGCGATGGACTCCTAAACTATTTAAACGATTTTAACCAAATTTTGCTGGCGGTGATGGAGGCTTTGTACCAGGAGAAAGCAACAAAATTGGTATAGGACATAAAAAATGTGTATTTGTAATTTATAAGAAATAAGCATTGTGTGCATGCCCCAAGCATTCATGCTCGCCATCGAAGGCTCCTTCTTGCGGCGGCATCATGTGTCGGGTCGTTCTCCTCCCTCAAATATGGTCGAGGAGAGCGATGGCCGGCACATGCGTCACACTCGTGATCGGGTGCTGCTTGCGGCTTGCGGGTCGCCAGTCTGCTCGTGGCATTCACGCAGTGCATTGACTAACTTAGGCTATTTCAAGTACCTACTAACACTCTTTGTATAGTATAATCTAATAATTGTAAATTTTAGTTAACAAAGGGCACAGACCCTAGAGTCTATGGTTAGTAAATTTTAATTAAAAAAAAAAATGTTGCACACTATGTGTAGTTTGATACAACTTGAGAGATAGATTAGTTTATATCTCAATTTATAAATTGAGATATAAATTCGCATTTGCTTATTATTCTTTTAAAATCTGTCCGTACTAGGGCGAAACCGGGATGGGCAGCTAGTCGCTATTAAGTTTACGATGGCGCCTTCAAAATTGGCCACATTACATTAAGCCCGATTACAAAGGCGCCACCGTAATTATAAAAGCTGAATAGCATAGTTCTGTTTCTTTTTCACTTTAGGCATTCGATAGAGAGAACGCTTTTTACGGTGCTATTAAATTTACGCTGGCGCCTCTGTAATCGGGCCTATTATAAAACATAATAAATCATTCCAATACGGAAAATAAAATTGCCATAACCTTATCAGGGTCATATGTATAACTATACAAAACATGTTAGTTAAAATTGAAGTGGCACCTATTCGTTCCAGAACTGGCTAAGGGTTAAGAACCGCATGTAAATTTCATATGTTGCAATAAATGATTTGACTTTGCAAACTTACTTTATTTACTAAAATTGTTTGTTTCAGTGACGAGACAGTAGACTGGTGTGTTGCTACTCTAAAGATAGTTATTGCCTATGCCCTGGAGATCCTCGCTCAACATCCCTGGATCTGGCAGATAGGGGTCGCGGGCTTCGGGTTGGTCGCGATTACAGCACTGATAGCCCTCGTCAAAGCGGGACGGTCGCGCCCGCCCAAAGATACTAAGAAGGAAAAGAAACGGAAATAAGACTTTATTGTATATGGGGTTACTAGCATCCTTTTAGGGGCTTATTCTGTACATCCACACTAACAACTTTTGTTCTACGACTTTTTTCTCAAAAAAAAGTTGTTCCATAGAAAAATATCCTTCAACCTCGACAAAATGTATGGAACAGCTGTTTTTTTTAGTTTTGACTAAAATCGCAGAAAAAAGTGCTAGTTTTGATGTATAGAATAAGCCCCAAAAATGATGCTAATTCATTAGAAATAACCCTGGATATGTATGTATAATCAAGGTTATCCAGAACTGCACCCCTAGCATGGCAAAGGTATCATTTTTTTTCACCTATTCCAATTACCAATTTCACCAAACCTATGGTGGAATTCTCTCGAAGAGGAAACAAAGTATGGATTGACAACTGATATTAAAAGTGGATAAAATGGCTTGATCCCTTTGCCATGCCAGGGGTGGTGGTGTATTTAGCTAAAAGGAGGTGATTCAAACTACCATTATAAACAACGTGGACTATGAGGCCAACCCGGAATTTTAGAAAAAAAATCAGCTGTTTTATATTTTATACATTCCGTCACAGCCTGGACACTCCGCGATTTTTCATACAAAATATGGTGTCTTACGCACACTACACAATACTTACTCACAGACAACACACATACGCACGGTCGCTACACGTGCGTCTGTGTGCGGAACGTCTATGGCTGTCAGCGATCACCACAACGTGACGACATGCCGCGTGAGTGAGACAGTTGCGTACTCAAATCGCAAAAATTAATATAAATGTAGTGCTTAAAAAAGTATAACAATTACTTAATTTTGAAGCAGTTTATCAAAAAGTAACCGATCTACTTCATTTGAAAGAAAATATCAAGAGGAAGTTATCAAATAATGTAAAATAAGTTCCCATTATTTATCATTAGGGAAACATTAAAATTTCTTGTTTTGTTACGTTTCATTGATATTCAACCATACACAGTACAAGTCTTCCCTATTGTCACAGTCTAGGTAGTTTTTATTAGAAAATCCACCGGCCCGTGCAGCCCGCACGCAGAGTACACGATCGGTACGTGGACGCGGGGTGGAAGTGAGGAAGACTCAAACGGGTGGGGGGTAACGAGTGGCCGTTTTATACGTAGTATTATTATATCTTCTTTGATTCCGTGTTGCAATTTTGTTTAGAACAGCTGATGTTTTACCTCGAAGCCGGGTTTATTTCCAAAGTAAATGGTGTTCATAATGATGGTCTTAATCATTCTTTTTCAGCTTAGTACAGGGTAAGCAGATAACCCTGTATTGAACTGTATTCCTAGTGTTTTCTCTGAACCATACTTAGTGTTTTGTTGCAGTCATTTACTATCAGAAACAAGAAATAAATACCGCCACCAGATATGTGTGGATTGAGCGCTCTAAAATGCTGTCAAACTGAAGTAGGTACCAATACGGGTTGCGATAAAACCGTACACTAACGCAGTGTTGCCATATACGGATTTTCGAGGTCCAATACGGATACAGATTTATAGAACGGGGAAAATAATATAATTATTGTAGGATGGCGATTATGGGAAGGAACTTTGATAAAGCAAGGTCAATATGTTGTAATACTACAATTATTATATTATTATTGGATATTATACGGAATTTTTGTATGAAAATACGGATTGACTTATTGATTTTGTATGAATGTATCTGCCGTATCAATTATACGGGGCCCCGGGCCGCAGGGGCCCCGACGTGCGTAAGCAAATATGTATCAATAAAATTAGAAAAGCTTTAGAAAAACTAAAGTCATGATCAGCTATAAATGATTTAATAAATCAGTTTGCAAAAAAATGGCAAGGAGAGTGTATATTTAATTAAAATTTTGGAAAAAGTGACAGATAATGATGAATAAATATTTCTTTTAATTTTATGCAAACATTTTTTTTCTTTTGTGAGAAATCATTACCTTTCATAAGGGCCCCCAAACAAATTTTTATACGGGGCCACGCCAAGGCACGCTACGCCACTGGTTCCTATATATGCATAACTAACATTCCGACTTTTTGACAGCATTTTAGTGTGCGCTATCAGTTTCTTGTGTTTACGTTAAAGGACGACAATAGATTGTCGTCCTTTACTAAACATAGTTTAGTGAAATAAATCGGAATTAAGCTCATTGTCCTGTATTCTTATGTAGAAGACCCATGGATGTCATGAGCTCTTAGCGTGAGCTTGAATTGGACCCCTTTGGTGTTAAAACCCCTTATCTCTGTAAAAAACTGAAACTAACTTCAATAATTCAGGCAAGAGTAAGAGCTTATGGTATAGAGTCATCACACAGTATTTAGCTAAGATTGGTAGGACTAAAATTGCTAGTCTGGCCAACGAAAGCTGTCCAAGAAAAAAGGCGGGAATTTAAAAAAAATCAAGAGCTGTTACAGTATTCGCAAAACATCTAGTCCGATCTGAAGTTGCACCATCGCGGCCCGCGTCGGTACAGTCAAGTGCAACAATATTATGTACGAATTATATTATTTTTTTTAGGTAATTAATTTAATTGTTATTTTGATTATTGGAATTAGGTACATATTGTTCTAGATTCCTATCAAATGATGCTAAAGTATATAGGGGTAACCTGACTATAACTTAAGTCTAAAAATAATCATGCTTATGTTACGAAAATAAAACAATTTAGTAATGAATTTTATTTTAATGGTTGTACACCCTCTATGTTGCAATAATTGCTGCCACCTTCCCGAATCTGACTCACCCGAATCCGACTCGGATGATTGAAGAATCGGACGTATTATTTTCATCTTCGCTGTCGTCATCTTCTGATCCTCTTAGTTCAGTTATTATAACACAAAGTACAACAAGTAGTAACAAGAAACAATAACAATAACAAAATAACACGAAACGAAAATTCAACAAAAAAAAAACTTAACAAACAGCTTTTGTAACAAAAATATCGCGCGCGACTGTACTCAGTGGGTGGAGCTAGCGAACGTGACTACGACACACAGAGAACGAAAGCACACTAATGAAATACGCTTTACGCCGTGATTTGTCGAGGGCGGTCACGTGGCATGTTCCCCGCTAGGGGGGCCCCGCTGATACCCATTTTTTGCTTCTGCGCAGGCATACGCGCAGTGTTCAGATCGGACTAGATGTTTTGTACTCACTGTAGCTTGTTTTCGAGCGGTACTAGAAAACAAGCTAACAGCTCTTGATTTTTTAAAATTCCCGCCTTTTTTCTTGGACAGCTTTCGTTGGCCAGACTCTATCATCCTTGCAAATAATAATATAAGGATGAAAATGTATTTTCATCGTTTTATTCCTGTTTATTCATAAGGATTGAGGGCATTGTAATAAATTGTAACTTTTTATATTGATATTATTTTGTGGTAGAAAAGACTCGGAATATTCCTATTTTTATACAAGTACATGACATATTTTTTTACCTAATGCATTTATATTTGTAGGTATATTTTTTTATTACATGAATTTATGCCAGCTTTTTATATATATTTATATATTAAAGTATATTTTTAGAGAATTTTTGAAGTGGTTGTGCTGTATAGTTAATGTAAAAATATGTTTTTAGTTTACTAAGTGTCCGTCCTTTTATAGAGTAAGACAGAGGGGCGTACATGACATGGCATTGTCTTCATGGCCTAAGAGCCGCTGAAGATCGACCTTCAACTACGTGATAACTAGATAAGACGTATTTTAAAAAATTATTATTTATTTATAAACACGCCTATGATATCTTGCCTATCGAATGGCTATTTTTTATTACATTAAATATGTGTCATTAACGATTTTTTAAGCCAAGCATGTATGATTAAATTTGTAATTAAATGTTTGACTGGTTTCGTACATTTGTACATAGTTGCTTGCCAGGTAGTATGAGCAAAATTAAATACTTAAGCAAATCTACCAAGGTATATTCTCTACATTAAAAACTATTAGTTGGAATATAAAATACCGGCTATCAAAAGAGTGAAGGTAAGAATAATCATTAAAAATATTATCTAGAAGTAGTCATGAACACTTTTCGATAGGCAAGCCATCATATACCTATTTATAGTATGTAAATAACATTTTATAAAAGTATGTCTCATCTGGTTACACATGGGTGAAGGTCGTTCTTCCTCGTCTCTCCCCCTATCAGGGCAATTTAAAAGTATGTGCATCAGTGAAGTCATTGATGTGATAACCATGAAAAATGACAAAAATAAGCTCAATGTGATAAGTTATATTTTCTTGAAATAATAATTGTACTAATTTTTTTTACATATCCTTCCCTGTCCTTACTTTGTGGTATTTTTATATTACAGTTAAAAATAAACGAATTAAACAACTGCATTTAACATAAGTTTTATTGCATAGAAAATTGCACAAGTTTCATTTCCTAAATATGCTTCATGACAAAACATACAAGTCAAATATACATAACAGTACAATAACACACTTTAAACCAACTCTACCAATTTGCTAATATTATTTTAAATGAGGGTTGCTACATACATATTCGGTTCGGTCTCGATCGGCACTGCCGCGTGGTAATTACCCGTACACCCACCAGTGGGTGAAGCGGGTGGGTGGACGGGTAGCGGCCCAATAAATCGTGTAAATGAATGTACGGGAAAAAAACAACGGCTTTCGGTTGTAACGCAAACCTATTTGAAATAAAAAAAAAAAACGATTATGCGTCCCGGAATTTACCGACTCGAGGCAGATGCAAAACCGGCTTTTTAAAAATTTCAAATAGGTTTGTGTTACAACCGAAACCGAATGTATGTAGATGAATGCCGTGACGGCAGAATTAAAACCGAATTGTACTTTTTGACCTGAAGGAACCACCCGATCAGTGCCGGTCGGCACAAACTGAATGATACCGAACGTTCAACAAATTGTGCCGAAACGACTTGCCGACCCGAATATATGTGTATACTAAGCGCCACGCAAATCGGCGGATGGGAAGTTATGCGCACAACGCTGCGCAAAATCCGAAATATAGGTATACGCGGGAGCCAGAGAGACGAGACGCCGGGGCACACCCGCCCGCCGACCTCATGCCTCCCGCGCGCTCCCTACGCCCGAGCTCACTACTTCGCCATTTGTATAGGCATTGTGCACACATGCGCAATAATTAACGAATCACGGCGAAGTGTCATCTGTGGCTGACTTCTCATCCGACGATTTGTGTAGCGCTTAGTATAGCAAGCCTGATGTTGCTATTTAACAAAACTAAGCAACACAAGTATTCCCGACTATCATTAAATATAAAATCTAACTAGCACACAATAGTCAAGAACTAGGTATAAATCTAGGAATGTTATCCTAATACTTAAGGCTTTGTGACTATTCCTTGAGGCCTTAAAGGTAGAGCCACCCAGGCCCTAAACTATTAATAGCTCTATGAGATTTGAGTCACAAGACTTGTGATGCAAATGTTAAAATCAATGTTCCTTTTAGTTTTAGTCTAGTCACTGGTTGTATCTAAACACGGTATTATCACTAAACACGGTACTAATATCTACTCAATCTTTACCCTTCCAAGAGGGACAATGTTGTCTACTCGTTCATTATGTTCTATCATAATGAAGATAGGATAAGTTAGTGAATAATGGTGCATAAATCATTTAAGTTTTATTGCGCCTATGCATCATTATTTACTAACAGGCTATGGCTTCTGGAAACACTAGTTGTTGGACAGTAGCAATTATATGCCAGCAGTGCAGTGCAGAGTGGGGATTTTTTTGTTTTTTGTAGTTTGTAGCTTTCTTCACGGACGTCATTAATGTTGATTTGGCTTAATACTAAACCTTATTCATAACTGCCTGCTATACTAAGCGCCACACAAGTCGGCGGATGAGAAGTTAGCCGCAGATGACACTTCGCCATTTGCTAATTATTGCGCATGTGTGCTCAATGCCGACGCCGCGTGGCGTAGTGGTGAGCACGGGCGTAGGAAGCGCGCTGGAGGCATGAGGTTGTCGGGCGGGTGTTCCCGGCGCGAGTCTCTCTGGCTCCCGCGCATACCTATATTTCGGCTTTTGCGCAGTGTTCTGCGCATAACTTCCCATCCGCCGACTTATGTGGCGCTCAGTATAAGAGGAGTTCTTTGTAGACCAAGTCTTACAGTACTCTGTCATTTATAGGAAAGACAAAGTCTACTTTAGCTGAGAGGCAGTGAGAGGTTTGTTGAATGTAAGGCCATACATTCTACAGTATATTATTTAGGTTTACTTTATGTAGTAGTGTCAACATACATTTAGTATAAAAATGTAACTATCACAAAAAATATTGTGTCATTCAATGTGCCTTATATTAGTATATGCTAGCATTAAAAAAGAAGTAATGGTCCATTACAAGGAAAGACCACCAGTGTTCAACTAATAGGAGTAAAGATAAGATCACAAACCAAGGGTCAATTTTTAGCTAAAACTAATATAAAACAGTACAGAGAATTGCGAGGAATGATAATACTAATACAAAATGAGCCTATTGTACCTGATCACTATGAACAAGTTTTACAATAGTTCTTACTCTGAAGCTATAAGAAATCTGATACTAAGAGCTGGGGCCCTATTTTTCAACTTCGGACAGCTTTGTTGTATACGGAACTTGTATGGAGTATTCTCAACTTCCATAGACAACATAGAGATTCTCCATACAATATGTCAAAGTTCCCTATACGATCAAGCCGTGCGAAATTGAAAAATAGGGCCCCAGGGAACCTATCTATTTTTCAATTTTGAATTTGAAAGGAGATATTGCAAATATGCATAGAAATTGGATTACTAAAGGGTACAGTATTTCATAATTTGCTTTGTTTCTTTCGGAAAATGATTTTCCCGTTGTTTTTTACAATAACAGTGTCCATTAAAAGTAATTTCGTGTATTCGGATATTAAGGTTACATGTGACCAAAATGACTGTAATTCAATGACTGAACAAAAATCAAATTGGAAAATCTGAAATTACTCATAAATTAAGCATTTGACGCGGTTGTTTTACTCTGCGCATTTATTTATCATAGTTTAACGGATTTTTTGAGCTACTGTACGTAGTCTGAGCCCATTTTGCATTATCTCCTTTGAATACAACTTTGACATATTGTATGGAGAATCTCTATGTTGTCTATGGAAGTTGCAAAAACTCCATACAAGTTCCATATTACACAAGCAAGCTGTGCGAAGTTGAAAAATAGAGCCCCTGTTGTATAATTGCAGGGTTTGTCCCATTATAACTACGGTAATGTAACCCTGTAGAAAGATACATCTCTATATTGATGATGCTTACAAAAAAATAAATATTAATAGAAAAACTTATTATTTGGTGCTTTGACTAATGCACAAGTGAGTAGCATTGTTTTGAGATTGCTTTAGAAATATCAAATTATTATCTACCTATAAAATCACTATACTGTATCGACCTGTATATTTATTCTAAAAACTGATGCAGGATCTGCAAGCTCAATTCTGATAGCATTTTCAAACTTCTTAAATATCAATGAGAACTCCATCATGTCCTGTGGCTTCGACTCAATCCAGAGTTTATCAAATTCATAAAAGAGGTAGCAGTAGAATTTATGAAATAGTTTTATGTTAGGTAGCGACCCTTTAGCGTTGAACATGTATGTTTTTGCAGAACCATCCTTCAGCAGGTAATAAGCCATTGAAGTAAGATTGATGCCGACAATTGCATATGTATAGCCATACCGCGGGTGGTGAGAATGGCTTAAAACATGGCTCGATGCTTGAGGGTACTCCATTGCAAAGTACAATAAATTTTCTAATCCAAGCATCCCCATTCCTCGGAAGTCTGTCTTTGGATCGTCACCCTGAAATAAAAAAACAGAATTTTGTAAAATTACCTTCACAATTTGTTTAGCGTTGTTGTCTCGGTTGTCCATCATGTGACAGAGATTTGTACAATAGAAACAATATATGGACCACTGAACGCCCTTTCAATTGTGGTTGCCTCCAGGAAATTGTAATGGTAGAGCATGTTTTGTGGCATTGCAAGGCCAGAAAAGAAACTAGAATTCTTTGCAGGTTGCATGATGCTTTCACTTTGGCATTAACATCAACATCTCAGGCACCATCCACACCATTTGAGCAGTTATGCCAGACGCTCAGAGCCAGGGTCTGTTAATTTAAGAACCTGGGCTGGTTTGGCTAGACACTGGAGGGAGAAATGCACATAACACCCCATAGGTTTTTCGTTTCTCTTGGGCTCAATGGCATTTTTAGCAACTGCAAAATAAGCCTTCATGTAAAGATGTAAACCATTCAGTTTGGGAATTTCACCAATAATGCTACTTTTGCTCATTACCCAAAACAAATACTAAAACATCAAACTCAAACGATCACAAAGAACCCACCTCCGTAGGTGGGTCAAGTGGCAGTTTTCGATGGCATTTTAAACTGTTTTTGAGCTATCTGAACAGTGAACAAAAACAGTTAAAAATGCCACTTTTGCTCACACATTCTCAAAACGAAAGCTGAATGTGTTGGCGTTTTTAACTGTTAATTTTGCCATCAGTAGGCTATCCGAACGCACCTCATGTGGGATGATGATGCAGGGCCTATCAAAAAAATAATTTTACCTGAAATCCTATGTATTGCCATTGTTTAGTTATTCGGTTTTCCAACTCTTCATTTGGTACCAATAAATCCCACAATTTCAATAACTTTTCCTCATGGTCTGAATTGTTGGAGTCATACTGCACTTTTCGTAAATCTTCTACCTCATCTAGTAAGCTCCTGTAGCTCCAAATTTGCTCAAGACATTTCCGGAACGATACTACAAAAGCTCCATGTAGTTTAGGATTGATTTTCTTGGTTCTTAGTATGATATTTATGGAAGGATTCAGAATGTTGTGAAAGTTTGTCGGGACGAACCTTCGTTCATAAACTACAGTGTCTAGGAAGGAAACTACTTCCTTTACGTCTCTCGTGCGAGACAACATCAAAGATTTCTCTACATTGCAAGTTCTTGCTGCGCCGGGGTTATCACCGTAACAAATTCTCTGTAAGTCACACAGTCGAGTCGTCTTTCTCAGGAACCATTTAATGAACGGTCTGAGATACCATTGCAGTACAGACCAAAAGTTAAAAAACACTATCATTGCAGCCACTAATTATGTATTTACTTTCTTGAGAAATTGAGAGAAAAGAAAACCAGAATGTATATTTTTACGAAAAATTATCGAAGGCATTTGTGAGACTTTGTTGTCATGGATTTTTTTTTTTTTAAATAATTTATTCATGACCATGGATACAGAGTCCTTCAGTCGAAGTCTTAAATAATAAAAAATTTACAAACATAGAATTAAACTTAAACTTAACTAAATCTTTTCAACAGTATTTAAAATATACTTATAAATAGGTTTGTAAAAAACTTCACTTTTTAGTAAATCCTCAATACGGCGGGGAACACTAATTGAGTTACGAGCTGCTATGTCACTAATGTCACTGGCTAAAATTAATCGTTGTAAATGGAATTGGGGACATTGAAAAATTATATGGTTTATATCAGCATGCGGTCGGGAACAATACGTACAGTTATCTTCTGGGACTATATTAATTTTGTGTAAATGAGCTGGAACCAAGCAATGTCCAAATCTCAGGCGATTTATAACTGTTATAAACTTTCTGCCACAATATTCAAATTTGTTGTACCAAGGAGTAGTAGGTAAGTTTTTCTGTATTTCTGCATACCACCTTCCCTTATATTCTGTTGTAACGTGCCAATATTCTTTCCAAATTCTGAGTAAATCCTTATTAATTGCACAATAGTAATCTGTGAAAGGTACTTTTAATATATCTGTGTGATCTAGATCATGCTCTTGCCGAGTAGCCAAATCTACTGTTTCATTGCCATGGATGCCACAATGTGAAGGAACCCATACCAATTCTACATGTTTTGATTTACTAATCATTTCTATAAGTTCTCTAATACGATATATAATATAATTTAACTTATATGAGAAATTACTGTTGTTCAAAACAGACAGAACACTTTTAGAATCACTTACTATTAGTATATTTACATTTTTTACAGAGTTATTTACAAATGTTAAAGCGGTTAAAATTGCATACGCTTCTGCAGTAAACACACTGCAATTATTATCTAACTTTATACAGTGGGTTTTATTCATTTGTGGATCATAATATGCGGCTTTAACCCCTTCATCACTTTTAGAACCATCTGTATATAAAATATAAAAGTCTGGTTTATTCTCTATAAATTCTAGAAAATCAAATTTGTTATTTATTACATCTAAATGACAATCTATACTTAAGCAATTAATCAAGGCATTATATGGACATTTATATGTTGGCCAGATATCATGAGAACAAATGTTTTTACTGATATTTTTTGAAAATGACAATATTGTTGTGATTTCAGGCAAAACTCCCGAAACAAGAGATGTGGCTGATAAGCTAGATGTTTGAACTGATTGTGATATCTGTGGATGACATAAAACATTATTCAGCACTATAACATTATTGGAAGTCAACTCTTTCAAACAGAATCTATCAGCCAAAAGTAAACGTCTCAGGATTAATGGAGGTATACAGTTTTCAATTTCCATAGAATTAATAGGAGTGGAACGCATAGCTCCGCTAATAATTCTTAAAGCCATATTTTGTATTACATCGAGTTTTCGTAATAAGGTGCTACTTGCATTCATATAAGCTAAACTACTATAATCAAAATGACTTCTTACTATACTTTTATACAGCATGATCAAGGTTTTAGGATCAGAGCCCCAAAAAATACCAGCTAAACATCTTAAAACATTAATACTTTTCATTGCATTGCTGCAGATATACTTAATATGCTCTTCAAATTTTAACTTGTTATCTATTATTACTCCTAAAAATTTATGTTGATTACTTACAGGAATGATTTCATTATTGTATTTAATTTTAACAAAAGATTGTGCAAAAGGATCTTTACTAAAAACAATAACAGAACTTTTATCAGAACTAATATCTAATTTTAATACATTGTTGTAATAATGGTGTAGCTGCAGCAGTGCAGAATTCAAGTGATTTACAGCCATATTTAAATTTTGACTTTCAGAGTATAAAAGTAAGTCATCGGCAAATTGTAAAATTTTAACATGTGATGTGTTAACATACTTTAAAATTTGAGATGTATATAGAATATACAAGAGAGAAGATAAGATAGCTCCTTGCATAGTTCCTTTACTGACGGATTTTGGTCCATGTAGCTTATTATTAAATTTAACATACAAGGTTCTGTTATTCAGAAAATTAAATATCCATTTCAATAATTTTGTTGGCAGACCTAACTCATTCAAAACTAGAAGAAGGCTCTTAATGTTGACATTATCGAAAGCACCTTTTACATCAAGAAAGACGCAGATTACATTAGAGTGGCTGAGCTTTGCTTTTTTTAATGTTGAGATTAATGATACAAAACTTTCAGAGCAACTTTTACCCTTTCTGAATCCAAATTGTGTGTTAGGTATTTTAGAGTTGGTTTCAACAAAATAATCTAAACGTAATTTTAACATGTTTTCAAAAAGTTTACCCAGACAGGATGACAAAGATATGGGTCTGTACGATGACGGATTATTTGCAGGCTTATTAGGTTTTAAAATTGGTATTACACATTGAGTCTTCCAAGATTCAGGAATAACTGATGCATTCCAAAGTCTGTTATAAATTGCCAATAAAATGTTCAGAGCATTTGAATGTAAATTTTTAATAAGTTTATATGGAATGTTATCCATACCTGGTGTAGTATCTCTACGACTATCTAAAGAAATGCGAAGCTCATTCAGTGTATAAGGCTCATTTAAGAAGGAAACGCTATTGTCAGACCTGTCTAAAATATTTAAAGTGGTAAAATCGGTTGATGTTGAATCTGCTAATTTTTCTAGAAAACTTGGTACCCATTCGTCATTTAGAGTTTTGTTACTACAATTACTGTTAATCCTTTTAAATTTTTTAACATAATTCCATATTCTAGTAACTGGTGTCATTCTGTTGAAAGAAGTACACAATTCATGCCATGATTTTCCCCGTTCCTCAATTAATATCTTTTTCTTTTTAGCATCAAGACGCTTGTAATTAATAAAATTGGAAATTGTTGGAGAGTGATGATATGTCTTAAGAGCTTCTTTCGACTTTTGAACTGCATCCTCACATAGTGTGTTCCACCATGGAGCTGGTTTTCTCAGAATTTTTGGAGTGTGATTAGATTTCTGCTTAGGAATACATTCATCTCTGATTTGATACAAGATATTTATAAAACTATTGTATAATTCATCTAGATCTGTATTTTCCAAATCTAATTGCGAAAAGCAGGTTTCAGATAAAGTTTTAAATTTAGACCAGTCTGATTTGTTGTACAAATATTTTTCTTCTACAGGACGAACATCATACACCGATGGCTTCACATTTACATCCAGTAGAGTCGGAAAATGATAACTACCCATTGCATCATCATGGACTTGCCATTCACAGAGAGGAGCTAACGAGCAACTTACTAAGGCTAAATCAATTGCTGAAGAATTCTTGTTTGGATATTTAATTGTAGTATGATTACCATCATTTAAAACACACAAGTCAAACTCATCTATGAGATTGTACAACGAATTACCTCTACTATTATTTTTTAGACAACCAAATAAAATGTGATGGGCATTGAAATCTCCCATTATGAGACATGGCTTAGGAGTTTCAGTGAATACTTTTTTTAATTTATTAGTATTAAATTTAGTAAATTCGCTGTTTGGGGGACAATAAATACACAACACATGTAATTTACCTAATGATGTATCAAGTGCAATGCAAATGTTCTGAATTGATTCGTAATATGAGGTATGAACAACTTCATATTTAAAATTTTGTTTAATTAATATAGCTACCCCATTATGTTCGTTTACAGACAGTTTGTGAATCAAATTATAGGATGGAAAATTTGGAATTTTACTGTTTTTCTTAAGCCACGTTTCATTTAGTAAACATATATCTACATTTTGTTCAGTTAAAAACTTTAACAATAGCGTTTTTTTACTATGTAAACTTTGAATATTGAATTGTGCTATACGAATATATGTGTCCATATACCTAATTAAATTAAATTAAATTTGACAACAAAATTTCTTTAATTCTTTTATTTGTAATGGGTTCATTCTTGCTATTTGCAAGGGCAACAACGGACTTCACAAGGGCATTTATAATTACATCGTTATCAACAATTTCTTTGGCATTGAGATCTTGGAAGGTTTTTTGTCTCGGCTTTGGTGTTAGAGCTGGGAAGGATGTTCTATCAGAGATTTGTGGCAGACTTACCGCATTGGCATAAGACATTTTTTGTTGTTGTTTAATTTTCTTCTCTTCTATTTTTTTCTGCTTAACAGGGCAGTCTTTCGACACGGCAAGGTGAGGGCCAGAACAATTGACACACATTATTTCTTCCACATCACATTCCTTGTAGGAATGCCGTCCTGCACAGGATGAACACATCTGCTCTGCTCTGCAGTTCTTAGCTGAGTGGTTGAATCGGAGGCAACGGTAGCATTGCATGAGTGGTGGAAAGTATTTATGAACCTGGTATCTGAATAGCTTGATGTATACATACTGAGGTAATGTGGTGGCTGCAAAAGTGACAGCCACTGTACCAAGAGGAGTCAAATTTCCGTCTACTTTTCGCATAAAGCGTTTGATTGAGACAACATCAGCATCACAAGTAATATTTTTGTAAATTTCTTCATTAGACATTGTCAGCGGAATATGCCTGATGACTCCTATAACTTCAGTCATGTAAGCAGGAATGAAAGCTTTCAGCTTATATCTGTTCAGGAAGCTATCCATCTTTAAAAAATTGTTAGCTGGAGCTGGCTTTTTGAAAGTGACGCCAACCTTATAAGCATTTATTCGGTGGACACCTACAATGCCTTTAACATTTTCAATGAAAAGATTTGTCAATATTATGGGGTTTTTATTACCAACCTTTTCTTCTTCTGTGGATTCAACGTAAACCACGCAGTCCCCACTGTGATTTTCGGGGAATAGCCTCTTGTAGAGGGGCTTCTGAAATACTTTGTAGCCATCATTGTTCGTTGAGGATTTTGCAAGTTTTCTCTTCTTTCTCTCTGCTGTAATGACGGGGTCCTCCCCGTCACTAGCAACGCTCATGACGTTATTGTTGCGCCGCAACACCCAACACAAATCTCAGAGAATTGCAAAATTAAAATTTATGAATAATTGAATATTAAAAACGCCCGCTTCTTTCGACTTCCCGCCAAAAAGTCCTGTTGTCATGGACACCATTCGGGGTTGCCTTATATCTATTAGCGTTAGGAGCTAAATAAATAAAGTACTAGTTTTCTTAAAATAGTGACTAAATCTCGCGTGTTGATAAATTGTACGGAAAATGGATCATCGATCTTACGTCGATAGTTTAGATGTCTTAATTTATTTTAAAGATAAACCCATCGCATAAAATTATGTTGTCAGGTCCTCGAACCAAAAAGCCAAATTGCTAAGTCCAGCCACAGCTAGCCTATAAGCTTTGAGCTTATTTGGTAACCCTGATAGCTGTCAAAAATGACTTTTTCAGTGTGATATTTTTCAATGGATTGACTACTGTCTTAGTAGATTTTCGATGTGAATTTGGTATTGCAGTAGATTTTCAGTAGTTTTTGAAAAATCATTTTTCAGTTTTCAGTAGAACCCATAAATGCAATTAACGCACTGGGATCCTGGAAAGACGGCGAGGTAAATCTTGCTGAAAGCGGAGGCTCTGGCTGCCCTGGCTGGGATCCTTTCCCTCCCAATAAGTTACGTTTAGTAGTCTAGTATAGTTTTGAAAACGGTCACATCGACCTTTTTTTTACTATGTAGGTACGGTACAATGGATACGCTAAAGCTTTTAGGGCAAAAATATTTTGAGCCGCAATCACAGTCCGCAGATTACACATGGCTATGCAGACCACGTAACAGACCGAAAAAAACGAGAGAAAAGAGGTGATAGAGAGATAGGTATGAATATGTAATCCTGATGACCTATCTCAAACTACTAGCTGTACCTACCTACTAAGAGTTAAGAGTGTGTAATATTATTAGTCCCTATTTGTAAACCATAAATTATTTTCGTTAGAATATAGGTACAATCTCAGAACAAATAACTTAATCTTTTGACTTACCTTTAGAATCTCTGTTAACTTTATTGGAGAACACCTTTAATTTCATAAGCCCTTATCCGATCTCCCCAGTGATGCTCGCAAACTGTGGCAGGAAACTTGCCCAGCTTGCCCTCCACCCCAAGACTTCTTGGAGCTTACTGAAGAACTTTCCCCAGGGAATGACTTCGCGTGGCCAACTAGGAAGTCGTTGGATCGGCTCCGGACCCAAGTTAGCCGCTGCAAATCTAATATAGATGGCGCTGGGGTTTTTCTGACGCGAACTTTGTCAAGTGAGACTGTGGCGCAGTGCAGAAATGGAGCCTTGGAGCACCTATTATCCTACCCTCAGTGCTCAAACAGAAACACCAGCACATTTAGCGACCTCATGGAAGTCTCCTTTTCTGGAAAATTACGTTTCCTGCATAGGAGCCCCTCTTAAATATTTATTTTAATTATAAAATTAATTAGGCCATTGAAGTGAATATTTAACTTAATATCTTGGGAATAAGTATTTCAAGTATCTAGATACCTCTCACTATATATAGGTAAGTATAGGAGCCCACAGAACAGCAGAAGGCAGAGGACCCCTTAAATATTTTTTTATCTGTTTTTAGGGTTCCGTATCCAAAGCGTAAAAACGGGGCCCTATTACTAAGACTCCGATGTCCATCTGTCTGTGACAAACATGTCACCAGCCTTTATCTCATGAACCGTGATAGCTAGACAGCTGAAATTCTCGCAGATGGTGTATTTCTGTTGCCGCTATAACAACAAATAAGTACTAAAAACAGAATAAAATTAAATTAAAATAAAATAAATATTTACTTAAATACATAAAATAAATTTCAGCTTTCTAGCTATAACGGCTTATGAGATACAGCCTGGAGACAGACAGACGGACAGCGGAGTCTTAGTAATAGGGTCCCGTTTTTACCCTTTGGGTACGGAACCCTAAAAAGGCTGGTCGGTACAGTACAGTAAAATATGGAAAATTATGCTGGTAGATACGCATAGGTTTTAATAAAGACTAGTTCGTAGTTCCATTTAACTTACGCTATTTTCATTTCAATAAGCACATCGAACATCGGCGGCCTATGCGGCGCGGTGCTATTCGAGCGAAGAAGCTTGTCTAAAATGATTTGACTAATTTGGATATTGGCTGCGTCTACTCTTTAGTGGTTATTGTAAGGTTGGGAAAGATGTAGAGCTTGCCGACGTCAAAGCGGCGGCCGGCGCAGAAGGCGTCGTATCGGTCGTAGGCTAGCCGTGCTCCTATGAAGGACAGGGCGAGGGCGCAGACCACGATGAGCGCGCACACTGCAGGGCACAGCACCGCGCTTAGCCGGCTCATGCGCTGTGACGCCACCGAGCCCAGCTCGGAATCCGAGATGCTCCGCCGCACTGAGTTCTTCGTCATCTCTAGAAAGCAACAGTTTCAAATTGTAATTGTAGAATTCTCGTCACCGTCCAATTGGATATGGACTCCTTGGGGAATGCCAAATACAAAGACCTTTAGATCGAGGTCTTTGGCCAAATATTTCGCAATCTTGATTCACCTTGTTTATACAATGAAAACAATGCTGCAGTGATTCTGCTTCTGCCCAAAAATCTTCTATTTTCAAAGTGTGTGTTACAGGGATTCACTTAGTTTGTTTCTATACACAAAATAGAATCCAAAATGGAATTTGCAGATGGCTACAGTAAAAAATACAATTCAAAAAACAACTTGCTTTACAAAATGACATACATAAAAAAACTTAAAGTCAAAAATGTTACGCTGACGCGCTGTCAAGAAGTACAATCAGAGTGATCAACGAGATCTTAACTTCCCGGTATAACATAAGATAAGTTACTCTACGATCCCAGCCATCTGAGGTAAACATAGAAAAATGACAAGTACTTTTTCTATGTTTACCTCCTTCTTTTTTTCATAAACTGTCGTACTTCAAAGTAGTTATTAGATAATAAAGTTCTTTAAGTTGACGCATGTTAGTCATAAACCCTAAGTACCAAATGCGCGCAATAATCTATTTCATCATCTGGTCAGGCGTGACGCTGGCCCTACTGTTCACGCTGGCGTATCTCATGACGCTGGTGGATCCGGGGCTCAGGGGGCTGCCGCAGAAGGCGACACGGATGATGAGGAACCAGCCTGTAACTCTAGATTATACAGTCTTGGTGAGTTTCTGTGAGACTATGATAGTTATGAAACTAAAGTTAATAAATAAATAAATATTTGGGGACATCTTACACAAGACTTCTGACCCCAACTAAGCAAAGCTTGTGATATGGCTGCCAGAGACTGATAAACTTGTCATACATATTTTTAAATACATACTTAAATAGATAGTAACTAAATTACACCCAGACACAGAGCAAACACCTATGTTCATCACACAACTACTTGCCCTGGGTGGGGATCGAACCCACGCCTCTTTGATCCAGAAGTCAGGGTCACTAACCACTGAGCCACCGAGGCAGTTCAAAGTAACAGATGCGTGCTATAAAATCTACTTCATCATCTGTTCTGGTTGACGCTAGTCCTTCTGTTCACGTTGGGACGCTGGTGAACCTGGGACTTAAGGAGTTGCTGCAGAATTTGATTTGTTCATAATGATAGTCTTTCGGCTTAGTACAGGGCAATCAGACAACCCTGTATGTGCCTGTAAAAAACAATGTGTTTCATAGGTATATTATACAGGGTTATTCCTAATCAAATATGATCCTATTAAGAGCTTATTCTGTACATCAAAACTAACAACTTTTGTTCTGCGACTTTTGTAAAAACTCAAAAAAAAATGTTCCATAGAAAAACATCATTCACCCGCGACAAAATGTATCGAACAGCTATTTTTTTTTAGTTTTGACAAAAGCCGCAGAACAAAAATTGTTAGTTTTGATGTACAGAATAAGCCCTAAACAGGATGCTAATCGATTAGGAATAACCCTGTCTATACAAATATAGGTAGGTACTACTTATATTATTATGTACATTGAACCTACCTACTTTGTAAAACAACAAGCAAAGCTTGACTTCCACATCAGTTTAATTTTTTTGCAGCCACCTGAACAATATATTGACTTTGATGAGCTCATGAAGATTAAGAAGAAAGAATTAAGAAAGAAATAAGATAATTGAATATGTTTCGGATATTATTCTAGTTTAGTTATTTGAATAACTTGTAAGAATCTGAGGTACCTATGTTAATAAAGAATATAGAAATTACCTACTGTATTATATTTTGCTGTCTTTGTTTTGAACGGAGCATTATGCAGGTATTCGACCATCAGGCATAAAGATGGTCAGGTCGCATTCTACCCAAAGAGAATTCAAAACTACGTAAGAATTCTACTTATACATATACCTACTTATCTAAGTCTTCGATAAAGTAATATCAAACCTTTTATTTTTAGGAAAAACATCGTAAGCGCCCTAATATGCGAAAGTGTTTTTAACCGACTTCCAAAAAGGAGGAGGTTCTATGTTCGTCTGAATGTACAAAATTATTTTTTTTTGTGAATGTTCATCGATTTTTCGTCAATTGTAAACCAATTTAAAAGGATATTTTTTTTAGTTCGATAGGATACCTAATTCCGAGGTAAGTACCATTTAAGGTTTTATTGAAATCGGCTTTTTTAAAAAAATCCACAATAGTTTGATGAGATGTTCAATTTTAGACATGATTCGAGCTATTCGGATTTTGTACACGATTGAGCCATTTTTTGCGAAAACTATTATTATTATCGTACCTAACATGTTGTTCAACGCTAGAAAAACTCTGTAATTTCTGTTTGTCGATTACGATGTTTTTCCCGAAAAGGCTCGATATGTCATTATACCTATTGAAATGGGAAAAAAAATCCCAGTAGTTCTGTCAACAGAACTACTCGACAGAACAGGGAGTAAACGGATTTTATCATTTATTTAATCTAAGCTAAGTTTGGCTCCTAACCATCGACTTGAAATAACCTACCGTGCTAACATAATTATTTTTCTGCAAAAAATAGCATGACCAATTTCAACTGTGTAAAGAATTCGCGAATGTTTCGCACGAATCGATGTAGAATTTTCACATTATTGTTGATTTATCAAAAATGGCAGGGCCGATTTTGATAAAATTTTAATGGGACCAATTTCGAAGTATACTCTATCCAACAAAAAAAGGATTATTGAAATCGGACCACTACGTAAAAAGTTATGCGTGGTTATCTTCTTCTTCTTCTTAAAAGTCTCGTGTCACAATGTTAGTTACCGTACCAAATTTTATATGCATATTCAGTAGGTCTGAGAATCGGCTACTATCTAATTTCCATACCCCTAAGTGATAAGGGTTGTTCACCCTTAAATTTTTTTTTAACCTAGTAATAATTTATATGGCAAAACAACGTTTGCCGGGTCAGCTAGTACATAATAAAAAGATACTCACAATCATACTTTTTTATTAATAACAATTAGTTACAGGTTATATAAATCTTACAATATTTCACTTTCAATTTAAAAACATTAAAATGCACTCACGAACATAAATTAAGTAGTTAAGAATAAATACAATCAATAACATTCATATCAATTAAAAATTAATAATCGGCCAAGTACGAGTCGGACTCGCGCACGGAGGGTTCCGTACTGTATGGGAGCCCCCTTTAAACATTTATTTTATTTTAATTTTATTATTTATTATTGAAGTGAATATAAAAATAAATATTCTGTAAAAATTTCAAGCATGTACCTGTTACCATTATTAATATAGATCGAAAAACGTCTAAAAAATCAGGTTTGTTGCATGGGAGCCCCCCTTAAATGTTCATTCTATTTTGTTTTTAGTATTTGTTGTTATAGCGGCAACAGAAATACATCATCTGTGAAAATTTCAGCTGCCTAGCTATCATGGTTTATGAGATACAGCCCGGTGACAGACGGACAGATAGACGGACATCGAAGGACATCATATATATTATATGTATACTTGTCAACTTGAGTACCTCCTCCGTTTCGTCGATCGAAAAAGTATATTGTGGCCAATTTTAAAGGTGCCATCGTAAATGTTATTGCAACTTAAAATTATTGCTGTTTCTTTTTCAATAATATTATGCATTTGATGTTTGAAGTTGCTATTAAAACGATGGTGCCTTAAAAATTCTTTTATCCTGCTATAAATATATCAAAAAATATATAAAACGTCGTTTTTAGGGTTCCATACCCAAAGGTTAAAAACGGGACCCTATTACTAAGACTCCGCTGTCCGTCCGTCCGTTCGTTTGTCTGTTTGTCACCTGAGACTGAATCTCATCAACTGTGATTCTCTTAGAGTAGGTACCTACAACTATTGCAATAAATCTGGAAACTTTACATTTTTAGTTAACTAATTTATTGACGTAAAAATAGGGCAAGGGATGTGTTTGACTTACTATTTATGAATTGTATTTAAAAATTCCCATTAGTTTTAAGGATCAAGCAATGCCAACGTAAAGATTTGATACTAACTAAATAAAACGGGTCCCCGTTTTTTTTTTCGATTTTTCAGGATTTGTACGGGACCCTTGGTGAGCGAGCCTGACTCGCACAACTCCGGTTTTTTCATTATTTTTTAATTTTTATTGCAATTTCTATACATGCACGATATACACTATAAGCATAGCTTCGACCAAGCTTCGACCTCAGACCAAATAAAAAAATCGGCCAAGTACGAGTCGGACTCGCGCACGAATGGTTCCGTACTGTATGGAAGCCCCCCTTAATTTATTTATTTTATTTTAATTTAAATATTTATTATTGAGGTGAATATACAACTAAATATTCTGTGATTTTTTCATGCATCTATCTGTCACCAATATTATATTTTATTCTGTATTTACTATTTTTTGTTATAACGGCAACAGATATAACATCTGTGAAAATTTCAGCTTTCTAGTTATAACGACTCATGATAACATACAGCCTGGTGACAGACAGACAGACAGACGGACGGACAGCGGAGTCTTAGTATGTAATACCGTTATACCCTTTTTTACCATTTGGGTACGGAACCCTAAAAAACTGAGTGCACAACTTGAAAACTTACCTATTTATTAGAATTTTTATTTGGTCTGAGGCTTCGACAATCTTATTTAATGCCACAATGCCATTGACACTCAAAACTCTATGCATAGAGATGTGAACATTTTGAACATTTCGCTGACTTTTTGACAGATTCTGTTACATTATAATTTTAGATGCGCGATCTTTTATTTACATATATTCGTACTTTTAATAAATCTTTATATTTTATTACAATATTTCATAGTTATTTATTCCATTTATTCTAATGAATCATGTCGGCCAGAACAGCGGTCGTGGTATGTATAATAGTGATACTGGGGATGTTTGGTTTGTCCTGCTTTCTGATGACTACAGTGAACCCCGAGCCGATTATAAATGAAGTACCCTCGCCATCGAAGGTACCTATGGTATTCATCACTTTTATACTAAGATCTAAAATCCTTATTACAAAAAGCCGTGCTTAGGACAAAAGAGTGGCCATGGTCTTTTTCAAGTGCGATCTACTAGAAGATCGCATTTAAAAAAGTTACGCGCGCAGCTCGTGTTCTTTAGCAAATTATTCGAACGGAAACTAAAATAGTTTTCGTATGGCTCCAAACGAGGATTTAGTTGTTACTAACAAAATGGTATGAAGTTACTCGAAAGAAGTAGCAGTTTTCGATTAAACTACACAAACTCATACCCAATAGTCCTACTATAGTCTCTCACGATGTGATGTCTCTCTGGTATACTCACGATGCGGCATAGAGATCTGTGCTCATCATCATAGTTGCTCAATTATTTTATTTTATGTTTTAGCAACCTCAAAGACGACATGGAGGAATCGATGGGCTACCTTCGGATCCATGGGAGTCTTTGACTCCTTTCTACCGTTTTAAAGCAGGAAGCTTAGCTGCCATTGTAAACAACACAACTTCAGTGGAGGAGGAAGATGACCCATTATTTAATTTCCCATTACATGTTAGAAGGGAAGTGATTCCTCCTATTTATCCAGTCAGCTTTACTCCAATAAAGAGGACCACTCCTTCAACGCTTGCCACATCACTCATTGCCTTAGAACAGATTGAAAATGAATTATCGAAATCTAAAATAACTGATGCTGAGCAAATTGCCCGACCTAATTATTCATCATCGTCGGCATCGGAAAAAGTTCTTCGGAGATCCGTGAGTAATTTCTTTGATAAAGCATTTGATGACAATTCAAGTGTTATCATGCAAATTATAAACAAATATAACCAGCCTAAGATTGAAATAAAAATAAACACCGGTTTTGGTTCTAAAATTAATAATAATTCATTCGACGATGGTTCCAAATTGGAAATGACAGTTCAAAAGAATGGTGCCAGAAAAGAAAGAGGTGAACTTGGTCGTAATACTGAAATAAAAGTGTTGTCAAACGATACAGTTACTATCGATAGAATTAATGAGCATATTTTGAAAAGCGTAACTGTGACTGCACCAAAAAATAATGAACAGGAATCAAGAAACACGAATGAGCCTACTAACGTTAATAATAATTATTCAGAAATAAAAATATTATTATACAATACTAATACCGATAAAGCGGCCGATGTTTTTAATAACGAAATTGAGGTTACAAATGACACGCTGAATCAGAAGCTGTAAATAAGTATACTACTGTTGCTTTTCCGACAACAAAAAGCAAGAAAGCTGATGAAAATATTAACAAACATCATGTGACTGAAACTAAAATAAAACTAAGTTTACCTGCCACGAAGAAAAAACATAGTATATATCGAATACATGCATTCAATGAGCTTTATTAAAGAAATCTCATTACGATGAACATTTGTACAGATTTAAAAAACAGAACACTGTGATACAGTCAATTCTGCATCACAGTGTATTAAGATCTTATATCTTTTTAAAAAAAGTTCAAAGTTGACCAAAAAAATGTAAATTTTTCCTGTACTAATACTTACGTACACCTTGAACGCCTTGAGCTACACTACTTAATAAGTTTTTTATGTATTACTGTTGTCTTATTTTTACTGTGTGCAATAAAGTGTTTTCTATTCTATTCTATTCTATTCTACGTATAAGTACTTAGGTACGTGAATTTAGAAACATTCAAAAGATCTAACTAAGTAGGATACGTACGAGTACGTAAATTATATAGTGCCTACTTATAAAGTGTGCGAGTCAAGGCACTCGCACAGGTTTTATTGCGTTAAACTAATTATTCATAGCCTGGTTTATAAATAGTTGGATTGGTTTTCTAACCAATTACGTACGATCACAAATCTCATTGAACGTTATTGCAGCGCTCATAGCATAGTTTGACTAGTGTTCGTTAGCGATCATTCAGCACGGTCAGTCTTCGGATGGGTGACCGCGGGTGGCATTTACAACTGAGCGCTAACGTGGCTCGGATGAAACGTTAAATTGTAAGCCCCAGTTGTTTTAACCGTTTTGCTATTTCAGAGGCCTTCAGGCGGCTTAAAAACACTGACACCAGGGCTAGCCGCCTGGCCTATACGCACTTATTGAAAATTAATTGGAGAATACAATCTCGACCATTTTCTGGCCCCGGGAATCCCGGGACTGTACTTGGCTAGTCCCGGGATTTTTGGGATTGCTACAAACAGGTTAACTTTGCTTTTTTTTTGTTAGTCCATTACGCCTTGAGAATAACTTTGCCCACATTATATTATGAGGAGTCAGAATCGACCACTGTTTCCGCGTTTTCTGTAGCGTAAAATCGAGATTTTTTCGGTACATTTTTGATAAAATTTACGTTCCTGGAAAAACTCTTTTCACCCCTTAAATTGTAACAAAATGTTATGTTTTTGAAAACAATCGCTTGAGTAATAATTATATTGCACGTACGGAGTACGAGACTCATTTCTTTCAGAAAAGTTTATAGTTTAAGTATACTTCAGCCAACATTTTTATGTAAGTTATGACTTTGGTCATTTATTAAACTGAAAAAGCTAAGACGTTTAATTGTAGTGATTAAAGTGCTGATTGCAGAAGAAAATCACTGAAACCGGATAATTGTTAGAGATAGATAAAAGTTTATTGTTTTTGTATGGCCAAGCCATTCCCACAAGACTTAGTAACAATTATTGATTGATTTTGATTTTAAGAAACCTTTACTAACATAATAAAATTACAATGTTTTGTAAAGCTTAGCGTTAACTAACTAAGTTACAATTTACCACAATATTTACAGTGTTTAGTAGGCTAATGTCACCTTTTAAAACTTGTATCTAAACATTATGTTATAAATTTACCAAAGTTCTCATTAAGTCGTAAGTAGAGGGTAGATAGGAAATACATTATAATTTTTGGTACGTAATACTTTGCAATTTCGTACGTTTACAACATTAAGTATAAAACACCTGTGCGAAGCCGGGGCGGGTCACTAGTTCTATATATATTTTTTGTGCTGTCTTCTAGTTTTCTTGCAAAATTACTTTCATTTGTTTTGTCTATTTTAATTTGTATAATTTTGTATTTTGTTACGTTTAAAATAACATTTTTTGAAGAAAATACGAAGAAATTTTTATCCCGGTAGCCCCGGGATCCCGGGATTACAATCTCGTAATTCCGGGATTGAAAAACATGGTCGGGATTGTGTTCTTTAAAATGAATCATGTATTAAATTAATAAAGCGGAGCGCAGCACGCGTTATAATGTGCCTCCATCGCGCGGCCTGCGTTGATTGTTGCGGCCTTCCAATAACAACTTTATCGATCAGTGAATGCAAGTTTAATTACGAAATTATTTCCAACAATCGAAGGGCTTAGCTTAGGTTTAGCTTCCATAGTAAACATTTGGAGCCAGGACTCCGAAAGCTATAAGTATTATGTCTATACTTTAGGGGCTTATTCTGTAGTTACATCAAACAACTTTTGTTCTGCGACTTTAGTCAAATCCCAAAAAAAATTTTTTGTTGCTCCCTATGAAAATATCGTTCACCCTCGACAAAATGTATGGAACAGCTGTTTTTTTTTTGAGTTCTGACAAAAGTCGCTAAACCATAGTTGTTAGTTTTGATGTACAGAATGAGCCCCTAAAAGGATGCTAATTGATTAGAAATAACCCTGTATATAGCGTCAACATTTAAAAGTCTCTGCAAAGCATCTGCAGAGGCAAGGTCAAGTTTGTAAAGTCTCTATGCTCTATTCTACTTCCTCTTTCTTTTTACTTAAGACTACAGGCGGAGAAATAAGATTTAGAGAAAATAATATCTCTTCCTTTCTTTCTTTTTATTTTTTTCTCTCTATTGCATTTATTTAAACTACATTCTGGGACAAAATCTTAAAGCTCATGCTTTGGATAGGTACATTAAGCCCAATTATGAAGGCGCCATCGTAAATTTTAATAGCAACGTAAAAAGTGTTCTCTCTATCGAATGCCTAAAGAGAAAAAGAAACAGATATATTCTAAATTGCTAATATAATTACCATGGCGCCTTCATAATTAGGCCTAATGTATCTATAGTGGGTGTATCGGTTGTGGCCACTGACCCGGTTGTGGCCATTTTGTTTAATTTATTGCATAAATGATAATTATAAACAATGTAATACCATAAATATTGTTTAGTGTAAAAGTAACTTTTTGATTTTTTTTGTAAATCATTATTTTAACATAAAATTGTCATTTTAATCCTTAAAATTCAAAGTGGCCACAAATGGTACTAAGATGGCCACAACCGGTGCATCCACCCTATAGGTGAAATATCAATGGTGCTATTTATAATTTGAAAGACTCCTGATAATTTAGAAATCTTAAACGCTCACTGTGTGACAAGAGCTTAAGTAGATACTGGTTTCTGTTGCTAAGGACTTCTGAGATAAAATTATGAATCGAATTCATATGAGCAATAATGTAATAAATCATAATTCCTAGCGCCACAAAACATCAAGGTTTTGTAACTGTCAGGATAAATAGTACAGAGGAAACAACTCAAATATTTTATGACTTGTCTCAGACAATCTCGATCAGGCAGGCCACCTGACCAATATATAGATATCAGACCTACGATACCAGACTGATATTGATTGTTGTCTTAGTTTTAATTTATATTAGCAAAAATTCAAACGGGTTTCCCCTGTGGGTATCCCCACCAAACGCTAAGGAACCCAGCTGACTGGGTCCGGGGTATTGTACTTAGTACACCACCACCATTGTGGTATTTTTTTAACAACTAGGTATTTTTTTTTCGTATAGGTTTGCGTTTGACTACATGTGTTTTCTATGTTAATAATGTCTCTAGTTTAGGCCACTATTTTTTGTTCTCGTCAGTTTATATTCGTGCATGGTTGCCTGGAAGAAATCGCCATGGGTAATAAGGCCGCCAGTTTATAATCATATTTAGTCTTAAGTGTGTACTTAGTGTTTAATTTTTGTTTGTGGTTATAAATAAAGAGTTTTGTCTGTCTGTCTGTCATGATAACGTAATACCAAAAATTCAGCTTTTAGAAAGTATTGTTTAAAATACTTGCAATTTATCCACTTTCCTCCTATTATTTTTAGGCTACGTTACCTACGTAAATGAGTAATACAATACAACACAATTTAACTCACGTAGAGTAGGTATAATTATTACACAGAATTATTAGGTCCTAGCTCCAGTTTTACATAAAATGCTTTGTAAATAAATGTCATTAGAGCAAGCTAACGACTCAGAAAAAGAATTAAACCACAGAAACGGTGTCGAGGTGGTTATTTTCCATTAGTGCCTGCATTACAGTTAGCACCCTAGACTGAGCTGCGTGCTTAAAAAAGCAGCGAGTTTTCATCTGAGTAGAATACTCTCCTTATTTTTTTTCATCCATGCAAGGTGTTGCTTTTTAAAGTGACTTCAGGATTTCAGGATCTCGACAAAATGTATGGAACAGTTACAGTCACTACCATCTTTCAAGTAGAAGAAAAAGAAGGAAAAAAAGTTAGTGTTTGGGCTGTAACCGGTTCAGGTGTGATGTTTCTTTTATCCACACTGTTCTTTGTGACCAAAAAGACTACTAAAGAGAAGTTGGCATATTACTTATTATGTGCTACAACTAGTCCAAGTTCGGGATGCGGTCCACTTAGTTCCACGAGTGCAATGGCTTTTTAAGGCAAAATGGAATCACTGTAACAGAAATATTAACGTATGTGCTGCAGCCGGTCAAGGTGCGGTTATCTTACTTAGCCCCACCGAAGGGGTGGCTCTCTGGGGTAAAGTGAAATAGCTGAAAGAGAAGTTAGTGTACGGGCTGCATCCGACCCAGGTGCGATATTCCACTCGTATTCACCGATAGACAGTTTATTGAACTAAGTGGAATCACCGCAACAGAAGGCTCCAATCGATCCAGTTGCGACATTTCACTTGTTCCCACCGGTGGACAGCTCTTTGGGTATAAGTGGAAATACCTAACAGAAGTAGCGTATGAGCTGCAGCCAGTCTGGGTGCGGGAAGACCGTTCAAGGCAGACGTGGTGGTGACTCTCTCACCGAGACTTTACGTGAAATCTACAGCGGCAGTAGCGGAATGACGGTGGGCGCCACTTTGCCTGAACCTTCATGCTGTGGTGTCGGTCCTAGTGTGGCATTACATTTAGTCCCAACGGTATGCTGGCTCTTTGGGACAAAGTGGCATCGCCGAAACAGAAGTGTATGAGCAGCGGCCGGTCCAGGTGCGATATTCCACTGGTCCCCACCGGTGGGCAGATCTTTGGGACAAAGTGGTATCACCGAAACCGAAGTTAGTGTACGCAGCCGGTCCAGTTGCCGTATTTTGTACTAATTCTGACGTTCGGCTTCACCTTTTCTGACGCATTCTGATGTTTGGTTTCGCCTTTTCTGACGCATTCTGACGTTCTGCTTCGTCTTTCTTGACGCATTCTGACGTTAGACTTCGCTCTTCCTCTCGCTCGCGCCACGAGAGCGAGCGGGAGGAAAAGCAAAGCAATAAAGCGAAGCCGAATGTTAGAATGCCTACACAACACAGCCGCAAAACCGGCAAAACCTTTCGGCCAAAGTGGAATAGCCGATACAGAAGTAAGCGTATGAACTGCAGCCGGTCCAGGCGCGGCAAGGCCGTTCAAGGCAGGCTGCGGCGGCGCGGCGCGGGCGCACGTGGGAACGCCCGCTCTCTCGCCGAATATCGCGCAGACACTCTCCGACGGCCTTGCGATACCAGCGCCGCACGACGCTGTTATCGTAATGCCTAATCATGTCAGTATATACCTAGTGTTTGTTATTATTTAAATTGTAAACAGCCAAGAAAAGGATATATATAGAAATAAGACTAGAGAGTCTCGGCGATATACTTACTTTATTTAAATTCACTGCTTAAGTTTGGCACGTCAGCCGTGTGAGGACTTAGCAACCACGCAGGACAATGGTTGCCCAGTCGAAATCAGTGTGAAGAGCATCATCATTTTTTAACCTTAATTTTTTTTTGCAGATATACGTAAGTATAGGCCGAATCATATACAAGTCGGCGGATGTGAAGTTAGCTACAAGCTGCGCAATATCCAATCAACGTGCGGCTTAATGTGAGCTTCAGTCAATATATCTCATAATATCTCGTTCTTTTTGGATGTCGGTTAAAAATATGTAGGTATCTTATTCCGGCTACGGCTATTTTTTGATTTTAATGGACTAATTATTTATTACTTGGTTTATTTTCAGCAAACAAAAACTACTTATTAAGAATATTCAGCTCTTATTCCAGTTTTTGCCTAATTTGTTTTAGGCAAATACTGAGCCCAGTTTTGGTTCGAAGTTTCTCAAGTAGGTACTTTTTTATATCTATAATTTGAAAAGTTGAGCCGTGGACTAATTAAAGTAATTGTACTCGTATGGTTTCTGAGATATTTGTTTTGTTTGCGTACAATTAGAGTACCTGCGACTTTCACAGTTACATTATATGAATTTATTGCGTTGTACAGTTAAATATAATTTATGATTAATAATCTTATCATCCAGCGCGATCCTGCGGTCCTAATGAGGTCATCCGTCCATCTCGTGGGTGTCGAGGATATCCTACGTTGCGCTTGGATGCAAGCCGCTACCGACCGGACGTCCTATGGCTGATGGATGAATCCTATCATATATCCAGGCGGCATAGGGCTGTGACAGAGTGGTGGCCAAGGCATGGCAAGCAGAGCGTCGGTCGTCCGGCTGCAAAATGAGTGGCCGATATTGTAAAAAAAGGCTACGGATGATGATGATGAATCCTATCATTAATGTAAAGCAGCGTTTCTTAACCTTTTTAGTCCGCGGACCACTAAAAAATTAAGCACAATTTTAAGGATCGCCTTAATACCCGTATTTCTCCGAACAGTAGACCTCGCATTTGTTTAACTGAATCTTCAAAAGCCTACATCTGGACTCGCTCTTGGCCGATTTCGTACATAATCACAAATCTTGCGGGATCACGGGCGGTACAGGGGCACAGGGGGTTGATTGCGAGACTTGTTAGCATTTATTTACTAATGTTCTAACTAACTTAATTTAAATGTTCATGAATAAGACGGCGGACCCCCATACACATACTCGTGGACCCACAAGGGCCGCGGACCACAGGTTGAGAAATGCAGATGTGTATTCATGTTGTGCGTTTTCATCACAATGAAAGGACGGAGGTAAATTAGGTAAATGCTTATAGCATATGGACAAGGAGAGTTCAAGAGTTTAAAACTATTGTGGTGCAGCTTGGTGACATTTCAGTTTCTGGCAGCCATATCACAAGCTTTGCTTAGTTTAGTGTCAGAGACCGTGTGTAAGATGTCCCCTAATATTTATTTAAATATTTTATTTATTTCATGGTGACGATGGTGCCATAATAAATGCGCTCGAACTCGGGAACCTGATTCCTTCATCTCCTTTTCACAACAGTACAAGCTGGAAGTCGCTTAAATACCATCCCTTCATAGTCGACGTACCACCTGCTTCTACTAAGCGATTCGCTTCTTCCTTCATAATGCGGACCGCCAGGGATTGGAATGCCTCCGTCATTGTTTCTTGACAATTAACAATCTGGAAATCTTCTAGTGTGAATAGGTCTTCTAGGTCTATATACTCATACATTATACGTAACTTTGACAAAGATAGTTTTAAAACCATCCGCCATATTTATTTTGTTAGATTTTCGTAACGATTTTTGCTTTTGTAGTCTATGGTTTCTTTTGATATTGTATTGCCACGTCCAATACTTAAGTTATGCGTGAAATGGATAATTTAAAGAAATTTCACAGAGTTAAAAGTCATCCGTAAAGATACACCTGCATATATATATACCTGTATAGATATACCTGCATACATACCTGTATATCCTGTATACGACCGAACCGTGCAAAGTTCAATAAACGCTCCCCAGACCTAGTCTTCCTCGATAAATAATTGCTGTGGCCCTGACCATTTCAACTCTGTGCAATGTCGGTTAAATTCCTTGCCAGTAAATTAAATTACAAATGCAAAAAAATATGTCAGGTGTGGGGTTCGAACCCACGCTCCCTCTCGGGAACCAGAGCTTAAATCTGGCGCCTTAGACCACTCGGCCAACCTGACTCACACGTGCACTCCGCATATCGATCTCCATAACTGGTGTCGGCGTCAGTTAGTAATGAGGTCTATTGAAAGTGTGTTTACATAGTAAATAGTAAGAGTTGTGTGTATTACATCGTATCAACATTTTGTAATAATAAAGAAATATATTAAAAAATATTTTTCGCAAAACCTATGGCTATAAATATGGTAAATAAAAAAACTGGCAAAACCGCCTTCCATCGTGTACAAAATTCGAATATTTCGCTCGAATTGCTTCCATTATTGTTGGTTTTTTCAAAAACGGCTAAGCTGATTTCTGTAAAATTTGAATGGAACCACCTCAGGAGTATACCCTTTCGAACTAAAAAAGAATTTTTCGATTCGGTTCCCAATTGGCGAAATTATCGATAAACATACACAAAAAATTAAAATACATACACACGAACACAGAACCTCCTCCTTTTTGGAAGTCGGTTAAAAAGACAAGCTTTTGAGATCCTGGATATCAAGTAGCAGCAGAGTGCTAGCCACGACAAGTAAAACGAGCTCAAACACGACGGGTCTATCTTGTTTAGTACAGGAGTTCCAATGGCCTCTTTCCAACTCCATCATCAGATCAGCTCCATGGTACCATATTCATATTATTATTCATAATTAGCAAGTTAAATAAAAGCTTGTAAAAACATGAAACAATTCTCACAATATTTTATTAGGATTTTCAGTGTTAAAATTGAGATAATCAAAGAGATTACGGTTATGTATTATTAGATATTATTATTAACCGAGAGAGAAGTACCTACTTATTTTTCGAGATTGGCAATATTTTTCATCCATTTTGATGTTCGTTAGTTTTGATGTTGGTTCTCCTCGATAGCATTTTCCAACTAATCTTGACTTTGTATACAGCTAACCGTGGTAACGGGGTAGCCGTGGTGGTCTAGTGGTAATGACACCCAGCTTACAATCCAAGTGAGGCCATGGGTTCAAATCCCAGTCCCGTACCAATGAATTCCTTGGAATTTGATGTACGGAATTTCACACCACGTGCTTTTCGGTGAAGGAAAACATCGTGATGCAACCTACATACGTCCTTAGAAGAAATTCGATGGCGTATGTGAATCCACCAACCTGCATTGGGCCAGCGTGGTGGATATCTAATCACCCTTTGTGGGTAGGCCTACGTCCTGCAGTGGACTATTAAAAATGCTGACACAGTACAGTAAATACGGCTAACTGCTTCTGCTTGACTTGTTGGGGTGCATTTCCTACCCAGATGAATAAATACATGATTTACCGATAGTTCACATCAATAGATTGAATAACAATGCAGCGCCCGAATTGTGTACGCGTCCTGACGTTCAGCTTCGCTTTTTCTCCTGCTCGCGCCAGTTACTCGCGTCACAAGAGCGAGTGAGAGGGAAAGCGAAGTCGAACACCAGAACGCATAGACAATAGGGCAGGGCCGATGACTGAAGTTTGCCCTGCCGTGCTCAGACCTAGTAAAAAAATCAAGACAGAACGTTGTGAAGAGACAAGTGAGGCCGGTTTTTTATAGTACACTAGCGACCTGCCCCGGCTTTGCACATGTTTATTATACATTTAACCTTCCTCTTGAATCACTCTATTTATTAAAAAAAACCGCATCAAAATCCGTTGAGTTGTTTTAAAGATATAAGCATACATGGGGACAGCGGAAGCGACTTTGTTTTATACTATATAGTGATAGTGATGTGGTGAGTGCGTCGGTGTTGCGCACTAGTTTGACTGACGACCCAAGGCGTAGTTTCGTTGTACATGTGTGTATGTGTAATTGTGTCTGTACCTACACGGCGAGGCGTACTTTTGCCGGCCTCAATTGTTTGTTCACAACATTCTGTCTTAATTTTTTTATTTGATCTGAGCCGCCATGCGCCTTGAGGCACAGATAACTCGACAGTGGCTGCACTTATCACGCTGTTATCAGCTGGCCCACGTGACGATTACCTATACTAACATCTTATTTTCGAAAGCAAATTAAGTTCGCTGGCAATCAATTCTTAGATCGAAAGACTTCTTTCGAAATAATCAGTTTCATCTTTAGTAAGTAAATATGATCTCTAGATCTATAACGAATTCTTATACAGGGTCATAGGTATTAAACGCAAAACGTTTTAAGGGCGCGTCTAGTACCTACATCTAGATAAACAACTTTTGGAAAATCACGAAGAAAAATATCAGCTTTTTCATACAAAAAGTTCGTCAACGCGCGGCAAAATTTATGGAGAAGCGATTTTTTTTTGCGAATTTTCAATAGTCCTAGAACAAAAGTTGTTTGTCTAGATGTACTAGACCCGCTTTAAAGGTTTTGCGTTTAATACCTATGACCCTGTATATATCTAAGAATTGAATACGAGTAAGATTGCATTTAGATATGTACACTGTACATAGTAATGTACTAAGTACAAGTATGGTCGACATGAGTTAGCTATAGTTTCCCTGGGGTATCGTGTGTGCGCTCACATCGTAGTTTGACTCGGTGTTACCTAGCGATCACCGAAGTAAAGCAACATTTAGCTCAGTCAACCTTCCGAGCAACTCATAAGACGGTTTTTTACAGTTGAGCGCTGCAGTGGCTCGGACGACATAAACACGCAATTTTACGATGAAGCGCTGCCCTGGATAAAATTATAGGTCCAGGTTTATTTTTATTCTGAATAGGTTTGCGTTTGACTACATACTGCCTGGTGTTCAGCAGATGTGCGGTCTAGGTTGTAGCGCGCTTACCTAGAAGATACCTAATTAGATACCTACTCGGGATTTGAAGATACCCACGTTGTACTTTAGCGGGAAGACAGACCCAGGCAAAGCGTTCCACATTCTGGCAGTTCGTATGAGGAAGGAGGATTCGAAACGCTTGGTTCGGTAGTAATAACGGTTCCAGGTTGTTTTAACCGTTTAGCCATGTATCAGAAGCAAACACGCCGGGGCTAATAGCCGGTCTATAAGAACTTACTTTTACCAATACTATCTACTAGTCCACTAATCTTATTCAAAATTAGATGAGAATCTCGGGATTTGAGATACCCAGCTAAATATTTTTGTAGAAACTTGTACTTTAGCATTCTAAAAGTTGTCTCAAAACCTAAGTATATAATAATATGGTAGACTGTACGCGTCTATTAAAATTTGGGGCCAAAGGTCACAAAAATTGATTTTTTGTATATTATTTGCAAATATCTCATTTTTATGGGTTCTTCACTATTGGTATGTAAGTACATCAATATTGTACATAATCCTACTATGTTAATACGGGACTTATCGCGCAATAAAACAAGAGATATGTATCTGAGCAAGTATCAAATAGCGAAGGTTTAAAAACATTGTATATAGATACTTACGTAGGTCCATACATTTTAATTTTCTAAACCAAACATATAACTTGTATGAAATAAAAAGTTCACCTTGAATCGGAAACAGCAATTTTAACACGAATAGCGGCAGTTCCTAACTTGTAAAGAGCTACAATGTTTGCTCAAGTGTCAATCTTCATGGAATCTTTGCCGTACAAACCAGCAGTAAGGGGCATACCGCCTTAAATAAGTAAATAAATAAACTAGTAGAGAGTGACCGGTACAAATTTTAGAGAAAAATCGGCTAAGTGCAAGTCGGACTCGCGCACCAAGGATTCCGTACCGTATGGGAGCCCAATTCTTCTTGGCGTTATTAATAAATTATAATTAGTGCGTAAAAACTCCTAAAAATCACGTTTGTTGTATGGGAGCGCCCTTTAAATAGTTATTTTATTAAGTTTTCAGTATTTGTTGTTAGAGCGGCAACAGAAATACATCATCTATGAAAATTTCAGCTGCCTAACTGTCATGGTTAATGAAATACAGCCCGGTGATAGACAGACGGACAGACGGACATCGAAATCTTAGTAATAGGGTCCCGTTTTTACCCTTTGGGTACGGAACCCTAAAAATGGAAGTCGTTGTCTTGAAAATATATACCGCCTTATACAGATAAACTTAGAATGAAAAACTCTATCTAAATATCAGATTTAACTTTATTCAAATATTTGGAATTAGGTATTTCCAAGAATTTGGTTTAAATATATACAGATAATATACAAGAATTGGTCGTTTTAAAATGTAAGAAGATTATGCTTAGTATTTAAAGTTCCTCTCTGCGAGATCGGATCAGAAATGAGGAGATCCGTAGAAGAAACAAAGTTACCGTCATCGGCCAGCATATTGGCAAGTTAAAACGGCAGTGGGCAGGGTATATGGCGCACAATTCTTATGACTGGAGTCGTACAGCTCTAGGATCAAGACCACGGATCAGCAAGCTTAGCGTAAAACGTCCACTTACAAGATGCACGTCCTCATTAAGGCTGTAGAGCAGGGATATTGCGGATGCATATTATTTGACATCCGCAGATGCGGATATTTGAAGGCTCACTTTAGATGTCCAAATCGATGCAGAAGGTCCGTAATTACAGATGCGGATGCGAAAATTCGCATTATCTCTGCTGTAAGGTCGCGCTGAACGCGAGTAGCTTCTAACCAGTCTTATTATAGACACAGCGCTCCCCTATAGGGGAGGGCTATGTCCAACAGTGGAAAGACTGATCGGATCGGATAAGTGTGTTTACTGTTTCTACGTCACCTTTCATGTTTACAGGGCCAAATTGAAAAAGTTATAACGTACCGTCTCCGCTACCTCCCACGTGACACGACTACAGCTTAGCAAGTAGGTCGGTACTTTTATAAAAATCGTAACTCCCGCAAAACAAAATATACTTACCCTTTTATCTATAAATAGAAGATCTAATTATAGAAATGCATGGAAAGCAATCCCATCGCTCTTTGTGAGTAGACTTATGTCCAGCATTGGACTATAAAAAGCTATTAAAAGCTACCTACAGTAGGGGGAACAAACTCTATGTAGATTTATATATCGCGGATATATCTACTCAATTTATCTACAGTAACATAGGTTAAATAAAATCCTTAGTGGCATCTGATAAGTTTGAGAGAAAATAAAATAGCGTTGAAATGACTCAGACGAAAATCATAAAACAATATTCCTTAATTTAGTTTAACCTATTGTTTTATAAAAAAATGTGGATCCGACGGGTTCGATAAGTACTCACAAGTAAGTTTGTACTAAAAATATTTTCAAATTACGCCGGCAGTGGGAAATTAAGGTTACAAACCAATGTTCCAAATAAACAACGAAATATTTATGTAGACCTTAATACCGTTTCGTAAATAGGCATTATAAAATATATCAGTGTAGAACGCTTGCTCTAAGGTGTCCAAGGAAAAAAACACCAAAAGAGTTGTGTCACATAGTACTTGCATTCATTGGCTACGTATCCTCGCATAGCTCATCTACATATTTCACATCTAGTAGATAAGCAACCTTAGTGAAGTGAGCCTAGTCAGAACTATGTCCTAGGTCCACATTCCACCACAACGAAGCGGAGATGTGTGGAGCTAAGCAGTATGTTGCAGGCCGTGAGTCCACTTCATAAATGACATATTTACCTTAACAAACAATCAAACAAACACTTTATTAGACAACCACAATACATAAAAAACAAATTATAAGGACAAAACAAAACAATTAATAGGTTTCTAACTGGCAGCCTTACCGCTTCAATCGATTTCTTCCAGGCAACCAAGCCTACTTAGTGATAAACTGTAAAATCAAAGTGCAATCGTGTACAAGCGGATTTTATTTTATTTTAAGGTCTCTGCCGCTCTTTAAAAAATTATGAGACTATGCTCACTAGACCGTTCCGTTCCGACCAGCTCTGTCGCGTGTCACGCACAGAACGTTTCGACGCCGGAAAAATATTCTCAACGACTATTGTTGACGTGGTACGATGTGCGCATAGTACTCGTAGAGAGAATATAGTCTTGCTTTTTTCTAGTAAGTTAATGGTACAATATAGTAGGCAATCGTTTTTATTCACTAAATACAAAAAAATACTAAATATAAAAAAATATGGCATTTATGCAATGGGCTTGTGGTCCGCTTGGTTTTGTCCGCTCTGATCAACTCCGCACATGCCCGCTTTGGTGGAGTACAGGCCTCAGAGACAGTATCCAAGCTCACTGCAGTCACCACCTTAAACTGACCCGGTTTGAATATCCTTCCAACATTCTAGAAAACATTAATATTGAGTTCGTCAACACTGTCCGTTCTGAATCCTATTATGTAAAGGTGTCCCAAATAAATATACTGGGGTTATTTTCAACACGGACATTGAACCTGGACTCGTTCTCTTCAATTTATGCCATATCTGGATGGGTGTAACGGTTCACTATTATACTCTATTTTCTAGTTTTGAGTCATCATCGTGTCAGCCGTAGGGAACCTAAATGCTGGAGATACTTTAGGCTTCTCAACAGGATAGACATAGAGGAATGTGAATCGACCACTGTTTTCGCACTCGAGAGAATTTTAGGTACATTTATTGATAGAATATACGTTCGGAGAAATGTTTTGTAACGAAATGTTTTGTTTTTAGCACAGAGTTTTTGGTGTCAGTCGCTTGAGTAAGAAATATTACATGCTCGTATGTCCTATTTTTTCAGAAAAGTTTTTAGTTTCTGTATAGTAATTCAATCCTTTTCAGATAAGTTTTTGCGTAAGAATATGACTTTTAAGATGCTTCTAACTTTAGTCATTTAAAAAACTGCAAAATCTAAGTAGTTTAATCCTAGCGATCAAAGTGTTGATTACAAGAGAAAAAATAATTAAATCGGGTAATATTTAGAGGTAGATAACAGCTTATTGTTTTTGTATGGCTTAGTTCGCGGTTCACAATTGCCTTATGGACTAAGTATTTCAGGATATCATCAGCGATTTTATAATATGTACAATTTCATTGGATATCACTTCTCATCATTATGAACAGCTTTACTATGGGACGAAGATAATTTTAAACTTACAAAAATTAAATCAGTTGTCTCATACAAAAAGTATTAAAAAATGTGCTCGTAAGCACAGAGTTTTTAAAATCAAACCCAAGTTCAAGAGTCCAAGAGTCTCCTGTACAGATTTCCGATAAGACCAGTTGGAAGTGGCTTGTATCCAGCGGGTTCCTGTGCATTTGATTATAATCATATCATCGATCCACCTGGTCGGTGGAGGTTCTTCTAAGACAAAAGTGAAAGGTGAAATAAAACTTATTGGTCTATATTGACTTTATTGTACACGAAGAAACAACCTTATCATAGCCAGGTAAGGTTGTTTTTTGGTGTACAATAAAGTTAAATTTATTTTATTGGCCCGAACACACAATTCTTGATTATAAAACAAAAAAGGTGATTCAGACCATCGTATAAACATTATTTATTTACTATGGGGCCCAATCTGAAAGTAACGAAATAAGAATTTGCCGTTCCATACAAAATTACAACTCGGAATCGAAAAAATTGTTTTATGCATGGAACAGTTAACTTTTTTTCCCGTAGTAGTTGGCTCCATAGTAATAATTGATCATAATGATGGTCTGAATAACCCTATTTCCGATATTATAAACCTATAGAAACATAGGTGCAGTACAAATAACCACAAAAGACTACGTTGCTTCATATTCATTGACGTAGGTATACCTACAAGGTCCGGTCGTACTATGACATTTATTGAATAGCCCATTTCTTTTACTTACTCGTATGTCAAGGCCGGAATATCTCTAAGGCAAATTAGGCAATTACCTATAAGGGTTCCGTTTTTTTTTCTTTTGTGGTATGGAGCCCTAAAAACTTTTCATATAACGATTTTTTTGTGATTGAAGAGTCGATTTAAACGAATCTCTTATAAAATAAAATAAAAGAGTAAAAGAAAAGGGCCTTGAAAATTGCATTGCCTAGAGGCTCTGATAAGATTGATCTGGCACTGGCTTACGTAGATGAAAAAGTACTAAAAAATAACCACCAAAACTACGTACTCAACTTCATATCCATTGACGTTTACAAAGTCCGGGCGTACTGTATGACATTAATTGAATAGTCCATTTCTTTTACTTACGAGTATGTCAGGGCCGGATTTACTCTTAGGCAAATTAGGCAATCACCTAGGGGCTCCGCATCGACTTGGGGCCCCGTGCCCGACAACAAAGTGGTCCTATAAGGGTTCCGTTTTTTTCTTTTGTGGTATGTAGCCCTAAAAACTTTTCATAGAACGAATTTTTTGTGATTGAAGTGTCAGGATACCAAAGAAGTCGATATGTATAATTGATTTGACATGTAACAATAGTGTTATTAATAAAAATATTGTATTGTATTTTATGAACGATTCTCTTTTAAAATACAAAAAAATAATTAAAAGAGTAAAAGATTAAGGGCCCTGAGAATTGCATTGCCTAGGGGCCCTGATAAGGTTGATCCTGCACTGGCTTATGTAGACTAAAAATTACTAAAAAAAAAATAACCACCAAAGACTACGTACTCAACTTCATATCCATTGACGTATACAAAGTCCGGGCGTACTGTATGACATTAGCAGGAAGGACAGGGTACGTTGCCCGCGTCCCGGCTTCCACACGTGGGCTGTAGCTACGTGATGTAACCCCGTATGATATAATATGTATCTAGGGTGCAGTACCGTTGCCGGCGCCAGAGCGGCCGAGCTTACCGCACTAGGACTGAGTTTTGCGTTTTTGACCGACGAACCACCAGAGGAGGTAGTCAATTCGACGCGTATATTTTTTTTATGTATAACCACGCATAACTTTTTTCATAGTAGTCCGATTTCAATAATTCTTTTTTCATGGGAAAGAGTATACTTTGAAATGGGTCCCATTTAAATTTTATCGAAATCGGCTGTGACATTTTTGATAAATCAACAATAATGTGAAAAATGCGTAAATCGATCCGTGTGAAATGTTCGCGAATTCTGTACACTAGTGAAGTTTTTTTTGCAAAAAATTATTTATTTCAGCTAGCAGGAGCGAGTTGACTGAAACTTGTTTATGTTATAATAATTGTTTATTAGTAACATTCTTAATTTAGTAACGGTATCCCCAATATTTTAACTACAGTCTGTAGATAGTTTTTAGAAATTCGACTATCTCTGTCCCCCGTACCTACGTGCTATTTGCTGTGGCTCTCTGATAGCTCTCGATTGATGGCCGCCAAGTTTGCACGTAAAACTAGCATCTCAATTATTAAAAATCGGCCAAGTGCGAGTCGGTCTCGCGCACGAAGGGTTCCGTACCGTATGGGAGCCCCATTCCTCTTGCCGTTATTAATAGCGAGCAAAAAACTTGTGGGAGCCCCCTTAAATACGAGTATTTATTTTATTCTATTTTCAGTATTTGTTGTTATAGCGACAACAGAAATACATCACCTGTGAAAATTTCAGCTATCACGGTTCATGAGATACAGCACGGTGACAGGCAGACAGACGGACATCGAAGTCTTAGTAATAGGGTCCCGTTTTTACCCTTTGGGTACGGAACCCCAAAAATTGTAAAAACCTCATAATACCTCTAAATACGACTGTATTGTGATTAAGAACAGTAAAAAAATATTACCTACATCGTCTCTTCATGTGTCTGCTCTTTTTCACTGCCTGCATGGAGGTTATTTAAAATACTAACCTAAAGAGTTTATACTCCACGGTATTCAGACAATCTTAATCTGAATCATTATCACTATCAGTAGCTGCAATTTTTAACCGACTTCAAAAAAGTGGTTCTCAATTCGACTTTTGTATGTACATATGTCACGTGATTTCTCCACGAGCTATGGACAGACTTTGATGATTCTTAGTTTTGTATGATATACTTTAGAGGTGATCTAAATCGGCTAAGTCGTTTTTGAAAAATTAACAATATAGTGAAAATTACTACATCGATGATACGTTGATTCGTTTGAACAATTCGAATTCTGCAAACGGAGGAAGTCGGTTATGCCATTTATGGCGAAAAATAATTATGATGCAATAATGCAATTACAGTCCATGCTAAAATTTACATTACAATAACATAATAAGATACTAATGTTTGGAGGTCATTTGGCAAATACTTTTGCGATCCTGTGCTGTTGCTTTTAAACAGTGTCTCCAGTCAAAAAGGGCATAATAACTCGAGTTATGTTAGATTTTTTTGCCCTGTTTTCTTGACAAGATCCGCTAATGAGATTTTGTTTGGAGCTCATGCAATTATTGAATTGACGGCATTGGCGGGTTGGTGGATTCACATCCACCATCGAATTTCTTCTACGGAAGTATGCTGGTTGCCGCACGGTGTTTTCCGTCACCGAAAAGCCTGTGGTATGAAATTCATATCCATTGACTAGATTTAGATTTCAAAGAACTCATTAGTACGGGACTGAGATTTGAAGCCACGATCTCACGATTGTAAGGCGGGTGTCACTACCACTAGACCACCACGGCATATAGGTAATAGGGTGGAGTGAAAAACACTTTTTTCAAATTTTAAAACTCCTGTATTTCCTATCATTACCCTATATCCATCCATCCATCAGCCGTAAGACGTCCACTGCTGGACATAGGCCTCCCCAATGGATTTCCAATAAGGCCGGTTGGAAGCGGCCTGCATCCAGCGCGTTCCTGCGATCTTTATTATATCGTCAGTCCACCTAGTCGGTGGACGTCCTACGCTGCGCTTGCTGGTCCGTGGTCTCCATTCGAGAACTTTACTGCCCCATCGGCCATCCGTTCTCCGAACTATGTGCCCTGCCCATTGCCACTTTAATTTGCTAATCCGCTGGGCTATGTCGGTAACTTTGGTTCGTCTGCGGATCTCCTCATTTCTGATTCGATCTCGCAGAGAGACGCCGAGCATAGCCCTCTCCATAGCACGTTGGGCTATCCTGAGCTTATTCATAAGGCCCATAGTAAAAGACCACGTTTCAGTTCCATATGTCATCACTGGCAACACACAACTATCGAAAACTTTCGTCTTGAGGCACTGAGGTATATCAGATGAAAAGACGTCACGCAGTTTTCCGAAGGCTGCCCAACCGAGTTGGATTCGGCGATTGACCTCTTTCTTGAAGTTGGACTTACCTAGCTGGACTACTTGTCCTAGGTAGACGTACGAGTCAACAACTTCAAGAACCGAGCTCTCAACAGATATTGGGGTGGGTACGACATGGGCATTACACATGACTTTTGTTTTATCCATGTTCATTTTGAGACCCACCTGTTGAGAAACTCGATTGAGGCCTTCGAGCATCGTGCTGAGCTCTTCCATCGATTTCGCCATGACCACGATATCGTCGGCAAACCGAAGGTGAGTGATGTATTCGCCATTGATGTTGATGCCAAATCCTTTCCATTCCAGGAGCCTAAAGGCGTTCTCCAAAGTGGCAGTAAACAGTTTCGGAGATATCACATCTCCCTGTCTGACGCCTCTTTTCAAAGGGATCGCCTTCGAGCTCTCTTCCTGTACTCGGACCGACATAGTGGCGTTATTATACAAACACTTCAACACTTCGATATACCGATAGTCAATACGGCATCGCTGAAGAGACTCAAGCACAGCCCATGTCTCGACCGAATCAAAGGCTTTCTTCTAGTCCACAAACGCTAAGCAAAGTGGCAAGTTATACTCTTCAGTCTTCTGTATAACTTGCCGCAGCGTATGGATGTGGTCCATGGTGCTAAAGCCTTTTCGGAAGCCGGCTTGTTCGGAAGGCTGGAAGTCATCAAGCCTGCGCTCGAGACGATTCGTAATGACCCTTGAAAACAGCTTATAAACATGGCTCAGAAGCGAGATGGGTCTGTAATTCTTCAATAAGGTGTTGTCACCTTTTTTAAAGAATAGCACCACCACGCTTCTGTTCCATGCTTCCGGCGTTATGCCCTCGAGGACGACGGTGTTGAAAAGCTTCTGAAGGACTTTAAGTACCGGTTTACCACCCGCTTTCAGAAGCTCTGAAGTGATACCGTCATCGCCCGGTGCCTTGTTGTTCTTAAGCTGATTCAAGGCCATTCTAATCTCGTACAGGCTGATGTCCGGGATGTCTTCTTCATTACCCTATATGTTTAGGAGTATTTGTGCAACATGTAAGCTTTCTAAGTTAATATCCTAAGGTGGCGCGTTGAACTTGAAGTTTGAAAAAATGTTACTTTTTGGCACATTCCCAGAACCTAATTTCTGTTAACATTATCACATAATTCACATTAAATACTCATAAAATATGTAACTATATAAAACAAACATTAAATAATTATAAATTTATCTTTTAATTAACGAAATTAGAAATTACACCACCTTGATTTTGACCGACTTACGAAAATTTGATGGTATATGACAGGATGTGCTTTCGAGGGTTATTTCCTGAATTCAATGAAAATGTATCTTCTATTTGGTCTAAAAACACATATGAACCTCTGCTATAAGACTTCTGAACACTTTTATTTTTTCCAAACACTATTATTTTTTCAAACTTCAAGTTCAACGCGCCACCTTAGGATAAAAACTTAGAAAGCTTAAATTTTGCACAAATACTCCTAAACATATAGGTCAATGATTGGAAACACAGGAGTTTTAAAATTTAAAAAAAAGTGTTTTTCATTCCACCCTAATAGGTAATCAGGTTGTATTTCTAGACAATTTAGTCAGACTGCTTTATGTGTATGTAAAATATCAAGCACGATGTGTGGAGACAAAACCATGTTGAATGAAAAACAAACATTTGTGTGCAGAGAGAACTAGGGCGACGTCTTCAAAAACCAGATCTGACGTCTGAATCAGTTTGATCATGAATCAGTTTGGACTGAGATTTAGATTGTTATGAATGGGCACAACTGAATACCTATTATGGATATTTTGGTTTACCGGTGCTTGTTGTTTCTTTTTTAACCGACTTCCAAAAAGGAGGAGGTACTATGTTCGCCTGTATGTACCTACCTATTTTTAAAGTGAAAACTTATTTAGCGGCGTTGTGCACTTTTTAGGATGGGTAAAAAATGTCGGAAAAAATGGGTAAAAGCTGATCGAAATTCGTAAAACGGAGGAAGCAAGTTTTCACTTCTGCCGGAACTCCCGGAGTGCAACTCGTTGTTTTTTGTGTATGTTCATTGATATTTTCGCATTTTTTTATCAAAGTTCTTGGCGCCTGTGAACACGAGGCGAGTGATTGTGCAATAGGAAGATCGTTATGTCAGCTGCGCAACAAGCCGGGATGTGTGCAGCATATAAGTTTAGGTTTAAAGATATTTATTATCATAAAGACAAACAGTTTGTCACTTACATGATAACATAATTACAAAATATTTTTGACAATTTTAGTCGTACCTATTATTATAAATAAATTAACTAATTGAACATATTATAACAAAATACAGACTTACTTCACACTTCTTTTCTTTTAGTTATAACAGTAACGATACATCTTCTATGATGTATTCGGCTAAGGTTTTTTAAAGGCATGAAGTGAATTAACATTTTTTATTAGTGAGGGTAGTGAGTTATAAAGTCTGGCACCTTCAGTTGTGAGCATTGTCTTGCCGTAATTTGTTCGATGTCTTGGAATGACGATATAGCTCGCCCGGCGAGTTCGGCGGTTAACAACATTTTTTTGTTTTGGTTAAAGTTTTTCGAATAAAGATACATGTGTTATATTTGTATAGTTGTTTTATGTTCATTATTTTAGTTCCTGAATAAATTTTCTTAGTTGGAGTTAGGTAGTCGTAGTTAAAAATGGTTTTAATGATTTTGTTCTGCAATCTTTGTAATTTACACATTCTCGTTTTAGCAGCGCATCCCCAAATCTCGATAAGGTATAGAAGATGTGGTTTTACTAGGGCGTTGTAGAATGTCATACGTAATTTTCGCGGAAGGCATCGTGCAATGGTTCGGCAAGTTTACTTTTTATGCGTTCGATATGGCATATGGCTAACTTCACAGCCGCCAATATGTTTGATTCGGCCTATATACAGGGTTATTTTTAGTTTTGATGTACAGAATAAGCCCTTAAAAAGGTGCTAATTGATTAGAAATAACCCTGTAATATGTCAGTTATTCAACAGCCAAACCGTCAACTTACTGTCTTGCATTAGAGGCCAATGTTTCTGGTGCCGTGGTGGTCTAGTATACCCGTCTTACATTCGTGAGGTCTTCACTACCTGTGTATTACTACTATGGCTTCTCATTTATTTAATACTTATTTATTTTAATACTTAATCCTTTTTATTTTATTTTATCAGAAATACAATACTTATACAATTTGTCCCTGGTTTTATCCTGTTTTTTTTTTATCGCGAATAAGTCCGCGCTTGACCACCAACTTCCCTGATGGTAAGCGACGTTGTAGTCGAAGATGAAGCTCGCAGTCCTGTTGTCTTCTACGACGACACCCCGACTGTTGCGCTTCAGACACACCTGTTGTTTATACCTGGCACCCAAAGATACTGAGATCTTTCATGTCAGTAAGACTGTGATATTGGCTACAAGCTGCGCAAAATCCAATACTCGCGCAGCTGTTATGGTGCCGCCGCACTCTCCACGAGGCAACACGAGCACCACAGCTGTGGCTAATTTGTGAAGTTAGTAACAGCTTCTCAAGAAACTTCTGTAGCTATAACTTCACAGGTGTTCGTGTCGCCTCGTGGAGAGTATGGCAGTACCATTATGTGAGAGCTCCAGTCAGTTTTTGCACAGCTCGTAGCTAACTTCACAGCCTCAAATAAGTTTTATTCGGCCTATTCAGTATTGTACATTGCGGCAGTCTTATATATCGAATAGCCTAATCTAATAGACCTTTTACTATCTTAACTAGGTGCTTTAATATTTCCTTGTAGACCGTTTTAGGCAGGTACTCTTAGCTCAGGTATCTCAATACTTAAAGCTGTACTTTTATACCCAGCGCTGTAGCATGGTGCGGGTGACAGACAGATGTCTTTTTTTTAATTAGGGTCTAATGTAATTTACTACCGTTATTAATTATTAAACATAATAAGAATGTGGTACAGCTGAAACCTAATTTGTAAATCTTTGGCAAAACGCGACATGTTATACCCTAATTAAATTAAAAAAAAAAAACAACTGTCACCCGCACCATACTACAACACAAATAGTGTAGGTTAAAATGTTGGTGGGTTTTTACATAAGTTCTAATCACATCTTTCCTTGTAGTTATTTCGGAATCTCTTTGGAAACTAAATCATATTTTTTCAATTGAGTGGGCCATTCAATGCCAGGGTAACTATTTTACCAAGCTTACTTTAAAAATTTGGATTCAAGTCGATTTCAACCGGTCTTATATACCTATAGGGATATCTACCTACTAAGTATACCTAATGCGCTGAGGCATGGTGCGGGTGATAGTTCCTTTTTTTAAATGTAATTAGTTTTCATTTAATTTACTATCGTTATTAATTATTTAATATATTACGAACGTGGTACAGCTGAAATAAAAAGTCCTAATATGTAAACTGTGGCAAGTTAAACCCTAATTAATTAAAAAAAACCCGCACCATGCTACAGCGCAAATAGTGTAGAGTTAAAACATCGTACTTGTTCTGTTTAAACATCAGGCCATTTAATTATAGGTGAGTTAATTCATAAACTAAGTAAAAAATAAAAGACAATCATCACTGTTTATATCACTTTTTTATAATTTATTTTTCACAACATTTTTATTTAATTTTCTGTAAAATTTACAATAGCTTAAACTCCTCACAAATATATTCTTAGTAATCATACATCGCCCATCAGCGATCCATCGCTTCGTGTACCACGAAACAGGCAACTTGGAAGAGAAAAGTAATAGCTAAAATCTATATATAATATGTATGTTTGATAAACCTAACAGTATTAAGCTTATATAACGTAAGGCGTTATGAACTAGCATCCCCTATACTAGAGAGTCGGGTGGTCAGGAGCTCGCATTGAACATATGAGCGTGCTCCTGACGCGTTGGTGTCGGGCAGGGCAAGCAGCGGCAATGCAATCAGTACTATTCAATTACTATAACATTATGCAGGTGACCGGTAACCAGCTTACATCGTTTTAAGGTTAAATTATGTACCTACATGAAAACTAACAACTTTTATCAAAACTAACAAAAATCTGCCGTTCCATACGTTTTATCTGGTATGGACGATATATTTTTTTGGGAACAGCGTTTTTTTGATATTTGGCTAAAGTTGTTCGTTTTCATGTACAGAATATACTCTTAACACGATGTTGACTGATAACCAGTTAGTATTTATATTAGCTGAAGGTACGCTACTTAGGTATAAGAGACTATGAAATGCTCGAGATTGACAAGATGAGTTGTTAAACCAACGCTGTAATTCAAAAGGCAAAGTTAGTAGGTATACCTATAGATTCACAGTTAATTCTGATAGTCATTTATAAAAGGTATTTAACTGTGATTTTCCATATTCAGGTCCCATTGTGATATGTTCGTATCGTGTTACCTATAAATCGCAATGTGAAGGTATATGATCTCAGTGTTCTAGGAAAACGTGAACTAAGTAGTTACTTGTGAAGTACAATTTTAATATCGACAGAGTAATAAGAACTTTGAAAATATATTTCCCAATATGTATTAGATCATGATAATGAATTTGTCTTCTCCCCTTTTTTACTATCCCTACACAAGCTAACACAAAAAAAAGAAAATTATAAGGCCAAAAGTTAAATAGGTAAAAATTGACAGTGTAATATCGTATTAGTTAGCAAAGTGGAATGGAACCTGCTGACTTGTAGAACTATGTTTTAGATTTTCGCCTGCGCCTTTTTAAAACCTTGAGTTTAGGCTGAAAGTGAAATTCCAAAGTGTGATAAAGACATCCTTCATTAACATCAAAAATTTTATTTACGTCCTGTGGGACGTAAATAAAATTTGGTCTTCACGGCCTTATTGTAAACGTACAGTAACAAAGATCAAAATAATAAAATAAAATCCAGCACAAAGACATCGTTCCGTGAATATTTATTGTTCTGTTCCCAATTAAACATTGCGTTTAAATGTAATAAGTAATCAAGTTGGAATGATTCGAGTGGCGACCGTAAAACTGGCAGAAAGGTTGCGGTGTGGCAACCTAGCCATTAATCTTTGGAAGAGATAATGTTAACGTAACTTGCTGCTTATTAAATTACACACTAATCATAGTGCAGCAATCGTTTGAAGTCGGTAATGTACTTGCACTCGAGACAACGCACTATAATACGAATAGAACGTTACATAAAACTATAGCCACAGTTAAAACTAACAAGAAAATTAATTGTATAAATATGTCCGAAACGTGCTGTGGACATTTTCGTGTATTTATGCAAATAAATTCGGCATAACATGTGATCGCACAGTGAATATCTATATATACTGAGCGATTGATTATTCAGCGGATTATTTATGAAACGCTTGCCACAATTAAGTAACATTGAAGTGTAATGAGAAGGTTCTACCATTGTGCTTCGTACATAACAACTCTATAATTGCAGGTATTTATATAAACAATATGTGCATGAAATTTACGAGCATTATTGTTTGCAAGTGTGTTCGTGTAATAATATACAGGCTAAGAGATTTCAGAAGAAATGAAAACTACATCCCGCGCGTTAGAACCAAGCATTTCGAGTCCACATTCCTCATACGAACAGCCAGAATGTGGAACGCTTTGCCTGAGTCTGTCTTCCCGCTAAAGTACAATGTAGGTGTCTTCAAATCCCGAGTAAATAGGTATCTTCTAGGTAAGCGTGTTACACCCTAGACCGCATATCTGCTTAGCATCAGGCAGTGTGTAGTCAAACGCAAACCTGTATGAATTTTAAATAAAATATCGCCTGACTCCTAAAAGCGAAACCCGAGAGGTCAACTCATTTTTGTATACTAAAGTACAGAATCCCAAAATAAAATCAAGACCATAGGAGCCTAATGCGTTATTAAACCCGGCTGCATATGAAGGGTTGTGCTATTTTTTTATTTTTCGTACTTCTATTATCGCACCGCAGTTGTTTGCTTTTTACCCGAAACCATTTATTTTGCTTAGTGCTTGCGTGCATCCCTGTGCTTTCAACATTATTTTACTACTCAGCTACGTTATTACTGTGAAAAAATCTCAAATTCAGATGGAAATTGACATTTAGATCTATGTAAAGTTGGATGTTTTATCAAAAGGTCTGTAGACTATTTACTTTATGCACACCAAAGTTTTATTGTTTACAACATAACCGTATTGCTTCCTTGTAAAAGCCAGCCTATTATTTAGTACACAAATAAGTAACTTTTGTATGTAAAAGTCCAACTTTACTGAATGTAGTCTTGTCTTGTTACACAGTTATACTAAGGCTTGGTTGCACCATGTTACTTTAGCAATGACAAACATGTTAAAGTAATGGTTAGGGAAAATAATGTGTTGCACCATTTGACAATTTGTAAGATGACGTCATAACTTTAACTGTAACCGTAACCGCCCACGATTCACTGGTTAATGTTATTGATAACGTTAATTGTCTGTTAGAATTGTATAGTCCTGATAACTTGAACTATTCCAAGGAATACGGTGGTGCAACCCATTTCGCAGTCACTGTTTAAGTCAGCGTTATTGTTATTGTTAAATTTGACAATAATCTTAACTATAACTACCGATATGGTGCAACCGAGCCTTAGTAGCGGCACTAAACCGTATAATTACAACCGTAACTGAATCGTAAAATAACTTTTACATTAGGTAAATGCTTCATACGTTTTCGTCATCGCAAATTGCGAGTCTGACATTACAGCTCTTCCATATTCAATGCGCTTTCGCCGTTGCGTAAACTATCGCGACGTCATCTCAGACTACTCGTGAATATATTAACAATATTAACATGCCGTATAATAAATCAATGGAAATCCGATGACATAATAAACAGAATAATATAAGAAAAACTATAAAATCCGCTTATTAGTTCCGCTTTCTTTTTTGACTGAACTGTCCGATGAAATGTATTCGGATACAGTTTTTAAGTACATAACTTGATATATGAATTGAATACAGTATTCTTGTTTTAACTCTAATTTTTAAAAATTTCACATCAATTAATGCTCAGAAGACAGCACGCAAGCACAATTTTCACCAGTAAGTAATAATAAAAATAATAAAAATTAAACATAATAATAGCTAGCAGAAAACTGATGGTAACTTCAGAAAAAAACCCCTAAACTATATTGCAATGTCTCTCTTTTTAATACATTTTTATATACGTTTTAGACCGTAACTGCGTGTGGTAAAACCACGAGGGGTATTTTCTCGAGCTTTTAAAGCTTCGAATTTTTAATACCACTTTTCACTATCTGCAAATATAAAAGGCAACTCAAATATACAAATAACTCTATCGTACAACTCTTCCAAATAGTGAAAATAGGTAATTTGACTTAGTACAAAATGTGCTTCGACTACTTTATATTACACAATACTTATATATTTATTATATATAAACATATATTATTTATAACAAATATATACTAAGAATTTTCTAATAACAGTATTATGAGCAAAACATTTTTTTTCTATAAAATTGCACATGATAATAATTAACATCGATTGTTTATATAGAGTCGCAGTAGTATAATTATGTAGTACAGAAACATCGTAGTACTCAAATTCAAGCAAGGAGGTAGTTTGAACTGATTTTGCCAATAGCTGATCTACCATAGATTATAAGAATCACAGTTATGTATAATAATACGATAATAATAAAGATGACAATAAAATACCTGTCGAAAAGACTACAAATCACAACGTAGAGGCCTGTCTTATTACAGCAAGTAACACTAGTGATAACTATTAACTTACATTCACTCTTATAACATATGGAATTATAGTTTATTTTTCTTTAACTAACGTTTATGTACTTCATTTATTTTATAAGTACAGATGTTTTGTAATTCAAGATTTAGATTCTAATGTGTCACATTTCACTCATGATGTAAAAATATGTCACAAATAGCCTTGAACATAATTGGAAGATCACAAACGTTCATTGTTAGATGTATATTATATAATTTTGTAAATTAGTGCAAGTCCAAAAAAATTTTACGATATTACATTTTTAGCAAGTATTATATCGACATATCGACAGTCGAATGATACGAATCAATATATCGGGATAGACCTGGAATTTCAAAAATTTTACAAAAATGAGATCTTAAATTTTGGTTCGATAGTGAGCAAGTCGGAAATTCGTTCATAAACTCGATAATTGTTCCGAAGTTACGATAAAGATTACTCTAGCTGATTGTACTTGATTACTCTGATTATGTCAACTAGGTACTCATTAAGGACTATAAATAACAACAGCTTAATCCAAGCGACACTAAGAATTTCATGCAATATTTTGTATACATACTACAATAATATATTCCGAATATGCTTTGGCATTGAGCTATTATGTAATACGTACTAGAGATGACAGATTACCGGATTTCAACATTCATTATAATTATGGCCATTATATTTCTGTCAGTAAAATCTAGTTAAATTGTATAGTTTATTCACAAAAATATATGCTGACTGTCCCGTAACACAACCTTGGAATATTTGTGCGAATAAATAATTAAATAATTCAAAGTGTGATCACTCAGCGAGCTTTGTAGAATCGGTGCACGAAGTGTGGCACGGGTGCTACGAGCAAGTATAATTGAATGAGGCAACGAATTGAAAAGAAGTGTCACCTCTACTACGCAGTACGCAATAGCTTAACGCGCATTGACAAAATTTCTAAGACATGCACATTTTGGCCGGACACAGTTAACTTTATCGTTTACTATATAGCTAGGTAGGTATATCTCATTAAAATACAACAATAATAGTATATCTCTCTATGGGATTTAATCTACAAAAAGTTATGTAAGTTATTTTTTGACAACATGTTAATTCTACAACAATTAAATCACATTTTTCCATACGATCTACAGCAATAATCATAATTGATGAAACATTAATTAATAAAAAAGTGTTCATAAGTACTGTTACTAAACTGACTTCGCTACTTGTAAATGTTCTTAAAATATTTAATGTATTTATTATTTTAAAAGCGTGAACTTTAATATTGTACACACCTTAGAAATATTTTTTTGGGTTTTTCATTATTTTTGATTTATAGCTTAATTTGTTACTTTTTACGCCAAGCCGTATACAATACTAGAGCGATCACGAGACGAGATGAGTGTATAAATGTATACATAGTAACATCCTTTAGCTTGGTAAATATCTAGTAAAATAGGTATTTGCAGTGTCTCCTAGGGAACGGGAACGGTGGTCGCGCGCCGGCGCGGGCGCTCCCACTGTTCCCGCGCGTGAGGCCTTCTCAAGGCCGGACTCGTTTCTTTTTTACGTTGCATTTCATTGTTCTCGCGAATAATTTACTTGTTCATTCAATCCCTCCTCCTAAAACCCGATAATTAGTACCTTCTCACTCAACTTCTGAGTACCGACAGAGTTTTCCTCCCGTTCTATGGCTTACCGCGACAGTTTGTACGGCGAGAGACATGCCACTACTTTACGGAGACAATTTATATACATAAAAGCTTAAAAATAACTAACTAGTCTTTTTTATAGGCAGACCATCGACTCGGACTCGCGATCTGGCGACGCGTCCGTCCCGATCGCGCGGGAAATAATTTTCGTACTGCTAACATATTAATCGATCAACACGCAAGGAGTACGACTAGAAATTATCCCTCGCGGCGACTCGCCGGGTCCCGCCTCCGATACGTCGAGCACTCCCGCCGCGCTGTCCCGCGCCGTCCCGCGCGGCCGCGGCTCGGCTCGGCGGGCGCGGCCGCGCGGCACTCGCGACACACACTACATAACATATACATTTGGCACTAATTCATCTCGTATCGGGCGTGGGGGCGGCGGATGGCGCGAGCGCGGTCACGCCGGGCACAGCTGCGGGCGGCAGTAGTCGCAGCAGGCGGCCGAGTAGGCGGCCGCGGCGCAGGCCGGGCACTGCGGCGCCGGCACGCAGGCCGCGCACACGCACACGTAGTACGGGTGCGGAGGCGCCACCAGCAGCGGCGCGCGCGCGCACAGCTCGCGGCACGCCAGCGCCTCGATCAGCGCCAGCGTCTGCCGCCGCTCGTGTCCCATCAGGCACACCGTCGACTCGCGCACCACGCCGTGCAGCAGCGTCAGGTACCTGCGCAATACACACAACATCTCACTCTCGCATACTTATTTAATGGGACTTTTCATCCGCAAGGATGTCTAAGGACAATTTGATACTAGAGGTACATATTAGATTAGTGAAACCAAAAAATACATATCTAATTTATTGACTGGGCGAGCGATGTCGTCTTTAAACAGAGGTCTACTCTTCGGAGAACTTCCAGTTAGAGATTGATTCGGCCACTTGAATGGGGAAGTAAATATTGGGAATGCAAGTCAGGCGTAAGCATGCAATAAAATCTATCAGAAATACACACCTGTGCTTGAGCGCCTCCTCTTCCCGGCCCACGAAGTGGTTCCGAAGGTAGGCCTCGAGTTTGGCGCGCTGCTGGCCGAGCTCGGGGAAGTCGATGAAGAACCTGGAGCACATGTAGCGCTCGAGGGTCTTGATCTTGTCGGGGCGCGCCGGCCGGTAGCCCTTGGCTAGCAGCGCGCAGTACTTGAGCAGGCCGCCGCCGCGGATCTCCTCGGGCTGGCGCGTGGCGATCAGCTTCTCGCCGAGGTGCATGAGCGCCTCGTGGAAGTCGCCGAACACGGACTCGCCGACCACGGTCGGGTAGAAGTTCTCGCCGATGGGCAGCGTGGCGCACTCGTGGAACGCCAGCAGCGAGTCCAGCGCGATCTGGAACGAGTCCACGGAGAACTCGAACTGGCGGCGCATCGTGTCCACGAACTTGAGCTCGACGGACTTGTGGCCGCGCGAGTGGCCCAGCGAGATGAGCGACCAGCGGTCGCCGTCCGCGTTCACGCGCACCATCTTGGAGACGTAGGCCTCCTTCAGGCCGGCGGGCGAGACGCGACGGCGCGGCGTCGTGGGCGGCATCAGCGTGGACAGGTGCGAGAGCACGGCCGTCTTGACGCGGTCGTAGTGGCGCGCCGTGGGCAGCTCGGCCGTGAAGATGAGGTCGATGTCGGAGTAGGGCTGCGCGCGGTCGGCCAGCACGGAGGAGGCGGCGCCGCCGTTGAGGCGCACGTCGCGCACGGCGATGCCGGCGCCGCCCGCGGTGGGCGACGCCTCAAGCCGCGCGCGCACGCCCGCCACCAGCTCGCGCAGCCGCACGTGCAGCGTGGGGAAGTTGCCGCGCCCGTGGATCGCCACCACCTCGTCCATCACGTCGTTCAGCCGCCGCACCTGCTCGTAGCAGAGCACGGCGTGCCGCTCGCCGCTGAACCCGCCCTCCTCCGACGACGTGTAGCTCGACTCGCTCTGGAACAACGATAACACGCTATGTTAATTTACAAGTGTGATTAATGTGCTGCTTCGTTCTAATGGGAAGATGTGCCAAATGTAACACATACTTGATCTATGTAGCATGTCGCGAGTACGTCACGCTAAAACCTCACATTTGATAACTAACGTTTCAAGGAGTAGCTACAAGGCCTGCTAGTTGTTTATGACGAATCCTGTTGTACATTTTAGGACTTGACATTTGATTTTTTGTTCTTAAATATTTATAACACGTTGTCACATGTATAAATTGTATAAGTGATCTAAGAATTAAGTCGGGTCTTATCTTGGTCTTGTAAAGAAATTTCTGCGAACATAGATAATAATATGCCAACACATGTCAATAATGAATAAAAGAGTAGGTAATAATACCACAGAGTAGGAATATAATGATACGAAATCGTAATGGAAATACAGAAACCAATGCATAGTTACTCTAATGCCTTGACGGACCTTTGGCTGCAATCGACGACCTTTGATTGGCATGCGGCGAGGATTAGGTAATTCACGTACTTAGGTACCTAAAGCAGGTTCTAATTGTGTTCAATATGAAGTTGTAAGTATTAGAATGCCGCCGTCTCACTTAAGCAAATACTTAATGTAATTGTTAATAATAAATTGTAAATAGAAAATCTTTCATTCGAAAATACAGATATTATTTATTTTATTTTCATATGAAAAAACTTGTTTCATGTAAATTAGTTTACTCAGTACCTAATTTAATTTACTTGGTGTTAGAAAGTAGGTTCTCTTTCGCCACTTCACTCTGTCATACTTTATCTCAACATCAACTCCTTTCTCTCGTATATCACCTTTCACAAAATTATTCACACTTTCTTCTTCTCATCTTCTTCTCCCAGTTACCAATGATATTATTTAATATTTAACAAGGTATGATATTTACATGGCACTATTTATGCATTTTGGTATAGGTACCTATATATAATAGCAACAATAGTACTTAATTTTAATACAGGAGCCGGCCCAAACATGACACATGGCATATGAGAGACATACCCAGCGTAGTATAAAGAAAGCTGCGGACGATAATGATGACTATAATTTTAAATTGAATGACATTCTAGGTAGGTAAATAATGCGACGATTGTTTCTTACTCAGATCGTGTCTATGATGATCTAATTTGATCAAGGCCTAATTAATAAACACACGATACTCGGGCGCGCTGTTTGATCAAACGCGCCAGCGAAGTTGACATATTACAGCTAAATTAACTTATTGTCAAACTAAGTCTCGTAAATTGATAAAATCTACATTGAATTTCAATCGCAGATTTCCTAGATCAACAAAGCTAAGATATTATTGTCAGTATGTAAATTGAATGTAAAAGAATCAATATCAGGTATTGTGTTATATTAACTAATCTGACAGTGATAAAATAATATGCGTCTTATTCATTTTTGGCATTAATCATAGGAGTGACAAATAAAATGATACTGGTGACTATACAAGTTTGAAAAACAAAATCAATGTGTCAAAAGTGTACAATACATTTTGAAGTGATCTTTACGAAATGTATAAAATAAATAATTAATGAAGCAAACCTTGATATTAAAATTGTCTTTGATTGAAAGTGTAAAATGTACAGTGAACGTAATAAGTAATGTAGATAAATACTAAAATAAATAAGTTTGAATCTGAAAACGTTGCATATTAATAAACGTATTAAAATACATACTTATCCTCTAGCAAATATGTCAAAGGACACGCCATTTCATTTCAAATTCAGAAACAAAAATAATCTAAAAAAATGTTGTAACACTGTCAAAGAAACTTTGAAAGACCCGTAAATAAGCTCCAGGATAAGACAGAATTGATTGATTTATTCAAATAAGATTCCGAGTACAAGATCCTTGCCACGCCCACTCCAAACTGACCGAGGTCCGGGATCAATCCAAACATTATCATGATTTAATACCTCTAGCTCGGCCAACTTAATATTATGACATCCTGTTGGTCTATTCTCTTGGCACGCTTCCTATTTTATAATCTGAGTCAACTTATGGTCGCGAACTAGAATTCTGTTTAAATGTTAAGGGTTTGTTTGTAATTCAAATTGTTTAGCTCATGGCGATTTGTTACCTTTTCCACATTGCTATGCACATAATTGTCTTTGCCAAATATTTGAATTTTGGTTTCACTTGAAATTGATTTTGACATTTTATAGTTGGTTGATAATATTTTTTGTTTTGTCAGGTTTTTTCATTTGTTCACGATTTTTGCTTTTCATCTTTTTTCTCACAAAATAGAATTTTGAAATCATTATGTGTGACATAGTATATAACTTACTTAGTATTTATAAAGTTAATTTAACTGTCACATTAAAATCTTTTCTCCATTCCTAAATCAGATTTATTTTATTGAATATACTCTCAATGAAGTGTTTCTTGAAAAACCTTATTGAAAACTTACGAAACCACCAATATTTGAAGATCCTTTTTAGACTTAATAGCTGTCTTTGTAGTTCCGCTTTGAATTATCGAGTCCCAAAATAGCGCGTTATAGTGAAGCAATAAATCTTATCTTACAACAATTGGCAATTTGGATTTGACTTAGGATTTGAATGTTTAGCGTTACCTATGTTTAGCGACATTAATGTCATTGTTATTGTTAAACTTGTCCAAATTCCAGATTAGATATTATTTTAAGGCTTGATAAGGCTCTGACACTTCTGGCTCCAAAGTTGGGGATAAACTTTCAATGCACAACGATAGAACAATACGACCAACTAAAAGTGGCTTGCAAATAGGTATTATGTACTACTATCTTGCAAACTTAATCAGGTCATCTCTGGGCATTACGGGCGGACACCCTACCCTGTGCTACGCAAGAATGACAATCTATAAAAACTATATACTTATAAGCGAGTTAAGCGGTCGGCCTACAGCATAATAATACATTTTACTATTTATCAGATACCTAGTAATGATAAATTGTACATCGACAAACAAGGCACAATAAACCGTGAACATGTCGTGAAAATAGGTTCATTGTTATGTTTAAACAAGTGAACAAGATATAATTGCTTTATATATAGTTTTAGAAATGTGTTCTAAAGTTAATTGTCTTCAGTAACATGCATTAATATTATAGTGAACATGTAACATAATTATGTTATATATTTATCATATAAATTAATTATCTATGTATCATAGTCAAAATAACTATATCTGTTATATCGTATTACAGATTTATTACTCTATTTTTTTTAGCTTTGTACTTCAGATACCTATGTATAATAAAGTGTAGTAATAGATACTCTGTATAGTATGTTTCGTATTCTATATTTTTCTAAATATATAGTAATAAAGTCAGTGCGAAAAAACATGTTATTTAGTGCATTTAGCTTTACGTTTCGAATATAACGTTATCACACGCGAGATAAACTTATCGTCCACAAATTGTATTTCCTGTTTCAGCCGTTGCTAATAGGCTTCCATAATTCTAAGAGAATTCAGAATTCCACATTCCGCCTGGTTTATAAGCTGAATCAAACTTCTTGGCGGTTGTGAAGTTAGCTACAATCTGCGCAAAGCCCAATCCTCGCGCATCTGTAAAGTGTGCATTGGTCAGGATTGGGATGCGCACCTTGCATCTCAGACGCCAAAATGTTTGATTCAGCTTATACTGCCTTGTAACCTGAATGATATTCCTGTTCGTTTAGAAGCTCAGAGTTAAGCTTTTTCCTTACTCTACCGTCTGGTATACTTTACGAGATGATTTTAATACACGATTTAGAAATCATAAACGTTAAACTAAGGCTTGCTGATGATGACGCAATAAATCAAACAAAGTCAACCATGACATCGTGAAACAATAAAAAATGTCGAACGTGTCGAACAGCCAAATAGTTAAAGTAAATAAATTAAAATAGACCACGAACGTACTCGTACTACGAATTGTGTGAAAGAAGATACGATTGAATGGGAAGCAAATGAGTGGTATGACAGCATTGAATGGAAAAATGTACCAATTCTGTTTAAGTGAGAAGGCAGGACAATGGATGAAGTCTAACATGTAGGTATAATATAACTACGCACGGCAACATTATGTCATTGTCAGTTTTAGTGATATCTATTCGAGGGCAGAGGTGCTAGCACCAGCTAACAATGATCGTTATCGCAATCGTTCCACATGTAAACATGTCGATTAAAGCAATACGGTAATTGGAATCGATTTATTAATCAATCGGAAGCCTTCCTCGGTTTGTCAATAGACTATGACCATTAGAAACATTTGTAAGCGTGTAACAATGTTTGTGTTTATTCAGAATAGTTGCGTTATATTATTAAACCACATCCTAACCACAAAAAATTCAATGTGTCGTTGATAAAGCGGTTGTGATAACATAGAAGCCCGATGCACTGTTTGCAAAATTAAAATGCGTAAAATGTTAGCTTTTCGTAATAGAAATAAAATAATTCATGTATATAGCTATGATAATTATGTAGCCTATTTCTTTGCGCAGACATTTTTAAGTAGGTATGTATGTCTTTAATAGTGAATTATTTCCTACCTAGTCGATACCATACACACTTCATTTAATTATTCTTAATTCACGAACGTTCAAAGTAATTCTAAATAATTTTGATTTGATTATGTTAATTATTCGTTGTTTATGCTATGTACGGTGCTTATGTAAGTATACATTATGCTTATATGAATGTGCCAATTTATCAGGGTTGTTTAGTATCAATATACGCAAAATAAAACTTGATTGCCCGATCAGGCTGAATGTAAAAGTCGTAAGAGTGTCAGTGTCACTGTCACGGCGACTCGGTCGGCGGCGACCTCGTTACCGCAACCGATTAAAATACGAAATTCGTATTGTTTTTCCTCGTCAATTTGAAATCAGTTACGGTTTGAGGTCGAATGCGCAATCGAAGCGAATCGTATCTGCCGCGGCGATGCTCTCTAGTCTCTCGTTTCTAACAAGTAACAAGAATAACATTTTCGGTCGAGAAATCAGCTGTCTGCAAGGTCACGTGTTGCGTGCCGCTGTTGTCTCGGCTACGCGTACTACGTGTGAAAAGCGAACAATATCTCGTTTTATTGTTGATTCAACTACTTCAAATAAGATATCTGAATTCTTGACATAAATTAGTGTGATATTACAGGTATTGTATTCCGTTTGCGTAACTTGTCCATTTTTGGAGCGATGTTCATTTGTTTTGTGTTAAACTGTCGCGTGTTTTTACATGCCTTTTAATGTTTTTATCAATACGTACAATTACCTAATTGCAAATTAAGTTAAGAAGTAGTTTTCTTTTTATATTAAAATTTATTTTCTTTTTAAATAGCTCTAAAGATTAGTTGAATGAATAATGAAAGTAATAATTGGAAATTGGTTTGAAACAGTTATAAACACTGACTTTATTGTGTGAATGTGTTGTGTTTGTTTTTAAGAGTGTTTCCACTCATCAGTGGCTTCTCTATTTCTTTCTATTTTTTTGTCCTGTCCATCGATTGTTTTTCGACATTATTTACTAATGAGTATGATTGATAACAATAGAATCAATCTGTCCAGAAGACAAAATCGTCACTAACTCACGTCACAAAGATTTTATAAGCGCCGGGTCACGAAAACACTGATAAATAGGTACTGGCGTTGCGCAGGGGCGATCTACGCTGATAACTCGATAACTATGTTAGCTATAGGTTAATTGGAGTATAAATTACGAGCTTGTGTAGTAAATTGACATAATAGATTACTACCCCGTCCGTCAGTTGACAATTTATATGGATATTTTAGTCACGTGTAGTAACACTTGTTACCACTAGATGCAGTTTGAAGTAAGCACCTACCTAAACCTTCAAATAATGATTTACGATATTTGATGGCGAGAATCGTAATACAATAATATATACAGAAGGTTTCTATAGACGACGGAAATGTTCTAGCATTTTATTAACCAAAGCTTTTGCCACAGAATCATGTGCGCTTAGTTACAATTTAAATAAGATAGCGCTAGTGTCTTCGTAATCTTGCTTTTAAGCAGAATCTTGTATAATTTGAAAAAAATGGAATTATAGTTTTGTAAAAAATATTTTATATCATTGAAATTCAGCTTTAGCCATCTCGATCACATAAGCTTTTAACAAAAAATAACGCATCAGTTTCGTTCCATGATTTGGTGGCATTTGATTCATTGTGATTTTACATGTTATACCTATAGATACATACCTGAAACTTACAGATACAGAGGTTTCCTCTGTTGTATAAAGTTTCACAGAAACGTATAGTTTCGTTATCGGGCAGTGTAAATGAAATATAATTCGCGTGTTTTGTACGTCGAAACGCGAGCCGATACGGAACACTCCTGAATATGTCAGTGGAGGTTCCGGGGTCGTTTACATTGTTCCACCGAGTTTTTGTCGCTTTTACTTCGAGTATCGAGTTTCCTTCTTCAATCAGTTGTTGGCTATAAGCGTTACTAGCTGTTACAGATATACTATATTTTTTGTGTTCCAAACATGCGATTAAACAATTTTTTAAGTAGAATTTAACGCCTTTTCAGAATGACGGACTTAGTTAACTTTTTTCAGACAGATTTAGAGAAAAATTTGAGTCGGGTAAACAACAAAGATTTGAATATCGTGGTAATGACTGTTTTTCCAGTGGCAGTGGCAGTATTAAAGTTTAAAGGGGTATCTAATAAATTATTTATTTGCCTACATATGTAATGAGTGGTACATAATATATTGGTTCTTTTTAAATCAGGCTGATTTCTAAAGAGGCTGTCTCCATAGACACAAACGATGCCGCCACGTATTCGCCAATGATCGCGTTCTAGCAATGCGTTGGCGTTCTAGAGGCTGTGGCGATACGTTCGTTTAGGATCAGCCTTAGTACTTCTGCACTCCTAGTAGGCACGAGGATTTTTACATGCTTGTACTTAGGTATGAAATATTATCATTTTGTGTGGCAATGAAACTGTGATAATGCGGTGCCTACATATTACTATCAAATCCAATATGTGCTCTCTATCGAGTAAGCAAAAAAAAAAAAGAGTTATTAGGGTACTATTCCGTGTAACCTTATGTACCTGGATAGGTAATAAGCGTTATGCTTTGTCTCCGTCGTCGCTTTCCGCACTGATTGTACCAGCACTACATCAGCATCACTGCAATCACGACGTACGTCATCCTTTGATCCATTTCCATTATAAACCATTTCCTTAAACTGTTTACTTACCTCGCGTTGACGACAAAATACCTCTGCTTTTATTGTATAAATGAATACATAATACGTCATTCGCGAAACAAATGGGCGACAATTACGCGAGTCATGTGTACTAACAGACAAATACGGTATAGAAAATAACAATGAAATGGTAAATAACATTGTACAGGTGGTAGGAAGGTAGTGTGGTGAGGCTTAATGCATTCGAATGAGAATTGGCAAAATACGAAAGCGGGCTTTATTTCAATTAAAGACAATGCTCATTTTTTTCGTAACAAAAATCTGCGCAAACAAACTTATCAAAGTCTATAAATGACAATGATTTTATTTTATAGTGCATCCCACACCAGGTTTATCTCAGAGTTATTTTTGTGATAAACATTTCAAAAATTCGTCGCGAATGCAGGACTTGAACCTGCGTCTTCTGATCACTAGCCGGACCCTCTCCCAACTGAGCTAATTCGCAGTCCTGACTTTGCGTCGAATTTCTGAAGTGTTTATCATTTTAACCAACTTATAACGTTGGCGGCGCCACCTGTGATACCCGTATTAGACAGGTTATTATAATTCTTGCCATTTTTTACTCAATATTTCGAATCAATGATAAATAATGCGCGTTTTGTCAGTCAATTTTACGGATCAAGCAAAATCTGAAAATAGTTGGGTACTTTAAAAGGAGTTCCGTTATACTATTTTGGTGCAGAACCCTAAAAACACAATGTATCATCTAAATAGAGATAATACAACCTCAAACCTCGCCGTACCCTATGTAACGTGAGGGGCATTGTGCAAACACCGCAACACCATATTACGAAGACTAACGAAATCTGCACAACTGTGAAAATATTTATACTAAAAAATGTATGAATATGTATTCGTATGTTGGATCGCAGAACGTGTTCTTCACGCTTGAGTCTCGACGCGAGCGAGTCGAATAGGTATTAGAAACCATAGACATTCCTCGGGAGCTATCGAGACGGCAGACGGGTGATTGAATCACCATCCTGTGACTGGAATCTCTATTGCGAAAGTCGTTGCAGTCGAACCAAAGTTATCGATGTAGCACAGTTTAGCAAAGAAACAAATTTAGCTAGAAATAGAGTACAGTAAAATAGAACGACAGCAGACACAACTGATAGCATAGTAATGGTGAATGGAGTCTCTTTCAACATGGCACGTCCAGCCGGGCTAGGATGCGCACGAAGTAATATTTCTTTCGACGTATAAGAACAAGACAGCGTTATGGCAACGTATATATTTGTTACATTTTCACACGTCGAAAAGAGTTCATTTCGTAGGCCCTTTCGTGGTCGCATGCTGGACTACCTGGGAGATTCACTTCACTAGATTGATTAGAAAAGCTGCTTTCATTTATTAACGGGTCATTTCCGAGATGTAGCGTAAGGGAATGACCATAAGGACTATGCTTACTAGATGTTAGGTTATTAATCTAGGTAGGTACACTTCTCTGAAATATGTGTACGTTAGTGAAAATATTGTTTCCAATCCAAAGTTAACTATATATTGCACACAAAAATATGTGGATTTTATCCAGATTTAGTGGCAAAACTTTCAAATGTCGTAAATATTTTTCACAGTGCCGTGCCATCCTATAAAATATTCAAAATATACACAACCGATTTATAAAATTTAGTATCATTATCATTGAAAACAAATCGGGTTTGGCCAGTAACATATATTACTTACTTACTTGCGAAAAACAAAATAATTCATTCAAATCGGAATATAGGTAGGTTTTAGTATGTTTTGCGTTGTTCTGTTGTGTCCATTAAAAGAATGACCTTTAAAAAAGAAAACGTATAATCATTTGGCGACAAAAATATACACGTGCTTGATTTTTTTAGTAAATAAAAAGTGTGTTCTTTAGAAAGCCGGTCAGGCTGGCCAGTTTTTCAACTTTAGTACAAAGTCGAGAATAAAATTATTATCGAAGGAACCTATTTTTCTTATTATCATTCATTGTTGGCTAAATGATGAGAACAAGAATGAGATCAGCGGACGTTTTTAGAAAAGGAGTAGAATATGAATTGAATACATTATGATTGTTAAAGAATCGAGCATCGTGGGAAAAGTAGTCAAAGGAAAGTTAGTCTGTAGAGCGTCATTGATAAAATAATTCCTTGCAATTTAGATTATTGTTTTGTTACGGATATTATATTAAGCTATTTCGGATACCCACCAAGACAACTAGAAAATTGATGAAAAAAGGAAGAAGAAATTGGAAATTGAACGAAACGTGGTGACGACAGTATAGTGGTAGGTATGTCGGTCAAATATATCTTTATGTCAAAGGAAAAGTTATGTTTTGAACCCAGTAGTAAATACACTTAGTGGAATCATACTTAGTGGTTGGTAAAATATACGGGGATGCCGGTTGAGCAGCGTTCAATGAACACTTGCAATACTGTAGTATGACATTGTCCCCATCATTGTAAAGTAGTTCAGGGTTGATCCCATAATATAAGTTGTTTATAATGATGGCTATAATGATATTCTAATCTAGAGCGTTCAAAGTGCTTAATCAATTAAATCCCCTTTTTTAGATTTCGTTGTAATCATCTGTAGTTTTTTTAAGATGTGTGATGGATCCCTCTTTACATTACGTCAACGTAATGTAAAATAATAATAGGCGATATACTTATCGCCTTTTTTTCAAGTTTCATTTGCAAAATTAATTAATCCTATCGAGAATCCACCCATCTTATAGCACATTCAAAATCGAGTGGAACCACAAGACTCGTATGAAATTACAAGTAAAACCAGCCGCGTAAACTACAATCGAGTGTTTCCTTATTGATCAGCTCGTGCAAGCCTTTGTTTAGGCCTTCGTCAAACTAGTTAGTTGAGTTGCAGCTCTAGAGATCCCAGCCTCGTCGGCCTTGAACTGGATGGCATTATCGTGATCAAACGTTTCAATTTTAAATCGACCGTAAAATTTGAATTATGTAACAAATTATCTCGGAAATCCGGCAGTGAACGCTTGATTGTGTATACCTTGATGGATGCTTTAGTTTCGATATGGTTCCGATTTGCATGGCGATCAAGACGGTTGCTACGATGCCGTACATACCTAATTCAATACGTAGGAAGTCACTATTTTCCTGTGAAGCGAGAGTCGCGGGCTGAAGCTGGAGTTTAGAGTTGGGCGGAGCGATCTTGATCGAATGCCTAGAGATCAGTTGTAATGGACTCTGGGCCATTTCGTTATTTCACAAAACTCTGAGTAGCACTGGACGGTTTAAATTTACGCCATAACAATTGAACACAACACCACTAAGGATTTTGAACGTGGTATTGTTGTGCGCTAGTCGCCTTGCATTTTACATTTATACACGATAACTGAATGAACTCATTACAATATAGACTATAATTGTACTCATCATTATAAACAACTTTTACTACAAACCAGCCTTGAAAACAAAGTTAGTCTCACGTGAATTAACATACCCGCAGTAAGCATGCCCTGCAAATAAAAGGTCAAAGTATTCTGTATAAAATACACCTAAACTTTAATCTCAACTCCTTTTAAGTAATGTAAGAAAGGAGAAAATAAGAGAACATTTAACCGCTGTGAAGATTGGGAACACCGCTAGGTGACACAGCGGTCGAACACCAACCAAATAAAAATCCGTCGGAGACATAAAATCCGGTAATGTGACAACTGGCATTTCGAAATCGCCGATTCAAAAAGAGAGGAGCGCGAGTACATAAAATTCTAACTTTATTATGGAGTTGCGTTCCTTTGCACGTAACCTACATCTAGACAATCGGAGTACGTACTTTCGATTTCGTGAGGCCACTAATTAGCATGGCCTCGGCATACGTGCGGCGCGTAGTACGGAACGGAACTAGCTCGCGACTCACGAGTACGACGTTTATCTTGGAGTTGCCATATCGCGTGTCGCTGGAATTTAAAGTCTATTGCTATGCTGTTAAAGTGTAACACATGTATGGAATAAATAATAGTATGTATGAAGCATGGCGTCGAGCAGAGTCTGTCGCGTCGTTGCGGGATACCGACGACGCGACGGCGCGTTTCTATTACGCGAACTCGCGAAGGAAGCCATTTTCACTTTCTTTTAAATTATTTGAACATCGTTCTAAATTTGAATCGGCTGATTAATATTACAAACGGCCAGCCGCTTGCGTCATCGAGTATCGAACAACGAAATCGATATTAAATCGAATTTCGATTTAATTAACAGGCGGCTGCACGTTACAGTGTATGTTAATCAACGACCTATGGAGGGAATAGTGTGACCTTAAACACTAATGACACTAATGGAAAGGGAATTGTCTCTTTGTTCTTGTGTCTGTTACTTTTTATCTTTTAATGATTAGCCGGAACTGAATTTCACGAAATTTGACGAGGTAGGAAGAGGTACGAGTACATTAAGTGGTAATATAATTATTTTTGATAAACCTTGAGTGCGAAACCGTGGCGCATAGTGCCTAATAAAACGGTCTTGTTTTATTTTTTTATGTAATTACTACACCAATTATTGGTAATCAACACGCAGGCATAACACATACTTACACACACATTAGATATGCCTATTAATAGATATTTTACGGTACGACATACCTATTAGAACGATATTATTTATGGTGCAATTTACAAATACGACATACCTACCTCCTAGGAGCAAAATTTAAGATCTTATCTTTTTTTAAACCGACTTCCAAAACGAAGGAGGTTCTGTGTATTTTTCTAATGAATATTTTATTTACCAAAAACTAGCTACTTTTTTTCTAAGATTCTACTATTACAACTTTGTATTTTTTTTACCAAAAAAAGTGCAAGAATTTTCAGACCTGTAATATATGTTATATACTCTTCATTATGAACAACTTTGAGACTATAAGACCAACCCCAGAATCGCGAAATGAAAATCAGCTGTTCCAAATACTTTGCCGGAGTCGATGACCTTTTTGTATGGAACAGCTGATTTTATTACACATTTTCAGGGTTAGTGGTATAGTGATTCAATTCTCAGCTTTACACGAATTTTATTTATATTTATGGTTTCATTTTATTTAACTGTTTTTAAACAACAAAGAAAGAACGTGTGCTTGGACACGTGATTTTTTTCTTCAACTTTTTTAGGGTTCCGTACCCAAAGGGAAAAACGGGACCCTATTACTAAGACTTCGATGTCCGTCTGTCCGTCTGTCTGTCTGTCACCGGGCCGTATCTCATGAACCATGATAGCTAGGCAGCTGAAATTTTCACAGATGATGTATTTCTGTTGCCGCTATAACAATAAATACTAACAATAGAATAAAATAAATATTTAAGGGGGGCTCCCATACAACAAACCTGATTTTTTTAGACGTTTTTCGATCTATATTAATAATGGTAACAGGTACATGCTTGAAATTTTCACAGAATATTTAGTTTTATATTCACTTCAATATTAATAGGAAAATTAAAATAAAATAAATATTTATGGAGGGCTCCCATACAGTACGGAACCCTCCGTGCGCGAGTCCGACTCGTACTTGGCCGATTATTTTGTTAAATATAGATTAAAATTATCAGAAGGTAGCAACTGAATAAAAATATATGTATTGCGAACAGCAGCCTGATTAAATGGAGAAAACAAGTTCTTTTTATATCTTTGTTTGTCAAGTGACATTTGTAATTTATCAGCGGCCTGTAATTAATATGTATCTGTTTATTGCTAGATTTTAATACAAAGTAAAATAATAAATTTAATTTAAAACAATGTGTTGAAAAGTAAAAATGAGTATAAGTGGATTCCTATGGACTTTAAATCTTAAATAGTTACAGTTCATTTTAGGCGTGTAATGTCCAGAGCTATGCGTGAAATTGACTTATTCAGTGATTCGGCTTCGCCCGCGTGATATTTGATTTTGTGTGCTATTCCATAGGAACCTCTAATTTTTTCGGGATGAAAAGTAGTCTATGTCACTTTCCGTCTTTTGAACTATGTCCACGCCAAAGATCAAGTCAATCTGTTCCTCAGTGAAAGAGAAACAAACCAACAAATACACTTTCGGATTTATAATTTTAGTAAAGAGTAAGGACGAATGTCACTGACTAATTGCCGTTGTTACGAGTATATGCGTCATTGGTTCCTAGCTAACATTATCCATTCGGCTATTGCTTTTCCTTATTAAACACCAGTAATAAACATGCTAATTTCCGCGTGAGAATTAAAACTACCAAATTCGGTATGAAATTAGATGTCAGTTACCTCTATTGTTATAAATAACACGGCCCCGCGGGCCGACCGCCGATGGCATAGCAATCGTAGTAGCAATAGTTTATGACGTCATTTTAGCCATTTGGCACCGCCGATGTGACGATAGCTATCAATTGCTTTGCGCCGATTGCGAAAGCAATCGTTGAATGAACAACTTTAAAAAAATGTACTATCGACAGCTAAATTTCGTACCGCCCAAATATTCAAGATGGCGTAATTGCTTTCATTGACAGCTATTAGCTATTCAATGAAAACAATCACCACGAACCAACTGTTTTCATAAATGCTTTGGTATTTTTTGGATAATTACTTGGCTATTATCGATTTTGTGACGTTATTTATGTAATTCAGTATTCATTAATTCAGCATCACATGTTATAGATACTGCTTGTGTTTAATTTTTCTGTTTTATGTGAGAAATGGCGCGAATGTTGTTGCTGGTTGAAGCTGAAGAAGAAAGGCTGAGAAAGATGCTGACTCTACGGAGGAGACAGCTGCGAGAAGAAAGCGAGCCCATGCTGCTGCCGGAGAGGACGTTTATCGAGAATTTTCGCCTTACGAAGAACAATTTTTTGCAACTTTGCGATGATGTAATTCCTCTTTTGCATTCTTCACAGAGGACAACGGCTATTAGGCCGGAGATCAAGGTGTTTATGAATTCAGTGCAACTTACATGATGTGTTAAATAGTGCTAATAACAAACATTTACCCACTGTACATACTGTTTTATAGATATTGGCGGCATTACAATTTTATGCTAGTGGTAGCTACCTACCAAAAATGTGTAGGCAATGACTTCAGCTTAGGATTGTCACAGACATCTGTGTCTGATTGTCTTGCGGAAGAATAAACTCATGTTTGCTAATATAATATACCTAATGCCTATGACATACTTATACTAGCTATCACTGGTTACAGCCAGAGGAGTCCTCTAACCTAACAACAACAAGTATTTTAAAAATGTTAAATTATTACAGGTGATTCTGGCTATGCACAAAGGCCATGGATAATGATGCAAACTTTTTTGTTGAAACAAAAAAAGGATTGCCATTTGTGGAAAGCAAAGGTAAGAAGTACATTTGTACACACATGCAATTTATTAATCCGTAGGATCAAACTGGATGCAAGCCGCTTCCAACTGATCTTATTGGAGATCCATAGGGGAGACCTATGTCCAGCAGTGGACGTCATATGATGGATGGATGGAATGTATTAATAGTAGCTATCTCATTATAATAAGCTATCCATTACATCTAATTGGGATGAGGATATGCATAGAAGAACCAAAGTAATTAATATAGCTCCGTGGATTGACAAGTTGAATTAGCTGTCGGCAGGGCCCATATTTGGGCAACCGACGGAGTCAAGAAGTTCTCAAATGAAGATCACAATGCGGCAAGTGCAGAGTATGTAGATGTCAAAGTGTACAGATGTTATCAAGACCGCATGATTGTACTAAATGTAAGCCGCTTCCATCTAGTCTTATTGGACATCTCTAGTGGAGGCCTATGTCATTAATAATTCTTTTGTGGGCTAGCCTATGACAGTATAAATGTGCTCTAAACAAACTTAAAACTCTATTTGCTAAAACATGCATATGTATCTGGCATTATGGGCGGATCTCAAACTTCTTGGCCGCTGTGAAATATGCTACAAGGAGCGCAAAACCCAATCCTGACATCAGTCAGCCTACAAGCAGCATGAGGACTGGGTTCACACAGCTCGCAGCTACATCCACAGTCGCTAACAAGTTTGATTCGGCCTATACCAGCGAGAATAGTGAAATATTGCACTAGGGTACATAATAATTGTAATTTGAAAATTATTTATTGCTTACATTTTATAAGTTGTTATTCAGTACCCATGTTCTGGTTGCTTGTTTGTTCTACATATATGTAGAGAACGCTATCAGGTGTTGTACATTTTGGTATTTTTGTTATTGACTCTACGTTTCAAATAATTATGTAGTAGTTATACACATTTTATAGATTAATTTAATTTCCAGATACCTCTCGATGACCAACTTTAGAAACAAGACTAGGAAGTTGTGAACCAGTTCGATGTATAGTAATGGCACTAATATGTAATCATCACCCTAAATTGATCATCGTGTCACAACTTCAACCAGGAGCCATAACAAGATGAGGAAGAAACAGATTGTTATATCGGCTAAATTAGTTGATATCAAATTGCCACCAAGTGCATGTATGATACATATTACAATCAAGGTGAAATAAATGATAGACTATTGATTATATTGTAGTTTGTATTTTTCCTTGGCAGGGCAAAGCAAAACTACAGTAAGAAATAAGAAAAGATTTAATTCAATACAAAAATAATTATTCGCTACAGTCATTCAATTACCAGGCAGTTTTTAATATCAATCACTTTTTATTACCCATCAGCTTTATTTTACCTATTACTTGATAAAGGTAGTTAATTACTAAATATATATTAGTATTCAGTAAGCTTCAGCTTAACAAATAACTGTCCAATAAAAGATCACAAGAACGCCATGTCAATTATAATATAAAATGCTTTCTTCTATAATATTCAAATTCATTTATTTTGTGTCTTATTTATGTACAAGTATTTTTATAGTAAATATTTATATCAATAAGTAGAATGTAACAAAACAACCTCTTATTTACAGTTAATGATTTAGAACTTGTGTTAAAAATAGTAGTAATGACTAATCATGGATTATATTTATGGAAGAAAATATAAAATGTAAACTATAGCATCATATAGGCCGAATCATAAAACTTGGCAGCAGTGATGTTAGCTACAGGCTCCCAATCCTTACTGAAGCTCACATAGCATCTGTGTGAGGATTTTGGTTATCCACAACTCTTATCTAACGTATCTTGGTAGGGATGTAGGGAAGTGTACCAGCCGAACATAACAGCTACCTAGTTGTGTGACTCGGTCTATTTATACAATATTTAAGGACTTTTATAGGCTAAATCAACTTACAAACCGAATCATACAACTTACAATGTACAATTGAACCTTTAAGCAACCTGCATCTAGCACTAACACACACACACACTGATATTTTACACAATTTCACATTTTTAGGGCGTTTAGTATTTAGTATTTATTCATTTCTTGCATTATGTACAAATGCGTTTGCCTTCTCATGGTTTATCTGAGTACTGTTGTTGGTGTTTTCAATGCTTCAATCTTTATTAGTAAGCTTGGAAATTGCTGTAGACCACCTGCAGACGAAATTTTAGCCGCTGCTGATCTGAAAATAAAAACAACATTAATATACTTACAACTTTTTGAGTTTTGAGAAAAGTTTATTTTCCTTGAAACAAGATGACAATAGGAGTCTGTATTTTCCTGTAATAAGCGAATACCTACCTATTTACAGCCTGTTTAGCTTAGTAACTGCTCAAAAAGCCGTGTACTATTTTGCTTGTTATGATCAATTCGTTGTACATTTCTTGTCCGCCGCAGCATTAGGTATTATGTGTGATAAGGCCTTTGGATCCTCTATATTTATGTTTTACGCTGGCTGGCAGGACTATTATTTACCGTCAGTTAAGTAGCAAAACGAAATAGAAATAAAAACCAAAAACCAAACAATTTTGTTTTGTAAAATATTGTTGGTGCCAGTGTTGCCACAATGTGAATTTAAAAAATACACGGCTTTACTTTCGTACCGGTGTTTTACGTTGTCGTTTTGTTTTTAATGTGATCAAATAAGTTATACAAACGACATAGACATTTCCTTATTTTGTCTCTGTAATTATTACAGAAATAAAAGAGGAAAACAAAATATTTAATATGAAATTTCTTAAAGTTAGCAGTCCTAATATTTTCTAGTTAGGTACTTTAGTTACTTAATTTTTCTCATTACAATAGTTACGACACAAATTGATGACTAGCGAACTCAAACGGTAAAAATAATAACTAAGCAGAATCAATGTGTGAATAAACGACCTACGACAATAGTTTTGTCTATTGTCGTAGGTCGTTTATTCATTCAACAATTGGCCAAGTACGAGTCGGACTCGCGCACGGTGGGTTCTGTACTGTATGGGAGCCCCCCTTAAATATTAATTTTATTTTAGTTGTATTATTTATTATTGAAATTAATATACAACTAATTATTCTGTGAAAATTTCAAGCATTATTAATTTTATTCTGTTTTTAGTATTTGTTGTTATAGCGGCAACAGAAATACATCATCTGTGAAAATTTCAGCTTTATAGCTATAGCAGTTCATGAGATACATTTGGAGACAGACAGACGGACAGACGGACAACGGAGTCTTAGTAATAGGGACCCGTTTTTACCCTTTGGGTACGGAACCCTAAAAATTAACAAAGTGTGGACGAAGTCGATGTATTGAAAAATAGCTAAAAGTGGCTAGATTTTTTAGCTACAATTTTTAGAAATTGTAGCTGACAGGCGTGCAAAAATAGCTAGATCTAGCTATAAAATAGCTAAGTTGGCATCATTGGCTAGAGGGCGCGTTGTACAATAAACGTCAAAGATATTGACGTCTATGTTTCCCTCCAAATAAGTCAAAATGTGAAAAATGTCAATGCGTTTCATTTATGCAAATATGCCATGGAGTTAAAAAAAAAATCCCATTCGCATGTTTGATACTTTGATTATAAGTTCATAGAAGAAATTCATTTGAAATATTATTTTCTTATCCTTAATATTTTTTTAATCATATTATTGAGTAAATAACAAATAAACAAACATTCTGCAAATCAATTGTAATTAGCGGAAACAAAACGCAGAATGTGTTAGAGCACAGATTACAAAAACACAGGTTATCTGTGAAAGCTAATAGCAATTCTTACCAAAGCAATTACTTCTATGTTGGGCGGTGCCAAAAAGCTATTGCAATTAGTAGCTAATTGCAATAGCAATGGCAATAGCAATCGCGATAGCTTCGATATCGGCGGTCGGCCCGCCGGTGTCATGGCCACGCTGACAGCCGCAAGATCTGACCGATTGCGCTAATAACAATGATATTTTTTAGGGAACTCAGTTTTTTCTGCTTTTTCAGCGTCCGCGACGATTACATCAGTTGCCATTGTGATAATGTCATGTTTTATTTATTCAGAGCTAAAGTTAACTAAAGTGATTTCCATTCATTGGATAAATTGTTTTCGAGATAAAAATGGAGCATAATATTACGGATTTTAAATGGTCAGTTCAATGCTGTTTCATTGTTTCAAGCCTGTTTAATTGACTACTTTTTGCTGTGATTTTCCGAATGGCCTAGACATAAAAACGACGATTTGAATTGTTAAATGTCACAGATCATGCTTAGCTATTGGATTCTTACAACTGTTCCCACAGAAAACTATGGGTTTTTACGGCCATTTTCCTTCCAAAGACGGATTTTACTGGTGCGTTCCTGTGTAAATATTTAAAACTTCCTACAAAAAATCTGATCCAAATTGGTTGGAAAAATGTAACTAAATCTTTGCATGGGAAGATTTAGCAATATTTTTAATAATACCATCTACAAAAATCATGTTATCAAATGAGTTGGTTATTCCAAGCGGTAACGGTCAGAAACTACTTAATTCCGGAGCAAAGGGTAATGTTAGCAGCACAATTACTGGGCGTACCCTATGACTGGTTGAACTCATCATGAGTAGCTAAGATATCATTGTACTCATCGTCCGTCATGCTAACTTTTAAATTTTACGTTTTAGTCAATGAGACCGATTTAAAGGAGGGACAATATCGTCAACAGAACACCTGCCCGGGTAGCACGGCAAGGGGAGAAAACCATTTTATCCACTCTTAATGTCAGATGTCATTGTCAATCCATACTTTATTTCCTCTTCGAGGGGATATAATGGTGGAAAGACTATTAGTCCTTTTGCCATGCTTCCCGTGCAGGCAGGAAAGACGATTGTACCAGGGTATAGGGCTAAACAATCTAAACATGGATGAGATTGAACCAAAATCCGAAAGAATGGAAAAGAAAAGGCATAATGCTCTATATAATATTAATAAGTAATGTACTGATCATGATGATTAGACCGACTACGATAAGGAATTCGCATTTCAAAGGTTCACAAATATTTCCGTGGGTAAATGATATATTTCTAAGGACAAACTAGAAGTATTACAGTCTTTACTGACGATCATTGCGACTAGTTCATATATAAAAGCAAAAAACTGTTTTCCATTATTTCAATATTTCCATCCACCACTGATCTCTTGACAAATATTTGTCAAATGGATAAATCTAGCCCTTATCTATAAGTGTAAGGGCATTACCTTGCTGGTTGTGGATCAAGGGTAGCCCTGGCGAGGTCCCGCGCCCATGCATTACTTACGTCTGCGGTGTGCGCGCGCGCATACTAACCGCGTCCTCCAGTGAGGCAACTATTGGCACCTAGCGTGACGCGCCGGTAACTAATGACTGGACGTGATTGGTCAGACTAAGGCTATGGATTAGATATGATTCGATTTGGCTCAAGCTTTCAAGAGGACAATGCAGTTTTCTGTCAGTAGTACATGGATGGTACTACTCACGTATGTATACTTCGCTAGTAACATTATGGATCTAAGTATATACTCGTAGTTCCATAACATACTAGTGAATAATAGAACTACGACGTTGCGTGTAAAATGAAAAACTTGGAAAACTTCCCACTGCAAAAAGATAGACTACACCAAAAGGTGAGCAGAGTGGAGGTGATCTGAGCGTTGTAGCCTGCAAATGCTATGCATAAGTGTATCTTTTGGTTAGTAAGAAAAAGAAACACAGTATTGAGTTTGGCGAAGAAAAAACACATCTCGGGAGCTGTTTTTTTCACTGCCACACAGATATATCTAGCATTTCGGCAATGCGCCTAAGGACTACAGCTCTCTACTTACTTTCACTTTGTTGGTCTTAGTCTTAGTCTAGCCTTTACCCTAAAGTTATTTGCAAGTAGGTGAATCAATAATGATTTGTTATTCAAATGATAGATAAAATTTGGAAAACGAATCTAAAGATGTATTTTCATAAATGCTTCTACAACAAAAATTCAGTAATTCAGTGCAACGCATATTCTAAATTTATATGCACACATAAACAGTATCTAACATTATTATCTTTTAGGTATTATGTAGAGCTTAGAAGCTCTGGAATCCTTTGACGGACTGGGTAATAATTACAGTTATAAATACGCGAAAGAAAAAGAAGCAAATTCCTACAGCATCACTGCGGGGTGTGCGTGTGGGCGTGTACAACATTGACACAGTTGAATACAATAGTATCTGTCATATCGTCGACGTTTCTAGGGCTGTGATAAGCGTGATAAGAACGACGCGTTCAAGTACATCATTGGCACTGTTTATTTCTTTGTGGTAATCATCACCTTTACTGCCCGTGACCTAGGCGGAGGCACGCATGGTCTACGAAATATTATTGACTTTGATATTTTACGATAACTATATACGAGTACAATGTCTATGTTTTTCACAGAGTTAATGTTTTTCTTTCAAGTTAGAACAGCTAGAATGCCTCGATGTAGCTTATAACATAGCGAAATATAAGTTGTTATTTTGGCTTTGTCGTCGTTTCGCCCCGCAAGCCGTTCGGCCCGCGGGGCGAATCGCCGATGATTTGAAGGCCCTCTTTCGCCCCGCATATCTTTACCATATTATAGTGCGTGCCACCAAAGATGAGACTTGACGAGCGTCAGTGGTGGGGGATCTTGCGCAGATACAGTCGAGTACAAACTAGCTATCCAGAATTTGTATATTTATTACAAACCAAAGTAGTTTCTCAAGTCTCATCTTAGGTGGCACGTACTGTACTATTCATTATATACTTATAAATGAGACAATATACCTTGGAATAAGCACAAAACTTTTAAGCTTTTAACATGAGTAGTCGTGGAGAATAGTCTCTCTCTTTCAGAACTTAAGAGCAAGGGTCTTGACGGTGGAGCAATTTCCACGTTCCGCGGTGTTCTGTTAGTGTTTTCACATCATATCTACCTTCTTCTTGATTTGATTCAAAAATGTTCTTTGTGGACTTTTATACGCACTAAGAGTCTTCATTTTCTATGTCATCTCGAAATTTGGATCATCAGTATAGGTACATATACTCGTACATAGAATGTGTAATAATTTCAGCCCTGACTTTTACATCAGATCACGTTTTCACGTTTTATTGATTTTAAGATTAATATTGATTATAATCAAATAAGATTAAGATCATTCGATTTCGTACCATATATCATTCTGAGAATTCCGGTCGAGTGTTGCGTCATTTATTTAAGTAAATCAATGTTTATTTTTGGATCATTTATGTAAGGTTACACAACGCTTTGTTCGTTATTATTCTTTTCTATTTTTATGCGGGTTTAATTAGAAATTCATTCATTTATTCAAAAGATACATAATTAGGTAACAAAAATCAGTCGTGTTATGTTAACGCGTTTTGGATGCAGAATGTGCAAATTTTCCCCTTAAATTTCAATGAAATTAAGCCTTTTCTCATGACAAAATAGACAAAATAACACCACCACTCTCTATCAATATCATGATTCCTCTAAAGCGGAAATAATTAGAAGCAGGGGAAAGAGTTGTAATCCGTAAACCCATTGCAGAAACGAATTGATTATTGGCGTAGTGCAATCACAAAGCAAAAATTCTGCTCTGCTCTCGACTGTGTTTTCATTAAGTAAGACAATATGGCAACTATTATTTATACAGTAGATTGACTCACGGACTGAAAATCTCTACGGATTACTGACAGGTACTTTCAAGGTTAGCGCGCCACACCCTAGATGCGACAAACTCAAACCTATTCAATAAAAAAAACCGCTCTGCTCAGTTTGGTGTAGTCTATACCTTATATTGACACCTGCATATTTCATCACTAAGTTGAGTAAAATCCCCAAACGGAAAATCGATAGATTGCGATCTACTTCACGTTCTTGCTAAGTAAATCATTCATTACGCGCTATCTTCTCAATTATTATTAAGTTAATCTGTATTGTTTGGTTGATTGCGATATCTTTATTATCATCTGTGACGTATTGTTATGATAGAAACTTTATAAAAATAATAAATATGAACTAATATTGAGTAAGCATGTATTCCCAAAGTACTCATAGATACTATTAGGTACAACACAATATTTCTATATAAATGTATACTAGCGATCAACGCAGCCCATAAAAAAATTACAAATATTAATTATGTGGATCCGCAATATTATACTTGGATTATCTGCGTGGACGATACTGTTCCTTTTTAAGTTTACGTTATTGTGTTAAATATATTTCCCATACATAAATATAAATGATATAGTGAGATAAAGTTAGTCAGTTATCTTAAAATAATGCAGAAAGTTAAAAACAGTCAAGTTAAGTAACTAAGTCACTAAAATTATGAAAATTTATTCAGTAAATCGTTAAAGCATTTCATATTTGTACAGCTTTTCTATTTGTTATCGTTTTAGTTGTGTTTCGTCTATGAATTTGAAATTACGTAATTATTTTAGATGATACGAGTACTTATAGCTATAGTATTAAATAAGGAACTTCAGAATTTAGAGGGAAGTAGATAATTTTCTTCCAATAGTATATTTTCACGGGATAAGTTATGTATTATAAATGTGTGAATTAAGGACATACATTTTCAAATAAAGACATATGGGTAAAAATAAGTCCTGTGTAATATCAATCTAGTACGCATAATTAGAATTTGCATCTACGAAATTTTAACACCACGTAAAAGATAAAGTAACTATGACAGCATATAAAATTTTCTTAATTTTGCTTTTGGAAACATCCTTAGGTCACACACCTATATATATTACTAGCCTTTGCCCGCGGCTTCGCCCGCGTTTTTTTGTGCACAGGCACCTTTTTTATTTTTTCGGGATAAATAGTAGCCTATGTCACTTTCCAATCTTTGAAATATAACCATGCCAAAAATCAACCCTGTCCGTTACTCTGTTAATGCGTGAAAGCGTAACAAATAAACTTACATTCACATTTATAATGTTAGTAGGGATTTATATATTTAAAATATATTATACTAGACGACCCGCCCCGGCTTCGCACAGGTGTATTATACATATAAACCTTCCTCTTGAATCACTCTATCCTTTAAAAAAAACCGCATCAAAATCCGTTGTGTAGTTTTAAAGATTTAAGCATACAGACAAACAAACAAACAAACAAACGAAAATAGCGACTTTATTTTATACTATGTAAGGATTGATAGACAGGGTTTTGCGGATTATCGCTAAAATTTACCAAATTAGTTTTTGTGTCTACAACTGTTTTTACAACATTCTGCTCAATATTTTTACAATGAATTACATATACCTACATGAATACAATATTTTAGAAAATAAAACTGTCTGGTACTAGTACTGTCACCTACTGGTTTATATTTTTAACACCCGACGCAAAAGAGGGGTGTTATAAGTTTGACGTGTCTGTTTGTCTGTCTGTGTGTCTGTCTGTCTGTTTGTCTGTCTGTGGCATCATAGCGCCCGAACCACTAAACCGATTTCTGTTTAGTTTTTTTTAGGGTTCCGTACCTCAAAAGGAAAAAACGGAACCCTTATAGGATCACTTTGTTGTCCGTCTGTCCGTCCGTCCGTCTGTCAAGACCCTTTTTCTCAGGAACGCGTGGAGGTATGAAGCTGAAATTTATATCAATTACTCAGGTCTACTGTCCCTTGAAGCTGTGAAAAAATCAAACTTCTAAGCCAACGCAATCAAAAGATACAGCCGTTTATGCCGCAAATTTTGAAACTCGCAAGTACTCGCAAGGGAATCAAAACCTAAAGGGTACTTCCAGTCGACCTAGAATCTTGAAATTTGGCATGAAGCAACGTTTTATAGCACACATAAGGAAAAAAATTCCGAAAACCTTAAATTTTTAGTTACATTACAAAATATATATTTTTTAATAAATATAAACTTATTACTTTTTTTGTCGTAATGAACGAACTTTGTAAACCTTGCAGGTTTGTACGGAACCCTCGGTGCGCGAGTCCGACTCGCACTTGGCCGGTTTTTTTATTTGGTGAAAGGAGACTTAATCGAGAATGTTCTTAGCTATGTTTTATAAAAATCGATTGAGCCGTTTAAGAGTTATGGTGGGTTAAAGTGGGGATGAAAGAACCAAAATTCTACAAATGTGCCCAAAATGGTTGTCAATTGAAAGTTTGTTGTCAAATATTTTTGTGTCGGGGGTTTTTTAAATTTTTAATTTATTGAACAAAAACATCATAAAATGTATGTAGTTTATTATGATAAGTCATTATCAGCCTTAAGATCTTATATGTAATACTTACCATGGTATTTCCCAATCCCCAAAAGTGCAAACGAAGATTAGTGAGATAGTGCATTATCGAAGTTCTTATCAAATCAATATTGATTTATTGCCCTTTAAAAGATCAAAAATAAATAATCTGGATGATAAGAAACATTCGAGTCACTAATTTAACATATTTCTTTTGTTTAAAACACTTTACAAAATATTATGTAAGAGGTGCTAATGGTGTTTGTCTTTTTTATTCTTTAATGTGTTTGATGCTCAGTTTTTCGGTGATCTCTTTTAATGACCATAGAAATCAATAATAATCATTTAGATTAAGTAAATGGTAATTGTCATTATGTTCTAAAAAGTACTCGATGATATCGATAAATCTGCTCTTAGTTAATGAGTAGGTAAAAAAATGTTATGATATAGTGTGACTATGAAAGAGAAGACAAACTATTATGTGACATTGATTAATATTAGATACAATCATGTATTAATTATGTATCAGGAAAACAATTGTGCCTACAATTTCATTCCTAAAAACGTGGACAATCCTAAGACCAATAAATAGTAATATTATCTAATTTGTTCATAACTGTCATTTACATCGCAGTCAGCAACTCAACTCAACGATAAGTACTTTCTTTGATAAAGCATAAATACTGTCCTGCCTTTTTATTAGTCCAAAGAATAGAGAACAAGGATCTATACTCGTACAAGAAGAGCGAAAGCAAGATATTATTGTTATAGGCAAACAAATTCATTCGATTTCATTTTATGATCCATTTGAATTCATAACTAAGGTTAGATCGATTCTAATGTTATTGTCAACTAACCAAATGTGTATGTCAATTATTCATCTGTTTAAGATTACATTGTGATATGATATTTATTTTTGATGGTCGGTAGAAAATCTTTATTAATTGAGGAAAGAGCAAAGTAAATCTAAAATTAAACGTACTTATCAGTGACAATGGTCTTTATCTTTGCGAAAACTAATACTTTCCTTTACGATAATGATATGATAACGCGTATTGAAGCAAAATGAATAAAGCAAGTCGTTGGAGTAAAAACATTTTCAAACATCCGCAGGAAATGGGTTTTCTGAGCGGAGATATTAGTCATTCGTGAATTTTAAAGATTTTTCGTATCTGAGTTTACGATAACCGGTTCAATGTTTATCTAAAGACGTTTACTTACCTTTCAATGTGGCACTTTTAACCGACTTCCAAAAAGAAGGAGGTTCTATGTTCGTCTGTTTGTTTTTTTTTGTGTATGTTCATCGATGATGTCGCCAATTGTAAACCGAATCGAAAAAATCTTTTTTAGTTCGAAAGGGTATACTCCCGAGGTGGTCTCATTTAAATTTTACAGAAATCGGCCGAGCCGTTTTTGAAAAATCAACAATAATGTAAACAATTCGTGCGAAATATTCGTATTTTGTACGAGATGGAAGGCGGTTTTGCCATTTTTTGCGAAAAATAATTATCTTAGGTACAAACGTATAAACGTATTCTTCAAGATAATATGACACTCCCGAAAATTTCAAACAAGATGAAATCTTGAACGTAGCCATCTGGTTCATTGACAATTGTCTAATGAAATTCGGGAGTGCTATTCACAGATCAGGAAAAACTAGGTCTCTTCCGTAGTGCCAAACCGAGTATGCTCCATTTAATTCCATTTTTAGGCTATATTTCAAATCACTTTTGATTGTATTAATATCGCATGCGCTTTATCTTGTATCTACCAAGATTATAAAGAGGCAAGATTTGATTGTTTATTTGCATCGAATAGGCTCCGAAATAACTGAACGATTTGAAAAATTCTTTCACTGTCGGAAAGCTACACTATGTATATCCGAAGAACCTATGTATAGGCTACATTATAGGTATATTTAAAAAAAAAAATAGAGATCTTTACTATTTGTCTTCTTTAGCCAATTGTACCCGGGCGAAGCCGGGACGGGCAGCTAATGTATAAATATATAAAAATCAATTTATGTATTTCATTGCGTAAAAGTTCATAAGTGATGGCTGTACTAAAAGAAAATTATCATAATTTCGTCATACTCATAAAATAGTACATTGTTCACCGAGAGGAGAAAGTGACCGATTACCGTCGAGGCTGTCGTTTGCTTTAAAACACCCGAGATCGGGATACATAGTGCTTTATACTACACCTACGAGGAAAATAAAAAACTAAATCTTTACTAATTGATATTTATATTGAAATTGTTGCAGTTAGTGAAGCTTAATGTAACACTTGAAAATGGCGCCAATGGCGTCTGCAATTTTCACATGTTCTTTTTTCAAATTGTTTGACACCATCCAACACACAGCTAGTGGCCAGTGTCATTTTGCGAACTTGGAGATAAAAACTCACTGTAAAAACTTTTTGGCTTTTGATATTTAGGTTACCAGCGCATAGTCTTACCCAAAATTAAAAAAGAAAAACCACGTAAGAAATGGATTTTCATACACTTTTCTCTCCCGCTCAGATGCGTTTTCTCCCCGCATATTTGTTCGATACGCAATGACGTACTTTCTACCGTAAATTTGATAAAGTATCAAGGTACTTTCCGAGCAGGTGTAGTATGAAATAAATTAATGAGGAAAAATCTTTCAAGCAGTCTTCAGTACGTGAAGAAAACCGCACACTTATCACTCAACATTTTTCCTCGAAGTTATTACAAAGTGTTTACTGTGATTTCGTCGCGGCGTGCGGTTGCAGCGTGCGGGTACCATCACCGATGTTAATGCATGTCAACATCGCATACATTTTCCTCCGTTTGACAGCAGATAGTAAGTTTTACAAGTAAAGTGCGCGATAAGATAAAAGTCGACAATGCCGAGCTAAAAACCACCATGTCAAGGCCTAGACTCGGCAATTATCGAGTTTAGTGCAAACAAGTTGGCTTGGCGCTATTTTGCATAATTTTTGAGGTGGAATTGACTTAAAGTATTAGAGAAACATATATTTGCAATACAAAATTAATTTCAAGGTTTTTTGCGAATAAAATCATTTTGAAACAGTTTATTTCCTAAGTTTTCTATAGTATATATTTTTGATAGGGATATAGGCTGAACCAAACTTAATGGCGCCTGTAAATAAGAAGCGTGTCGTTGCGCAATAGAAAATTTATATGTCAGTGCCGGTGACGAGTAGAGATTTGCGCAGCTTGTATAGCTAACTTCATAGATGCCATTACATTTGATTCGGCCTATATAGGCCGAATTATACAAGTTGACGGATGTGAATTTAGCTACAAGCTGCGCAATATCCAATCCCGACTGAAGCTCACACAAAGCTGCGCGTTGAATGGATATTGCGCAGCTTGTAACTAACTTCACATCCACCGACTTATATGATTTGGTCTATAGTACTTTTATAAACTACACATATAATATACACCTACGTTACATACCTAAATACCTTCATAATCACCTACTTAATTTAAATATACCGACTTGTTGAAGTAAAAATACGCAAAGATAAGTGTTATCAGTTTACAGTAAAGAATCGCTAACCGTTATTTATTTGTGAACTTGTACCAACATGCGTAAATGATATCATTTCATGTATCATACCTGGATACATTTACATACATTTTCTGAAAGTTAAAGTTATTTAAAAAAATAAAAAATCTTTTAGATTTAATTTTAGCATTTAGTTTGGGACATAAAACTTATAAAATCTTGACTAATATTATAAATCCGAAAATAATACCTATGTTTGTTGGTTTGTTCGTTACTCTTTCCTAGCAACGGAGCGAAGGATCGACTTTGATTTTTTGGGTGGATATATTTATAGGTTTGGATGGGGTCATCGGCTACTAGGTCTGTAAACCCGCGAATAAAATAAAATGATTAGTTAATTTATGTCTATAAAGTGAATTATAAATGTCGAAAAATTAAACAAACTTGTATCAGTAGAAAACAGCAAAATAAATACTGAAAATAAAAGGGCGAGCGCACACGAGGCCGCACGAGCGAGCGACATTGAGCGATTTCAAAACGCATCGTGCGACCCATATATTTGGAGCCTGGGCATCCGCAACAAACCGCTTCACTTGTTAATATCAAGGATCGGATACTCACGAGTCACGACTCCGCGACGTCTCATTTGGGGCTATAAAAATAATTGGATGCAATGATTGACGCCATAGACATCGAGAAAGAGGCCTTCCCTTTACCCGGCGCAGATTTACATATAAGTACTAATAATGCGTCTCACGCCGCTGCCGCCATTTTCATTATTAAATTTTATATGAAAAACCGGATACACTCACGATAATGTTTGAACGGCCGAGCCGCTATGCGCCCGACCGGTTTCGGAGTAGTTAGTACTGCTTCATCAGGGAATATCCGAAACCGGTCGGGCGCGTAGCTGCTCGTCCGTTCAAATATTATCGTGAGTGTATCCGGTTTTTCATATAAAATTGAATACTCATATACTTATCTACTACTAAATGCATGTTACTGATAAATAAATTGAAGAATGTCGAATTGTATGAGTGTAAAAGAAATTTGTTGTGCTTTTAGAGTAATAAATCTGTAATTAGTTGGCGTTATAGCCAGAATCGAACTTCTTGGCAGCTGTAAAGTTAGCCACAAGCTGCGCGAAACCCAATCACAACTGAACCTCACATATAAGCTGCACGAGGATTGGGTTTTTCGCGGCTTGTAGCTAACTTCAAAGCCGCAAAGAAGTTTAATTACGCCTATACGCGTAGTTGTAATTTAAAGCTGAGAGTTTCGTGCGACATTTGATCCCAACTACATAGAGGATTACGCAGACAGTCGTCAACGAGACGACATGCCCCATCTTGTGAATTCTGTGATGGACGCTATTGACTGACGGTGTGTACGCGGCCTTATTATTTTTACGAAAGTGATCTAGATGTTAATCGGCGTGTTGTTTAATCGAGGCGCGATTTGAAGGTCACGGATATTTCCGCTCCAAGGAATTCGTGTTTTGTGTAAACAGACCCTTATTTGGCATGGGAAAAGGTGGTGAATTTAAAGCAAACTGAATTTTTCTTCTTGTAGTTATTTAGCTCGTGAGTTTTAATAGTGTTATGATGACTTTACCTAACCTTTGTTTATGCATGAAAATGAAAAGACTTGATGATTTTTAAATTCTGAAAATTCTTTGTTAATATTTGCATTTAAGTACTAAAGGTTTAGTGACATTTTCGCTGAAAAAAGTATTTTTACTGTATTAAAAATTTAATTGTATTGCGATAAAGTTCAACCTTCTATTTATGAAAGGCCAAGAAACAATTTGAAACATTTTATATTTAGGTAGAAATTGCGCTATTTATGTTATAATAAATAATTAAAAAATCCTATTAAATTTCAAAGACTGATCATTTACTGGACCACAACGAGTAATGGTATGTAGTGTAGTACTTTATGTTAAAGTTTAAAACTTTTATATATATACATAATAATATGAAAAAGTTTAGCAAAGCTATGTTTAGCATAGGCAGAATCAAAGTTCTTGGCGGTTGTGAAGTTAGCTAAAAGGTGCATGAAACCCAATCCTCGGTCAGCTGTTATAGGCTGCGCCACACAAGTTGGCGGATGTGAAGTTGGCTGCAAGCTGCGCAATAGCCAATCAACGTGCGGCTTTATGTGATCTTCAGTCAGGATTGGATATTGCGCAGCTTGTAGCTAACTCCACATCCGCCAATTTGTGTGGCGCGGCCTATAAATGAGCTTCAGTCAGAGTTGGATTTTGCGTAGCTTGTAGCTAACATCACAATTTTAATTAATATTTTATGCAATTTTACATGTCTTCTTATTATTATTTTTCGAATGTTTTTTTTTTGAAATGTATAATGTATAGTTCTATTTTAATATAAACTAATTATGAATTAATTCAATTGTATTACTATTATTTAAATTTTGGTTATATTTTTGACAATGCCCTTTTACAGCTGACTCGTTTAAATCTATAGGATTTATGTACGTAGGTATAGCATGTTGCGAATGTTTGGCAACCGCCGACATTTAACATTTCAATTTCTATGATATGCAAACAATGTTTTATATACATAACACATTATTTTTTTGCAATGTAGGTAGACTAGAAAAACAATAGAACTGCTGTAAGTAATGACGAGTCCATAATATAACCATTTGTACTTCTTTTCCTCATTTGAGAATGTGTAAATGTAATTAATTATGTCAATAAATGATTTTCTTTCTTCTTTTCAGCCGCAAAGAAGTTTGATTTAGTCTTTAAGTAGTCTTTTTTCACCATCGTTTGCTTCGAAGCAGACTAATCTCACTAATGATTCGGCTACCCACTTCGCCAAACGAACCTAGTCGAGTCTCACGCGCAGTGCTCATGCACCAGTTGAATGCGCCAACGCAACGATTATTCACTTAGAGCTTAGACAATGCGTGTTAACTGCACTTTTTATTACTCTTCTATTCATTTACTTCGGTGAGCAATAACTGTTGGCATGCTAACATGACAGGCATGAATAAATTACTTATCGGTAAATAATCAAATCAAATAATACTAATAACATATTTAATTAAGCTGGGATTATATTAGCCTATTAGATGATGGGCGTAGACAGGGATATAATTTAACCGTTATTATACTTCGCACTTTGTCCTCGAAATTAGTAGGTATATAAGTGAAAATTTCTTCGGACAAAGTGCTACGTATAATTATGATAGAACTGCACGAAGGTAAGTTCGTTTAATCACTAATTATGATTACAGTGAAATTAATCCTGATAATATAAAGCTCATACCTGAATTTTGAGCTGTTTCGACATTTGTCTATAGTTTTGCATTGTGTGACTGGGTTAGTAAATATACCTAGTAGAAGTTGTTTATAATGAGAAATACAATGTACTAAAACTTTAGGTAAAAATGCCAAAGCTACATTTTTCATAACAATATTAATTGTTTAATTTTGACCACATTGAGTTCATTGTTTCATTAATTTTATTATCAGGTACGTAGCGATAATTAAATATCATAATACCTACTCGGTCTTTATAATGGTCATAAAAATATTATCAATAACAATTACTTATAACAAAACAACTTTGATCCGTTGTTTTTGAAGCGTTTTTAAAGCTATGGTAGGTACTTGATTTTTGTGGCATTCTCAGAAAACATTTACTGATAGTCTAAAGTCAAAGTTAAAATATTGATGTTTTCAAATAGTACACAATCTATTGCATGCAAGTACTTTCTTTAACGAATTCCTGGCATTGTTACGAAGTTGCTACGCGCGCCGTCGAGTAAATAAGTTTTCTTTGTATATATTTCAATTCATTAACATGATTAAAAGCTAATGAGTCCGAACACAGATGGGGCACGCCAACAACACCAGGCTAAAAGAATTCACGCAGTCGAGACAATTTATAAATCTCTCTCAAGAAACGTATTCGAATTTCTTATTCAATGAATTCAGGTAAGCATTCGGCGTTCGAGACATTCATTCACGGATCTCGGTCGGTTTCTTTATAAATGTGTGACCGACGCGAGTACAATGGAAGTTCAATGAAATAAACGGCTTTTGATGCTACCAACTCGCTGCCGATCGACTTCGAATTGATATCAATTAAGCTCAATAACAGCAGAGGTGTTTGTTTCGAAAATGGAGTCGGACTGTTTGCACAAATATCACGAGATCGTCGCACATGTATTAGACGCAATACGGAGGTAATCACAGTTTTAACGATATTGCGTCACCGACGACCTGCCTCCGCATTGCATCGGAACACTACCGCGGTTGATTCATCTCCCAATAGGATTACTCCTATCACGACGCACAAAAAAAAAACAGAATTTTCGCGATTATTAATCCGCGACTTTCGCTTTATCGGCACGATAACGATACCGTCAGCAGATCGGCTAATTGTACGCTAATGCGATTTCAAAATGACAGACTTTCGATCGTGGAGCTGCAGCTGTGTGAATGTTCTCACGTAGCGAACCTATTCTAGTTATAGCAATCATGTCACAATTTACTGATAAGGGCGACCGCTTCCGTTGACTGCGCGGCAGTTTCAATTTCACTGTGCGACGCCGCGCGACATCGGCCGTAGAAACGTGCGATCAAAAGTCGCGTGCCCGTACTACATGCGACGAAATGCGCGAAACAGCGCGTCGTAAATAGTAGCGAGACGAGACCGGCGCGCACCCACGCATCGCTGAATTTTTTCGCTAATACGGAACTGGCCGGAGTCCGTCACATGATTCTTACCTTCATATCGTCGAGCAGGTCACACGCGGAGATGAGGGACGCGGTGTCCGGACTCTCTTTAATGACGCCCATGGTGGAGTGGAAGCACGAAAGCGGTATCACACGGAGGACCGATCGGGTCTATGCGTGTTGGTTCCGTCGAAAGTCGGCTTCGAGTGAGTTTGAAATTCCTGAGCGAGTGACGCGTGAGTCGGTCGAGTGCGAGAGCAGAGAGCGCGAGACGGGCTCACGCAGAGACCGAGCCGCGCGGACTGCCGGCCTGGCCGTCGCGGGCCGCGCACCGCCAGTGAAAGGGTCTTGACGTCACAGATAACACGACACTGACTTGTTGCTACACCTCGCTTCTCGCTCTTGTCCACCGACACCAATATCCACCCGTCCCGCTCGTTAATAAGACACCTAGTTTGATTAAAAGTATTCGTATATAATGCGAGCCGTTCACGTTGTTTTGCACTCAACAAGTTGTGCGATTTCAATAATTTGTACATAAAGAATAATAAAGCATGACCTTGATCAATTCGAAATTCGTGGCGAACTTCTTTGAAGTCGTTTTGTCGATTATTATTTCGAGCGATTTTTATCTGTTACTTTGTGTGAAATTGTATTTTGAGATGTTACTCGCAGTAGCTAGAAAAGCAAAACTAGGAAAACTAAATTAATGCGCGGTAATTGTGGCGCGATTAGTATGTACAAACTGTATGTGCCCATACTTCGTAGTAGGTCTACGAATGACGTAGAGGGCCCCGCTACGTGCGTAAGCCGGCGTAGGCCGCGTTGCTACGATACCACCCTTTTAAATGTAAATTGAGTTTGTTAAAAACTTTGTAAAAACACCCAGTTTGATCGAGTTATAGAGTTTTCATTAATTATTCAACAGTAGCGCGAATTAATCCGTTTAAATACAGAGCATAATTCTAAAGAAATATAAAAAAGTTGTTAACTTAACACATGTTTTTATGCCTCTGGATAAACGTGAATGGATGGACAATAACTAGAATTTGAGAGCATATTTTACTAACAAAATATTGGTACGTTTTAAGTACGTATATTTTTAAATCTAAACTAGGTACCTATTTAATTACTATATGTTTTATAATCCATGTACCTAATAAAGGCCGGTGTACACCAAGCATGTAAACTTTTAATATCTTAGGAGATATTAAAAGTTTACATGCAACAAGAGTTAAATCGAGAACCTTATTTTTGAAGGATATTAAAAAGTGAGGTATCCAATGAAAGGCCGCACGCTGTGTGGCTGTGACCTTATCGCGCTGTGCTGCAGTTACAACACACAATACACACAAACACATTAATATCACACACGTTAATGCAGCATTTTGTGTGTTAGGTGCTGATAAGACAAATAATTTTTTTATCCGACAAACTGATATGAAAATGCAGCAGCGTTTTCAGATTTTTCTTTTTGACCTTTAAACCTATGCGTTATTGAATAGATTTTTATGTTTTGTTATGTCACAAAATATGTCATACACATGTTATACGCACATTTGTTTTTGACTTTCTTGCATTCAAACAGACCCGAATATTTACAAATATCAACTTTAAAGCCTATCACGGGATTTGATATTTATTTATTCTATTTATCTTGGTTTATTGAACAATGCACTATAAATCTTTTAATATAACAAGAGAGAATGCTATTTTCGTACTTTGTTGTTTTAAACCTCCTCAAATTAAAAACGAAAAATACTACAAAGCGTGTGTAATTAATTGTATGATAAAGAAATGATTCATATAGTTTTTGGAGGTTTACATATGATATTTCATATCTGTTTATGTGGGATTGCGAAAGCAAGATGAAAAATATGGGTAAAATTAACGTTTGTGCTTACAGAAAAAAACTCCAAGTCGATGGTTTGAACAATTGTAGGTAATTTCATCAATATAGGTTAATTTGTCGTCAAGCAACTTTCAACAAAGAGCTAATGAACCGTATCACGTATTGACTAGACATTTCACAGCTGGAAGCACGTTTTATAAATACCTACTGTCTTTATCTATTTAACAGGAACAGAACACTTCATAAGTCGGTTCTTGTGTAACTTTCCTCGCTCGATATTTGCCTAGTAAAATAAATATGTTAGTTTTTTTGTGGCTTTTTATGTGAATGTCTATGTGCAGCTGTTGTGCAAGTGTGAAATATTATTACGCCGATTATTTATGGTTGTCACAATAATGTATGTAATTTTTCTCTGAGAGATTGTCCCTATATATCTACAAGGTGTTTTTCCAGACTACAAACATGGCCTAGGGTATTATTGTAATCATAATTATGACCAACTTTGCCTGTTGGCTAACGCCAAATCGGCAAAAAAATTATATCCGTTCTGTCGAAAATAGATGGAAGTTTTTGGAACAGTAGTTTCTCTCGTCGAAATTTCAGGGTTGGCCTCTTAGGAATAGTTAGTTATTATGATATTTTAGAATATGTCCGTCGTCTAGAAAAATATCCAGTATAGTAATACATATAATGTGATTTTAATAAAAAAAAGTGCTTGTAAGTTGTGAGTATGCTGCTCGCATCAAGCGCGGTACTGCGGTTCTAATTTTATCAGATCATTTGTTCATACCTTTTGGGTGGACGTACTACGCTGCGCTTGAGCGTGCGTGGTCTCTGTTCGATTACTTTACTGACTCATCGGCATCCAGTCACAATTGAGTCATCCAGTCATCCATCCATCCATCAGCCATATGACCTCCTCTGCTGGACACAGGTCTCCCCTATGGATCTCTAATAAGACCGGTTGGAAGCGGCTTGCATCCAGCGTGATCCTGCGGTCTTGATGAGATCGTCTGTCCACCTCGTAGGTTGACGTCCTACGCTGCGCTTGCCGATACGTGGTTTCCACTCGAGAACTTTTCGACCCCATTGGGCATATTTCCTCCGAGCTATGTGCTTTGTCCACTGCCACTTTAACTTGCCAATCCGGTGGGCTATGTCGGTCTCAATTATCACACAACAAAGCTTCGACTGGACTACCTCACCTTTACAATATCAGGTAAGAATAAACTGTCATTTAGCACAAGTGCTCTACTCCGCATCCGTATGGAAAATCCCAGCTCTTTTTGTTCTTTTGACTTGGATTTCTGGTTTTATACGAAAGATTGAATTCAATATACTTAAAGATGTGGATTCCATAATTAGACTTGAAAGGTGACTGTAGGCTTGAGAAGGAGTTAACTTTAAAAGCCAGATAAACAAGGAAATATAAATTCCAATACACATATTGAAACCAGGGGAATATTGGGATCCCTTACACTAAGAATAGTTGAAACGTAAGTAAAAGCTAGGTTTTACTGGAGTAGCTAACTGTAGCCCACTGTGTGACGTTTTGTCAACTGCAATTGAAGTTTTTTCGGTGAAGATGGACATAAGACAGGTACTTATAAACTAAAATTCACCTACTATCGGAGTTACTGCAAACATGTTAACAAAAATAGCGAAATTTTTGCCTCACCCTCCAAGGTCTTACTCTAATGTGTGCCCTACATACATAAAGGTGCCCTAGCATGAATAAATGAATATCTGTGAAAGGCATTTTAGTATGTTGCTTTATTGTATAGAATATTAACAGAACGACGATGCTCGACTAACATTTAAAGCATCTGTGTTAAAAAATACGGTTCTACAAAAATATTGCAAATTTATTTACCATAGACACAAGGGTCTGTAGTGATTGTTAATATTTGAAATCCTTACATAGTATAAAATAAAGTCGCTATTTTTGTCTGTTTGTTTGTCTGTATGCTTAAATCTTTAAAACTACGCAACGGATTTTGATGCGGCTTTTTTAATGGATAGAGTGATTCAAGAGGAAGGTTTATATGTATAATACACCTGTGCGAAGCCGGGGCGGGTCGTCTAGTTCAAAATAAAGAGTAGAAAAATCAGGTAACATCGGAACAAAAATAAACAATGCACACACGAATCTAAAACCTATTTCTATTTTCGAAGGTGGTTGAGAAATATACCTAAATACAATATAATATATCTTTTTTTTTTGGAAGTCCGTTTAAAAGTGTAGTTTGGAAACTGGTCTGCAGCCCCAAGGCCGCGACCTTCACGCTCAGACCAATTAGATTTGGTCCGTCTTTTGTCTCCGAAACTAGATTTTGTAGTCTGCTCGCTCCGTTGACTCTGGACTTGTTAGTTCTCCTCAATTTATTAAGAAGAATTGATTCCCTATATTCAATTAACTTAATTGGATGTTGATAGTAAATTTTGAAACTTTGATTTAAAAGTTTTCTACCAACAATTCTTGGGAGTTTTTTTATTGCAAATAAATTCACACTTCACCACCAACTCGCCTTCCACCAAAAATTGCTGAAAGTTTTTTTTTTGCGAATAAGTCCGCGTATGCCAACTCGCCTGATGGTAAGCGACGACGTTATTTATGTGGTCGAAGATGTGGTCTTAATTAATATAATTATATACCCCAGTAAGAACAATCAATACTAATTTATAATCATAAAGACAATTTTACAACCGACTATAGTCCGTTGGTTTACTTTTATTTTTAATTTTTCAACAAACTATACTACTGCGAGTACACTTGATGAATGAATATTGTTTTATAAAAGATTGACATTTTTTATATTAAAAATATGATTACGGGAGCTTTTGAGTAAGATATAGTACAAAGAAGTTAGGATACAATTGTTAAGGTCAGCGGAATATTTGGTAAATACATAGAAGTTGAAGTAGAACAGATATGCCATTATCATGCTGTGGGATGATATAAGAAAGCTAATATAGTAATAATGGTAAAATAATTTGTAAAATGTAATACATTTTGTTTTGTATATTCAAAATACTCAACTGATTTATTTCTGATTAATAAATCACCTGATACCTTAATCTTATATTAACAAATCTGTTTATTTTACACAGACGCACGCTCAGATTCTAAAAAATGTAACACAATATTTGCCAATACGCAAAAATGTTGTGCAAATATTATTTGTAACATCCATATTTTGGACGTACTTTGTTTAGCTAGCTACTTTACGGCTTAAATTCCTTTGTAGAAAAAGTTTCAACTAAGGAGACTGTTCTTTAAATTTGAGGATTGTGATTTGGGAATTTGAACTGAAACTGTAGACTGTACTTATGTAGGTGATACAATTGGCAAGTGATCATACAGACAAAGCAAATGGTTTAAGGTGTGTGCCTATTAAAAGTCTGTATAAGGCAGACGTAATAAGACTTTTATAGCGACAGAAGTCGTCTCAAGACTCGAACTGGGTCAGGATTTGGGCGTGCGTGTAAATGGTTCATTTCATTCAAAGAATGTGGTCCCGTGACTCAGGTTATCCCTATATTTAGATAGTTATCGATTTTGCAATGAGATGATCAAAGTAGATAAATGCGAATTACACATATTTATTAGTTTGGAAAGCGATTATTGTATCTCAAAGCGTTACCTTTTAAGCATTTCAAAAATCTGAAGCGAACGCAGGATTTGAACCTACCCTTCGGATCACCAGCCCGACTGAGCTAGCCCGCCTCCTACGATTATTTTATCGTTCGTATCACAGTAAGGTAGTTAACGAAAACTTGAAGAATGTACTGTATACACAATACAAACTGCTGTTTTACGTCCGTGCTATCATCACTACAAAGTATAAAACAAAGTCGCTTCCGATGTCCCCACGCCCCCATGTATGCTTATATCTTTCAAACTACAAAACGGATTTTGATGCGGTTTTTTAAATAGATAGAATGATTCAAGAGGAAGGTTTATATGTATAATAAAACTGTGCGAAGCCGAGGCAGGTCGCTAGTTGAGTAATAATACTGGAATGAATATTTTTTTGTACAGAAACAAAATCGAAATTGCGAAAGATAATCATAATAGTCGGCCAAGTACGAGTCGGACTCGCGCACGGAGGGTTCCGTACTGTATAGGAGCCCCCCTTAAATATTCATTTTATTTTAATTTAATTATTTATTATTGAAGGGAATATAAAACTAAATATTCTGTGAAAATTTCAAGCATCTACCTGGTACCATTATTAATATAGAGCGAAAAATGTCTAAAAATCCAGGTTTGTTGTATTGGAGCCCCCTTAAATATTTTTTTTATTTTTTTTTAGTATTTGTTGTTATAGCGGCAACCGAAATACATCATCTGTGAAAATTTCAGCTGCCTAGCTATCATGGTTCGTGAGATACAGCCCGGTGACAGACAGACGGACAGACGGACATCGAAGTCTTAGTAATAGGGTCCCGTTTTTCCCTTTGGGTACGGAACCCTAAAAAGGCAGCAAAAACAGCTGTTTTTTTCGCAATTTCGAGAATGGTTCCATAGTAAAAGTTGTTCATAATGATGAGCATATATACACCTCTGAAAGTACCGCACACCAAACAACATTCATCATAGGGGGTCATTTAGATTTAGACCATCATTATGAAAAACTTTTACTATGGGGACAACCCTGAAATTAAGAAAAAAATCTGTTATTTCACACAAAAACGCAACTAGAAGTCCGATAAAGTGTATGAAACAGTTGACTTATCCGAATTCTGGGCCTCAAAGTAAACGTTGTTCATAATAGCATCTGAATTACACCCTTTCGGCAAAGAAGATATAATAATAGAGTAGACGCACCGGTTGTGGCCATCTTAGTATCATTCGTGGCCACTTTGAATTTTAAGGATTAACAAGACAACTTTATGTTAAAATAATATTGTTAAAGAAATGTTCAAACATTTAGATTCACACATACAATATTTATGATATTACATTGTTTATAATTATCATTAATGCAGTAATTTTGACGCCAAATGGCCACAACCGGTACAGTGGCCACAACCGGTACACCTACTATACTACGTATTTCGGTTTAGTGCAGGGCAAGCAGATATGACTCTGTATATCTCTGATAGTCCTTGAACTTTGCAGACTAACTCTTTGTATTGGTATTAGCCAAATGCAAGCCTCCCACTACACCGCACGTGCGTGTAGATGCCATCGAACCGCCACTTGTCAGCTTGTCACGAATTCGTAACTTACGAACATAATATCACCTTCACTCGACTTTGACCCACTTCCCAAGTACTTTCGGTTTTGAACGTGTTTACGTTTATTGAGGAAGTACAAGGCAATAAGGCACTGTTTGAAGCTATTTATCATGATTTGTTTGATGATTTTGTAATTATAGGTATTAATATCGGTGCATGCAAGGTTTGCACGATGCTGGCGGGGAGTGGTTGAATTTTTTGACCGACGAAAAAACGGAAGAGGTTCACAATTCGACGAGTATATATTTTTTATTTTTTTATGTATGACCACGCATAAATTTTTACAGAGTAGTCCAATTGCAATAACCTTTTTTATGTTTGGTAGATCATACTTCAAAGGTGGTTCTGTTTAAATTTTATCGAAATCGGCTGCACCATTTTTTATAAATCAACTATAATGTGAAAATTACTACATCGATCCGTGCGAACTGTTCAAATTCTGTACACTGTGTTTTTTGTGTATGTTCATCGATAATTTCGCCAATTGTGAACCGAATCAAAAAATTATTTTTTATTTGGAAAGGGTATACTCCCGAAATGATCCCATTTAAATTTTACAGAAATTGGCTGAGCCGTTTTTGAAAAACCCAAAAATAATGTAAGCAATTCGAGCGAAATATACGAATTTTGTACACGATGAACATCGATAATTTCGCCAATTGTGAACCGAATCGAAAAATTATTTTTTAGTTCGAAAGGGTATACTTTCAAGGTGATCCCATTTAAATTTTACATAAATAGGCTGAGCCGTTTTTGATAAATCAACAATAATGTAAGCAATTCGAGCGAAATATTCGAATTTAGTATAAGGCGGTTTTGCCATTTTTTGCGAAAAATAATTATTATTTGCCGAAAATTATTATGTGATAGACAGTTGTAAATTTATCGTTATCAGCCTTAGGACGTTTACTGCAGAACATCGGCCTCCCCTGAGGATTTAAGTTGCTAATCCGTGGGGCTATAATGCAATTCATCATGATTTGTTCGATAATGAATAATTTGTGTAATCATAGATACTTAGTATCGGTGCATGCAAGGTTTGCACGGTGCAGGCAAGGACTAGTTGATTTTTTTTGATAGGCAGTTGTGATATCAGCCGTAAGACACTGTTGGACATAGGCCTCCCCTATGTGTTTTTAATTGGGACTGGTTGGAAGCGGCTTGCATCCAGTGTGCTCAAGCGGTCTTGATAAAGTTATCGGTCTTGCACCTTTACAGTAAACGCCTACACTGCAATTGCCGGTACGTGGTCTCCATTCGAGAGCTTTACGGCCCAGTCGATGATCCACCCATTCTATAAACTCTGTGTCCTGCCCACTGTCACTTTAATTTGCTAATCCGTTGAGTTATGATGCAATTCGATGACGACGTAGTGTGCATCTGTGCGTATCCGTAAATAGCGTTTTGTAAATACGATATCTATAAAGGAGCGTATATCAGTCTGTGTATCTGTATGTTTGCATGTGGCACAGTAGCTTTTTTGATAAAATATAAACAGTTATTTAAATACAGTAAATAACTGTTTAAGTTACCATAGTATACCAAGTTTAACACTTTTAAAGTTAATATGTTACATTATAAGGAACAAGTTATTAATATTTTAAGTAGCATTGATTACAACATTAAAACTATTAGGTACATAGTCTTTGCGGTACTAGTGGGCTAGTACTAGTACACTAGGCTGGGCCTGTATCTCGGTGTAATATAGTAATAAAGTATTTATGAGCTGTTATTATCTATTTCTCGGTATTAACATTTCAACGTTGCAAGGCGCCATAGGAAGAGACCTTTACGCAACTTATCCTGTATGCACTGTATTTATCATGTACTTGAGTATTTTACTACATTTAGGTACGTGTTAATAATACTAGTTTATTCAAATGGCGCGAATGGAAATGCTAACAGGTTTATCTCTATGCACCTACTTAAAGAATTTATGTAGAAATAGAAAATAGGTATGCAATACTTCGTTTGTTTTATCGCTATGCTAAAGAAAGGTACATACTACATAAACAGGGTTATTTCTAATCAATTAGCATCCTTTTAGGGGCTTGTTCTGTACATCAAAACAATTTTTATCCTGCAACTTTTGTCAAAACAAAAAAAAAAAAATTGTTGTTCCATAGAAAAATATCGTTCACCCGCGATAAAATGTATGGGACAGCTGATTTTTTTTGGGTTTTGACAAAAGTTGCAGAACAAAAGTTGTTAGTTTTTATGTATAGAATAAGCCCCTAAAAGGATGCTAATTGATTAGCAATAACCCTGTATATAAGGTATTTTACTAGCTGACCCGGTTAACTTCGTCTCACCATCTGTCAACTGACAATGACACTCACTTATTTGGCTCATACACAACAACTTTGCTAAACATCACATGATCAAATTCATAGTTTACGATTCTATAAAGGGCATAAGACAAACATTCATTTTTATTTATGCAGGGTCATAGGTTTTACATTTGGAAAATCACGAAGAAAAAAATCAGCTTTTTTCATACAAAAAGTTCGTCAACGCGCGGCAAAATATATGGAGAAGCAAATTTTTTTGCGAATGTTCAAAAGGGTACAAAAGTTGTTTGTCTAGATGTACTAGACCCGCCCTTAAAAGGTTTGGCGTTTAATACCTATGAACCTGTATGATGTATATGCATAATTATATACTGTCGTAGAAAAATACAATATACAATTATATACAACAATTTATATTTTTTTTTAATATACAATAGAAACAATGTACTATAATTTTACTGACCTGTTTAATTTAGATTCGAATGTAGCATCGATTTTGGTTAAAAATTGTGTGAATTTTGTTTTTTTTTTTAATTGAATTGTTTTACAAAGTAGCATATCGCATTGTCACAATTTAATTGTTATGTGAGAGGCTTTCAGATTGCTAGGTACCTGGGCTAGCTATTTAGCAGTGTACTTGCAGGGAGATTCTGTTACTAAGTATAGGCCGCGCCACACAAGTTGGCGGATGTGAAGTTAGCTACAAGCTGCGCTATTTAGCCAATCAACGTGCGGCTTCATGTGAGCTTCAGTCAGGATTGGATATTGCGCAGCTTGTAGCTAACTTCACATCCGCCAACTTGTGTGGCGCGACCTTTATCTACAATAACGTACACTTTGCGTGCTCTAGTAAAGTTTTGTTTCACATATCCTAAATGCGGTAGTGGTGGAAATCAGTAAGAAATTACATGAACTAAATCTATAGAAAATACTAGAAACATAAACTCATTATGTTTCTAATATTTTTATTTAATTTTGATTGGAATTGATCACATTAAGAAGAGAAGAGAGCCGTGGTGGTCTAGTGGTAATGACACCCGCCTCACAATCGTGGGTCATGGGTTAAAATCCCGGTCCCGTACCAATGAATTTCTTGGAATTTATGTACGGAATATCACACCACTGGCTTTTGGGTGAAAGAAAACATCGTGAGGCAACCTGCATAATATATTCCTAGAAGAAAATCGATGGCGTATGTGAATCCACTAACCCGCACTGGGCCAGCGTGGTGGATATGGACTTGGTGGACTATCAAAAAGGCTGGTACCGTATATATTGTATGTTTATTGTGGATTTGTTATTTTATTGTGTTATAGTATATGTTGTGGAATAGTATATTAAGAAAAGTGAACCATTTCTATAGTCACATGTTATGTAGATTGAGCCATAAGGAGAAGGAAATGACACGTCCCCACACTAAATCGACTCACAAGTACGTTTTCAATTATCAATTAAAATAAGTTACATAAATTGGTTTGGCCGGAACTGCCCACATGCCACGAACTGACACGTACTTGCAACTGTTTATACTTAATACTAAATGGTTTTTTGTTACGGTCAAATTAGATCGGATACAGTCGCGTAAAAAATAAAGTTAATAAAACTATAATGCGCGTTATCGAATTAATATGACGTAAATTACCTTCTACAGCAATAATCATCATCATTTCGTTTCAATGGCTAATTTGTAGTTATTAGGGTTTTTTTTTTTAATACAGATATATTTATAATATTTACATAGCTCTGTGGTATCAAATGTGGTCCAGGTGGGAGGCTCTCTGTTGGAGATATAAAATCAGGAGGCGGTGGGTGCCTAGCTTGCCACAGCAATAATATAACAATACGTTTTAATTTGGTCCGAGTAGGTTTGTTAATCCTTCAGTTTTTTTATTGTTAGCCTTACATAAGACCCGATTTTAAAAGCGCCATTGTAAATTTAATAGCAACGTAAAATAGCGTTCTCTCTATCAAATAAAGTGAAAAAGGAACAGGAATATTAAATTGCTATTATAATTACTATGGCGCCTCTAAAATTGGGCCTAACATTGTTGTAAAACATAAACTAGTCGTTCTACGAACAGTAGACCTACGACACATCTCTTTAACATAATCTTCATAACTATATTATATCTCGACTCGCTCTTGACATATTTGGTTTTCCTCGTGTTGTTAGAATTTAGATACTAAACAATCTTGCCAAATATTATCGATACTAGCTGACAAATAGCGCGACAGCAAATTTCCTCCCTTTTGAGGGAAATATTTTATACCAACCGTTCTATTAACATTTATATAGAATACCGAAATAAAAGTAGGTATATCACCTAAAATACAGAAGTTCCATATATTTTTGAAGATCATTGAACACAAATTTCAATTATTTATATCTTTTTCAAAGTACCTACTCACTACTTACGATGTAGTAAGAAACTGTAAAAATGATAACGAATTGTTTAAATGAAAGCTTTAAAAGGTGACCTTAGCATACAAAACGGACTATTTTTAAGATAAATTGTTACTTAGTTAAGTTTTACAAATTATGTAATTACTAGCGACCCGCCCCGGCTTCGCACAGGTGTATTATACATATAAGCCTTTCTCTTGAATCACACTATTTAAAAAAACCGCATTAAAATCACTTGCGTAGTTTTAAAGATATAAGCATACATGGGGACAGACAGCGGGAAGCGACTTTGTTTTATACTATGTAGTGATAGTGATGACGATAAAGATCTTTAAAAAAAGAACAATTACTTATAATGTCCAGTTTAATGAAGATCAGATATTTGTAAGGAATGAGATATTTGGAAACACTTTCCCGCTCGACTGTCCGCACTAGATCCGTGTTATCAGAATGCCGGCGACCCTGCAAGGACGGCCAGCATCCGCAACGTGTGTGCCCATTCATCATCTATTCACGGTTGGTCATATAGTAAAACTAAGAGATATAATCTAAAGCTTTTCAAGGTCAGAGTGAATAGGTATCTTCTAGGTCTGTCGTGCTTCATCTTCCACCACAACGTCGCTTACTATCAGGCGAGTTGGTGGTCAAGCGCGGACTTGTTCGCGAAAAAAAAAACTAGGTTAATTTGGTTTTAAAAATGAGTTCATCTATCTTTGTAAATTAATAAATTTATAACGATTCACACTTAAAGCCATCCACTAGGATCACCTGTGTCGGAGGTACCATGGACAAATATTCCTGTACAAAGGTAGGACAACAAACACCCAGACCCAGAACAGATAAAATACATCGGATCACTGATCCAGGTCGGAAATCGAACCAGCGACCATTATATAGATAGATAGATAGATAAACTCTTTATTGCACACCAAGAAATAAACAAAAAGAAGAAACAAAGATACATAAACAGTGTAACAATGGGCGGCCTTATCGCTGACAGCGATCTCTGCCAGGCAACCTTAGGATGGAGAGGACAGAAAGCGTATAAATAATGGACGGGGTGCGCATTAATTAAAAAGTAAAAATTAGATTATACATACATCATAAACATACATACTAATAAAATTGATATAAATACTTAAAATACCCATTACATAAGCGACTAGCAGCGCCCCGCGGTTTTACCCGCGTTGTGCCCGTTCCCGTGGGAATTTCGGGAATTTTTATACATATAAACCTTCCTCTTGAATCACTCTATCCATTAAAAAAAACCGCATCAAAATCCGTTGCGTAGTTTTAAAGATTTAAGCATACAGACAAACAAACGAACGAAAATAGCGACTTTATTTTATACTATGTGATAAGGATGTAAGGATAGGACGTCCCTTGCTGGACAGAGGCCTCTCCTATATGGATCTCCATTAAGACCGTTTGGAAGCGACTTGCTTCTAACGCGATTCTGTCTTCGCGTGGTCTTGATGAGTCTATTTGTCTACATTTGTGCACGTCCTACGCTGCTCTAAGCGGTACGTGGTCTCTATTCAAGAACATTTTATTCAGGTTTATATGCTATGTGCCGTTTTAACTGCAATTTAAACTTTGGTCCTTCCACGGCATTAATTTCTGAATCGATCTCGCAGAGAGAGTCCAAGCATAGTCCTTTCAACAGCTCGTTGGGCTACAGTTTTGTAGCCTATACTGTACTATACCAGCCTTTATTTTATAGCCCACTGCAGGACGAAAGCCTACCCACGAAGGATGATTCGGCCATAACCACCACTGGCCCAGTGCGGGTTGGTGGATTCACATACGCCATCGAATTTCTTCTACGGACGTATGCAGGTTGCTTCACGATGTTTTCCTTCACCGAAAAGCCAGTGCCGCCAGTGGTGTGAAATTCCGTACATAAGTCCCAAAGAAAGTCATTGGTACGGGACCGGGATTGAACCCACGACCTTAAGAATGACAGGCCAGCGTTACAACCACTAGACCACTACGGCTAAAAAAAAGTTATTGTAGCTTATTTGCTTTGAAATATTTGGGAGCACTTGTCCTCTCGGCTGTCCGAACTATATCCGCGTGTTCAGAATGCCAGCGGTCCTGCAAGGGCGGCCTGTATCCGCGACGCGACTGACCATTCATTACGATACCATATTACCACTACTTACCTTTTGTTTGTCCTACTACTGCTTATCGGTAAAGGTCATTTTTTAACCGACTTCCAAAAAGGAGGAGGTGCTATGTTCGTCTGTATGTATTTTTTTTTGTGGATGTTCATCGATAATTTCGCCAACTGTGAACCGATTTGAAAAAATCTTTTTTAGTTTGAAAGAGTATACTTCCGAGGTGGTCCCATTTAAATTTTAACGAAATCGGTTTTGCAGTTTTTGATCAATCAACAAAAATGTACATGGATGTCATATCGATTCCTGCAAATTATTCGAATTATGTACAAGGTGGAAGTCACGCAAAAAGAATAAAGGGTCACCATAGACATTGAATGGGAAACCTTTTTAGGGTTCCGTACCAAAAGGTTAAAAACGGAACCCTATTACTAAGGCTCCGCTGTCCGTCTGTCTCCAGGCTGTATCTCATAAACCGCGATAGCTAGACAGCTGAAATTTTCACACATGGTATTTCTGTTGCCGCTATAACAAAAAATACTAAAATAAATATTTAAGGGGGGCTCCCATACAACAAATGTGATTTTTTAGGAGTTTTTGCTCGCTGTTAATAACGGCAACAGTAATGGGGCTAAGGGGGCTGCAACACGGTACGGAACCCTTCGTGCGCTAGTCCGACTCGCACGTGGCCGATTATTTTATTACTTTTTTGCTTATGATTTGTAATGTTTTTATCTTTATAGACCATATTTTATGCTATAGAATCGAAATATGACAACATTCGCTCCTTTACTAACCGTAACTCGAAATATACAGAGTGACACGGCAACTCTTCATCATGTAGAATAACTCATATATTTTCGTTACGGTACAGTTTTCACTATAAACCTTTTACTGAATTTGGAGTAAAATATCAGGTTGTTTAACAAAATTTACGATGATGTATGTACGATGAATAAGTATTTTGTTAAATGTCAATAACATGTGTAATTATACAGATTGGGCCGTTTATTTACGGTGTTCCATAGTAAACAAAGTTTACAATGGCGACATGTAACTGCAACGCGACACGGATGACCATTTACTACAGCAATTTAGTACTGTAGTTTTTGTTGGTGAAAATCGTTTGGTTTTAACGGATACAACTTGCCAATTTACTAATAATTTTAGGATTCATGTGATTTTATTATTGTTAATAAACACATTTAACAATTTCACCGAAATGTCGTGAAACTTTTAGACTATATTTTATTTATTCACTAGCGACCCGCCCCGGCTTCGCACAGGTGTATAATACAGTAAACCTTCATCTTGAATCACTCTATCAATTAAAAAAACCGCATCATAATTCCGTTGCGTAGTCTTAAAGATATAAGCATACATGGAGACAGACAGCGAGAAGCGACTTTGTTTTATACTATGTAGTGATTAATAACGATACCTAAATACTTTATGAAGGTAAATGAAATTAGATATCCTTCAATACTTAAAAAAAAAATTGACTGAAAACATGTGCGAAAGTTGACTAAAAACAACCAAACACTATGTATTCATAGTAATTTTTTAAAAGTAGGTATATTTTTTCTTGATTTGATTGGTGTCTCTGTGGTACGTTTCGTATGTGTAGTATCGTTGTGTTTGTAGTTAATAATAAAAATGCCCTAAAAAGAAATGTATACTATTTTGTTTATATCAATACGTGCAACATCATTCGTTGTTACTATGCACAATGCACAAAATGACTGTCATATAATTAGTCCAATTGTGGTGAACCACTATCTGGTGCGTAGGTGTGTAAATAATATGAGTTCATCCACGATGTGGTAACGAAAGTGACCTCTGATATCAGTACGAAAAGGACAATTTGTAATAGTAAATTATATATTTTTTAAAACATGGCAGCAATGTGCGCTGTATCTGTGAGCGTTTTCAGACCTACTTTAATATTATACACATAGATATACGATCTATGTAATTATTTTTCGCAAAAATGTATGTACATCGATATTTTCGCTAATTGTGAACGGAATCAAAAAACTCTTTTTTTTTTTGAAAGGGTGTACTTTCGAGGTGGTCGTTTTTAAATTTTATCGAAATCGGCTGAGCCATTTTTGATATATCAACAATAATGTGAAAAATGCTACATCGATCCGTGCGAAATGTTCGCGAATTCTGTACACGGGTGAAGTCGGCATGGCCGACTTTTATTTTATTTTTTTGCAAAAAATAATTATTTGTAGCCCCGATTCAAGGAAGTTAAAATACTGTCTTGAATTGTGTGCTAGTGTAATCATTGAATTATACTCATAAATTACACGAGTCACATTGAAATCGTAAATTCACAAAAGTTATTGGAAAAAGATACAACATTAAGTTGTTTTAGTTATATAGCAGCCATGGCTTTGATAACCTCATTCAGACGCAAAACGCTATAAACTGATAAAACCATGTTGAATAATACGATATTAAATCGATAATCGACGACCTTTGTATGACCTAATGGCAAACCATGGAAATATTTAAAACAATTGTATCAACCATCGTCATTTTATCCGTATAATATACTCCGATAGAACATACTCGTACCTAAGTACTCGTTTTAGTTAAAAAATGCACAAAATGGCTCAACCGACTTCAATCGTGTACAAATTTCGTGTACACACTTACATTATCACCCATACATGTATTCGTGTAGTTCGCTCGAATCTATGTATAGAATTTTTACATCATTGTTGAATTTTCAAAGACGACTCAGCCGATTTCAGTAAAATTTAAATGGGACTACCTCAAGAAAATAGGTTTTCGAACTAAAATAATCGGCAGCATGGAAGCCCCCTTAATATTTTATTTAAATTTAACTATTTATTTTGAAGTGAATATTCAACTAAATATTCTGTGATTATTTCAAGCATTTACCTGTCACCGTTATTAATATCGAGCGAAAAACGACAAAAAAACAAATTAAAAAATAAGGTTTTTGTATGGGAGATCCCTTAAATATTTATTTGTTTCTCTTTTTAGTATTTGTTGTTAACGGAAACAGAAATACATCATCTGTGAAAATTTTAACGTTCTAGCTATCACCGTTCATGAGATACAGCCTGGTGACAGACAGACAGACGGACAGCAGTCTTAGTAATAGGGTCCCGTTTTCACCTTATGGGTAAGGAAACTAAAATGGATTTGAAGCTATACAGAGAGTTGCTAAAGTGCAGAGACTTTTATGAAATACTAGCTTAAAACCCGCGGCTTCGCCCGCGTTGTCTTAGTAGACAGGTACTTGCTTATGAAAATAACCCGTGGTTTGACCCGCGTTTGTCTTAGTACTTGCCTAAAATTATAAAAGGCTGCCGGTTGGCCTGCGTTGTCTTGGCACTTGTTTAAAATAATAATAGGTCGTGGTTTAGCAAAGCATTATCGTATAACGTATTACTTGCAAGGATAATGCCTATGGTTTGGCCTAAATTGTCTTAGTATTTGGCTAAAATGATAATAGGTCGCGGTTTGGCCTGCGTATTCTTAGTACTCTCTTAAGATGGTAATTTATAGCACGCAGCTTAGCCTGCGTTGTCTTAATACTTCCTCAAAATTATAATAGCCTACCGTTTGGCACGCGTTGTCGTATTACTTGCAATGATAATAGCCCACGGACTGGCCGCTTTGTTTGAGTAACTGCTTAAAATGATAATAAGCCACAGTTTGGCCCGCGTTGTCTTGGCACTTGCTTAAAATATTAATAGTTCGTGGTTTCGCCTGCATTGTCGTATAACGTATTACTTGAAAAGAAAATGCTTAGTAGGCATTATCTTTTCAAGTAATAGGCATTGCCTACGGTTTGGCCTTAATTGTCCCAGTGTTTAGCTAGAATGATAATAGGTCGCGGTTCGGCCTGCGCATTCTTAGTACTTGCTTAATATGGTAATTTATAGTACGTAGCTTGGCTCGTCTAAGTACTTGCTTAAAATTACAATAGCCTGCCGTATGGCTTGCGTTGTCGTATTGCTTGCAATGATAATAGCCCATGGTCTGGCCCGCGTCGTTATAGTATTTGCTTAAAATGATAATGGCGCGCGGTTTGGTCCGCATTTTCTTAGTACTTACTTTAAATGGTAATTTCCCACAGTTTAGCCCGCGTTGTCTTAGTACTTTTTTTGCTTAAAATAATAGCTCTTGGTTTAGCCCACGTTGTCGTATGACTTGCAAGGATAATAATTAGCCCACGGATTGGCCTGCTTTGTCTCAGTAATTGCTTAAATTTACTTGTGTCTAAAGCTTATTATGGAGTACGACAATTTTTTAGACGATAAATTGCAAAATATTCGAATTAAATTTAATAATAATTATTGTATAATTTTTTCATGTTCTAATGATTATTTAATGGCCATATTAGAATTAACTGACAATTCAATATTTTTGTGATTAGTAGTAAGATCTCAATGTAGCACAGTTCAACAATAAATGTTCTTTGACTTTAATAGCCCACGGTTTGGACCGCATTATTTTATAACTTTTCTTAAAATAAATACTATATAAAGTTTTATTTTAATATACCTACTGATTTTTTATATCGAGAAAATAATATTTTTCGATATGTTGCTCGATCATGAGTTGACCCATGTAGTTTCCCACTCGTATACCAAATTTTATCCAACTCCATTCGCATGTCATGGTCTACATTACAATCGTAAGGTCCTAATCCTGGTCAGACGACTGAGCTCTTTGAAACTTATGTACGGAATTTCATACTACTGGCTTTTCATTGATGGAAAACATTGAAGCAACCTGCATATGCACGCACTGCATGCACGTCCTTAGAGAAAAATCGATGTCGTATGTGAACTCAGCAACCCGCGCTCGGCCAGCGTGATGGATATGGCTTAATCACCCTTTGTGGGCCTACGTTCAGTGGTGGACTATTAAAAATCAGCCAAGTGCGAGTCGGACTCGCGCACGAAGGGTTCCGTACCGTATGGGAGTCCATTCCTCTTGCCGTTATTAATAGCGAGCAAAAAACTCCTAAACATCACGTTTTTTGTGTGTCCCTTAAATATTTATTTTATTCTATTTTTAGTATTTTTTGTTATAGCGACAACAGAAATACATCGTTTGTGAAAATTTCAGCTGCCCAACTATCACAGCTTATGAGATACAGCCCGGTGACAGACAGACAGACGGACATCGAAGTCTTAGTAATAGGGTCCCGTTTTTACCCTTTGGGTACGGAACCCTAAAAAAGGCCAGTACAGGTATTCATCATGTTTCATTAAGTCATTAGAAATTTAATTTCAATTATTCTGAACCCAATGACAATCTCGCCCAAAACCGTTTCCGCGGTCAAAAGTGATCGAGACACTTGTAGGACTTTCAGTCATTCTCTGACCAAGTACAGACGAAAAAGTAGCACACAAGAAGGTACATTTTATTTGAAAAATACATATCGCACCTACATCTAGACGACAGGCATGTTCTAGGATTCCATTATACTCATCATTTAACTAACTTTTACTATGGTACCAACCCAGAAATCACGTAAATAAAATTAGCTGTTCAACACAAAAAAATCATCGACCCGCGACAAAATGTAAAGAATAGGTAATTTTCGCTTTTTCAGGGTAGTTCCCATAGTAAAGTAAGTAGTTATTGATTCGTATGTACCCTAAGTTCAAGTCTATTGGCTCACAAAATAAAATCGTTCATAAACTATTAGGGGCCCATTTTGCCCCCATTGAAGGATCTAAATTATCTCAATTTAATTCTAGATATTTCACTACGTTTAAAAAAAACGCGATCAAGTTATCTTTCACGCTTATATAGGATGTTTGGTCTAGCGTTAGACAAGGAATCCGGGACTTTTCCCAGGACGTTAATGGTCATATATTAGTTAAAAGGGTGGGCTATTTTCAAACAATATTGCATCGGTTTTCGAACAGACATTTATTACTTTTTTAGGAAATTGATATCCTGAAGGACCCATTGAAATTTTCCGGGATAGCAGTACCTCCAAGTACCCCAAGTGGTAATTTGTGTTATTGTCTAGCGTCGTACCAAATTTCGTAAGAATTCATTTAGCCCTTTTATCTTAGCTTTATAATTGATTATTTTGGCTATTGCTAAAAACCCTATAGATTTTCCGGGATAAAATAGTTACTGTATTGAAACATGTGTGCTTCCTACATACCTACCAGATTTCATTTATAACCGTTAAGCTCGTCTGATGTAATTATTGATGCTTTTTTCACCAACTTTGGGAACTTATCTGACCCCTTAGATAAGGAAAATTCGGAAAAACAGGAAGAAACTTAACTTTTATTTTCTTTGTAAAGCATATATACAAAGTTTTAAGTCAATCGGTAAAGGTAATAAAAAAATAAATTCAAAAGAAAAGGGCCCGTTTTACCCCGTTAGAGGTCGATTTTTCGAAATTTTCGTCCTTTGTGCTTCATTACGTTGTACATTGTTCTTTAGCGGATTGGGTTGTAGCCTAAACTGATTAATTTTGGCTATCCCTAAGGATGCTCATAGAATTTCCGGGATAATAATAGTTCCTGTGTTGAAACATGTTGTGTGCTTCCTCCATACCAGATTTCATCCATAACCGTTCAGCTCATTGGATGTAATAGACGCTTTTTAACCAACTTTGGGACCCAATTTGACCCCTTAGATAAGGAATATTCGGAAAAACAGGAACAAACGTAACTTTTATTTTGTTTGAGTAGCATGTATACAAAGTTTCAAGTCAATCGGTAAAGGGAATAAAAAGTTACATACAAACGAAAAGGGCCCGTTTTACCCCTTTAGAGGTCGATTTTTCAAAATTCCGTCCTTAGTGCTCCATGACGTGGTCCAATGTATCTTTGTTCCAAATTTCATGTTCCTATCTTTAGCGGTTTGGGCTGTAGGCTGTCTGTCAGTCAGTCACTCAGGGAAGCCTTTTATATAATAGATTTTAGGAATTTGAGTAATGGAAGATGGAAGATGGATGGAAAGAAAATCTTTCTTTAAAGATTTGATTGTTTATACCTTTCTAAGCTAGGTTGGGCTTTATTTATTAATTTTACTGATCTTTCAATGTTATGAAATAATAATAATGTCGAAACCACTAAAATGGAACTATTCGAACACAAACACATAAGGCAAATCATTCAATATACATGCCAAAAGAAAACAACTTATAAATAAAAACATACATACAAAGACCTCGTTTTAGTAAATCGGTTAAAAAACTCACTAACTTTTCGCACATTTTCCGCATACTCTAGCAAATTTTTGCACTTCGCACATAACTGGAAAGACGCTGTAAAATCGACCATGACTTTGCAACGTGAAGTCGATAAGGCTAGTTGATAACAGAGACAATATGAGGTAAGTACGTATGATAACACACCACTCTTAGATAACGTTTTATTTGGTAAACAAATATACCGCTCAAAATATTCTACTTGTACAAGGCTGCCCACATTTTCGAGTTTCGCAACATTTCATTGATTTTTCAAAAGTATTGCGACTCTATAGAAAGATTATGCTAATTTAATAAGGCCTTTAGCATTCATTGTGAAAAATGTAACATTACAATTTATGTATCTCTACCTGTTTGTGATTTTGAGTGAATCATCCTTACATAGTATAAAATAAAGTCGCTATTTTTGTCTGTTTGTTTGTCTGTATGCTTAAATCTTTAAAAATACGCAATGGATTTTGATGCGGTTTTTTTTAATGGATAGAGTGATTCAAGAGGAAGGTTTATATGTATAATACACCTGTGCGAAGCCGTGGCGGGTCGTCTAGTCATAAATAAAGACAAAAATGTCAAAAATGACCCAGCTATTTAATGATGAGTGTATCATTACTAGTGATAATAACACGATGGGATGAGAACGAAACGATCAAATGAGTAAATAACATACCTCCTCCTCCTCCAGTCGATTTCCTTATGTCTGAGGGTCGTGACCACCATCTTCCACCATTTTCTCCCTAAATAACATACCTAAACAGGCTCAATTTTGAAGGATTTTTGACAGCTTTAAATATAATATTGTTATTGGTAAAAAGTGTGGTTCTCCTAGTCCTTGTAAATAGCAATGACATTTCACATCATCTCACATTATTATGATCCCTGATTGATTAACCAATTTGCAAACTGTGAGAATAAAGCTGGCCCATCCATGCGAACTTACTTTTAAAAATTAATGAGCTTATCTATCAATGAGTTAAAAAAACTATGCAAGCTAAATATACAGTACTAGATTTAGCCAGCGGCTTCGCTTGTGTGGTATCTTTATTATGCTAACGCATGGAAACATTCAAATTTTTCGGAATAAAAAGTAGCTCATGCCACTTTCGGTCTTACGAACTATGTCCATACCAAAAGTCAAGTCAATCCGTTGCTCCGTTGCTGCGTAAAAGAGGGACAAACCAACACTTTCGGATTCCTAACATTAGCAAGGAATTAAGGATATCTCTATAACATGCCCGAACCAAAAATATACTTAATTATCACATAATAATCCTTTTAAATAATCTGCGTGGGTATTATTACCGATAAAACATGTTTGGAGCTGACAAAGGAAAGGTTTTGAAGGTCAGAGCAAGGCTACCGCTTGTTTTGTTCCACATGTACCTGACTTGGACCGTTTCAAGTTTTATCGCCAATAAAATGCAATCTGTGATTTTTGAGAATTAATTGTCTTCGCTGGACTTTTTCTTTAATCCATTTTTGATCGACTGAAAGATTGTCATTGCCGATAAATCGATTTGGGTGATTATATTTCTATGTTTAAGGAAGGTGGAGTTACTTAATTACTGATTACTTCTAGATTAAATCATGTATTTATCAAAATAGGCATTTGTTGATTTGTGGAGAGGGCACGAATTTCAAAAACACGAGTTAAATGTAGTTTTAAATCTGAAGTTCTTTATAATCATAGAAGCAGGTCATCGTATTTTATACTCGTATTAAATTTTAATCTTTGTGTGCTATGTATTATATGCCACAGTATGCTACGTATTATTTATTTTTGGCATTATTTATTTCTGCCATGATGACACACACAATTGTGAGTTCTGGTTGTTTTAACCATTTAAGCATGTCAGAGGCCTTCAGGTGGCTTCAAAACTAACACCAGAGCATACGAACTTATATTTTTTAACGCCTTCAAAAAAGGCGTCTTTTTCGATTCATCGATTTTTTTACCAAACGTGAACCAATTTAAAAAAATCTTTTTGTATCAAAATTTATACTCCCGAGGTGGTCCGATTAAAATTTTATCGAAATCTTTTTTTTTAATAATCAACGTTTTTGATTAATCTACAATAATATACATGGATGTCACATTGATTCCTGAAAACTATTCGAATCCTGTACACGGTGGAAGTCAGTGGTGCCGTTTTTAGCGAAAAATAATTATTTTTAAGCCAAACTGTTCAACATAAAAACTAAGCCTCACGCACAGCAGCCAATCAATCTTATTTATGTAAAACACTATTAATAGATCGTTGATTGCATCAACACGTGGGGATGGAGTCAACTAGCCAATCACTCGTACGTTGAACTCTCATCTTACGCAGGCTTCATTTATCTTAGACCTAGACTCCATTAAAGCGGAGCAGAAGCAGTTACAAGGACAAGCAGAACAGAAGAGATGTGATTGCAGAAATACCATATTTGCATTAGCAACACAAAACAATCTGTGTCTGACTGACTGTGCTTTGTTCTTATTAACTCACCAAAGAGGCGTAGCGCGGAGCAGAGCGCTATAGCTCTTGAGTAGTTGAGTCGTACTCGTAGTTGAGAATAAAAGCCGTACTTGAACGGGACTACAACGCTCTACCGAACGGCTCTGCACATCTTCGGACGGCCGTAGTAGAGTACATGCGAAGAACAAAACAGCTTCGCTCCAATCACGTATATGGTTTATATCTCATTAAGAAAATATAATATTTCTGCAATGGGCTTACAGACTATAACGCTTTGCTCAGCTCATCATCTCCACTCCACTTTGCCTGAATAACGTACGAAGAACAAAACACAGCTGCGCTCCCCTTATAAATGTGCCTTGTATCTGGTAAAAACAAAATTTGGTATTTCTGCAATAGGCATATGGACTACAGCGTTCTGCCCAGCTCCGTCCCGCCGTGGTGGAGTCTGGTCCAACGCAGGCCACCGCCAGCGCCGTATCTCGCACGACGCATGTGTATGCACCAGGCCCTGACATCTGAATGATTAGCTAACCTGCTCCTTATCGCCTAAGCATGGTGGTCATTTCCGCGTTTTATGCTACCCTAGTAGAGTTTAACCACAGCCAATCACCCGAAACATGTAACAGAGCCAGGCCTTATTACTTGTTTTAGGTCATTTTCTGTTAAACTTTATTCTAGTTATTTTTCTACCCGTACACCAATTTTCAGCTTTTAAAAGTAGTTGCAAGATACTCATTATTTTTTAAATTCAAATGGGTATCCCCACCAAACGCTAAGCATTCCAGCTGATTGAATCCGAGGTATTGTTTGTACACCACCATGACAACGTAATACCAAAAATTCAGCTTCTAGAAAGCAGTTGCAATTTTTTGCGCTTACCTCCCGGGCTAGTCATGCCACGTGACTTAACGAGACTGAAGCTGACTACTGAAGACTTAAGTCGGTTTTGAACAAAGATGGAGTCTAGAAATCGGGGTTCCTAAAGTATATAGGGCAAAAAATCTCTTTTTTTAATAAGAAAACGTAGTAAACTGCAGACCTATACACATATTATATGCTAGTACGTAGCTATATTCAGCAAGTGTTTCGTTTTGTACGAAATTACTCCTAGGAAACCAAACAAATCACTGGTCTAAAAAATAGCAAGCTTACCTAGAAGTTACCTGGTGCATGAATTTATTGTTTCAGTGAATTTAGTTCTGCTGGGTGAATTTCTTTGAAAACCTGCGCGTTACATGCTCCTAGTTAAGTCTATCTATTTATGTCTAGTATTTTCAAGAATTTCGCATGAAAGATGTGTATTTCTATTTCCAAAAACTTGATTTTTATTTGTTTAAATCCATAATTTACATAAAAAAACGTTGATTCAAATGAAATTCGCTAAAGTAAAAATATCTTCCTTGGTAAGTTATGGCATGTGGATAAGGAATCAGGGACCAGCCGTGCTAGCATACGGATCACAAAATAATTCTATCGACGTGTCAGAACGAGACAGAGTTATGGTAAAGTATATACGTGTAACCTTTTCACACGTCGATAAACTCTTTACTTGTCGTCGTGCGGTATGCTAAGCTAGCTGGAGTGCTAGAGTTCCTTTTGTAATGGAACGTTAGGGCACTATACTCTATCAGTGTTTAAACTTCCTGGGTTTTAAAGAAAATATTGTATTAGGAAAAACTTCAACCCGCCGCACGTCACCTATACTCTTATGTCTCGTTTGGAAGTGCTTGTCAACTGATAACACTAAGCGCGATCGAAACAATTGACACTTTCAAAATCACGGTGTTACTTAGATCTTACGCATACTTCGCAATAGTCACCGTCGTCGTGATTATATCATGTTAATTCAAATTAAAAAAAAAAAATCTTTAACTATTTCAGGCAAATAAAAATAAAAATAATTACTAAAAATGTATACTTTGTTTCTTGCTTTTTAGGGTTCCGTACCCGTAATAAGGGTAAAAACGGGGCCCTATTAATAAGACCGTCCGTCTGTCCATCGGTCTGTCTGTCACCAGGCTGTATCTCATAAACCGTTATAGCTAGAAAGCTGAAATTTTCACAGATGATGTATTTATGTTGCCGCTATAACAACAAGTATTAAAAACAGAATAAAATTAATATTTAAGGCGGGCTCCCATACATGCATGAATTTTTAACGTTTTTCGCTCGATATTAATAATGGTAACAGTTAGATGCTTGAAATTTTCACAGATTATTTAATTGTACATTCATATTATTAATATACAATTAAATTATTTTTAAATAAATATTTAAGGAAAGTTCCCATACATCACATCCCGTACGGAATACTTCGTGCGCGAGTCCGACTCGCACTTGGCCGATTTTATTTAATTTTTGCGGTCCGTTAGCTGTTTCAAGTATCTATCACAGAAGATGGAAAGGAGAAGTAAGAAAGGATATCTGCGAGTTTGGTATTGATACCCAACATTAGGATTACGCATGGCTGCTATTAGCCGAATGCATTGAGCAAGTATATTGTCATTTCTAAGAAACATGTGCATCTTGCAATATGTGCATTTGTGACACGCGTATCCGACTCATTTCCGATAAACAATTACAAAGTAACGCATCTCTACTACCGGGTTAACGCTCTGTATAATGAGAGCATTTTAATAACCATGTACGGATGGCTTTTGCTCTACGACGCATGATATTATCATAGTGATATGGTAATGTGAGTTTCTTATATATTTATGTTTACTTATTTTCTGAATATTACTACGCTTCTAATAACTTAGCTAATTTGATTTAATTTTATATTTAATATTGTAATTTTCACTAAATTCTAAATACCAGAAGTTCAAAAAACGTATTTTTTTTGGGTAGTATTTAATCGAGTTTCTTTTAATTTGAACAAAGCGAAAATTGATTCGAATTAAAAACATAAAGAAATACTGAATGACAAAAAGCGAGCGACAACAAATGCCTAAATCAGCGACTTTACACTAAATATTTGAGATACTAAGTGTTTCATTTGTTTTATTGTGACTGCAGGGTCACGTTGGTCAAGCCGCTTCCAATCGGTCCCAATGCTGATAACAACGATGTATCTGTTATAATCTTTGCATTTTGTCTAATTGTGTTGTCTTAATATCATTGTCGGTATGTCGCATCGTATTTCACAAATTATTTGTAGGTAATAAACTAATAAATTAAATAAAACATTTAATATACGAATATAAATACAATTTAAGAACAGTTACAACTAGGGACCTGATTGCTAAAAGCATACTCTTTTAAATTTCAACTAATTTATTGAAACCAAACTTCAGTTAAAAGAATTACACGTAGCATTTATAAGTAAATAATTTACCCACAACAATATTATTATTTGCTGTTAAACATTAAGTTTGCATTCTTATAAATATTATAGCTCTTTAAACAGTATTTTAAAAACCTGTTGCCAACAAAGGAAAAATACGGTCGTTTGGTAAATTGATTAATCCATAAAAGTTTACACATGTTCTAGCCTTCATAATTTCATACAATTACTAATTAGTTACACAATGAAATACCAATTGAGACATTTACTCAAATCAAGGGTAAATTACTTACTAAAAATTGTGTCAATAAATTCTAACCTTGGTATTGTAGTGGTCACTTGAAAGTTTACGAATTGTTATTCCATTTTAGACTCTATTTATTGTAGCTATAAGTTGTTTTTCAGAATTGGTGGAGACAATCCTTGAGCTCGGTGTCCAGTTACTGTATGAAAGTTGATACTAAAAGAACTGCTTTCGCGTGACAAAAGGGACAAAAGGAACCCGATATGCGGAATATTTCACACGATTTTGGTGACCACTTACAGGTTTGTCCTTTGTTTTACTGTACCCATGGAGTGCTCTTAGTAACATTTTATTTCAAACTAATTTTTGGAGTTTGAAAAACACCTACTGATGAGCTTATTTCATTGGTTATAGGAACTAAAAATATCAAGTGATTAAAATAATATGACGAAAGTTTTGATTAGCTTTAGTATCAAACCCATGATCCACTCGTATATATGTCTGTATTGGCGCAGCGACGCGTCATCCTTCTCTATCCTGGGTTAGTTCTTTTTAATCTGTATGAAGATCGAAATTATGGTTGGCGTTAACGTTTTATGGGCAAGATATTGTTCGTCACTATATTGTACAAAAAATCATCAAAAATTAGAAATCTTCACCAACAAGGAAAGATAAAGCGAAACCAACATTTTGTTTGTGTGTACCATAATTTTTAACAGTCCTCCAGTTCTGCTTTCTTTCTTTTGCCAATAGGTATTATTCATAAAAACTAAAAACAAAACATTGTATAAAATAGTGTTGTAATTGAAATATACGTTGATAAAACCGAATAGGTACACAATCAGTTTGCGGGGTGCCTCATAGATTACGCGAGTACGAACTCACGTGAAACTAAAATCTTCCATTACAAAGTGACTGATTTCACATATACAAAATGCGCAAAAACCAATCTTAATCACTGATATCAGATTTCAAATTACACAATCCGATAAGAGCGTTTTAGATTCTCTGATACGGCGCAGGTGAAATTGGTGAACAGCCAAAAAGCTACGTTGTAATGTTGACCTATTGTTTTGATTTACCTATCTCTAAAACTTGGAAAGGTTGGGAAAATATTTATCATATTAGAAGAGAAATAAATAATTTTAATAATGACTATTGTCTCCGGTTTATAATAAAAGTTTCCTATCTGTATTCGAGGTAAGTTCTTGATCGCCCTGTGTAAGATTATATATATTATGAGTATTTTACAATCAAAATGCGATACGAGACTTTATTTTTGTGGAAAAACAGAAATTTATGTAATGGGCGTAAAGTTCTCGAATGGAGACTACGTACCAGCAAGCGCAGCGTAGGATGTTCAGTTGTTCACCTACCTACTAGGTGGACTGACGATATAATTAGGACCGTTGAAACGCGCTGGATGCAGGCCGCTTCCAACCGGCCTTATTGTAAATCTTTAGGGGAGGCCTATGTCCAGCAGTGGATGTCCTACGGCTGATAGACGGACGATGATGTACTGGCTCGAAATTCCGATAAACAACTTAATTCTTTAAGGTTCCACTCATTTAGAAGATATCATTAGAATACCTATACCGGGTTGCTATTTCTTGGAGATATTGATATGGTACTTCCCCTACTAAATCTAAACTAGATGATTAGTTTAAATGGTACTTCCCCTACTAAAACTAGCTCTATTTCTAAAGATTTGGATTATAAAAGCACTGATAATTTCCTCGGTAACGATGGCAATAGGTATGAAGAGAGAAAATGACGGGGAACGATGAAAGAGCAAGAGAGATTTCCAGGAGCGCTGATATTTCTCCTTGAATCAAATTTAAATAAATATATATTAATCTTAATCAAAGTAGGTTTTCAGGGAGTCATGTAAGTGTGAGTGGTATAAAAGTTGGGAGAAAATACGTCTGTGTGTGAGTGAGTGTGCGTACGTGGGTGTATCAAATACATGACTAATACTGCTTATCAACCATTTTGATCTCTATCTCCATATTCCACACAACTTACGCGCAAAGTACGATACACATAGGTTTACAAACATATGTATATATGTACATATATGTACGTACTCGTAGGTACATTTAACAGGTGCCTAGTAGACCTGCTATATGCGTACTGTGTATCCTAATAGACACCTCAATGAAAATTACACAGTTTTAGTCACTCGTACAGCCAGTGTTTCACTTCGGCGCCAAAATATGCGAGTGACACAATATCAGAGGAAACCACGAGGGAACACCATAGCGTTGCCAAAAAGTGTCAAAGCAGGTGAATGTTTGAAGGTAGGTATTTATAGCGAGAATATCACATGTTAACGCTATAACTGGCTATGGACGTTTTCAATGCAAATATACTTTCTACGATTAGATTCTACGTTAACATTGAACCGACTGCCGAGAAAGCGTTTTGTTTCTGAATACATTTATTGTGTTTGTTTAGATCATAATTACTTATGACTCGCTTTAACTACGGAATCGACGAAATGTAGGCACTAGCCAACTCGGCATTGGAAAACAAATCAGCGTTATGTTTTAGAATACATTTCTTGTGTTTGTTTAGATCACAGTTATGACTCGTTATCGACGAAATGTAGGCACCAGCCATCTTGGCATTGGAAAACAAATCGATTGCTGTCTCGATATGCCCCACAGTAAAATTGTTCTATAAAAAGACCCTGAAATATATATCTACAGCAGAGGAATAGACGGACGAGGACGACTAAAACAAAAAAAACTAAATTTGTTTGTAATGTAGGACTCGATGCTCATAATGTACGTATTGTTGTAATGTAAGACTCAATCGCCTGTTTTTGACTTTTATAAATTACATACGAAACATCATGCATGAAACGCACACCCGACATCGTGACACAAATTATCATCTTCGTGTAGGTATTGCAACCGAAAAATATGATAAGTTTAGTGATATTTAAATCCAAAAAGAAAGGTGTGCTTAAGTGTAATGCGTGAAATATAGCTGATAACTGAATGTGAGAGTGATTAGGTATGAGTAATGTTGATTGATAAGAGAATTAAACGGCTATTATTGTGATAACGACCTAAGAATACGTAGAGCACCAAAAAGATATAGGTACAAAGTGTTACTTTACAGAGTGGAAACTTTCAGACATAGAATATAACTATAGATAGGGTATCATAAAATGAAATTCTGCTGTTCCATTAATTTTGTCGAGAGAATGTTTTTTTGAACAACTGATTTGTTTTCGGGTTCTCGTAATAAGCCTGCAGCAGGACAATCTGTCATGGGTATACAACCCATGACAGATTGTCCTGCTGCAGGCTTAGTCTAAATTAATAGATCATGATATTTGTTTTATAAATTAGCTGCCCGTCCCGGCATCACCCAGGTACAATTGTTATAGCTGCAAACCTTTCCGTTAAAACACTCTAATTTGGAAGATATACGGGAATACATTGAGAGACACACAGAAATAGCGAATTTGCTTTATAATGTACCTAATCGTGATAGCTTTAATGTGATTAACCAAATGACTATTGTCATTCTGTTAATTTATTTTAAAACATCGTAAGTGGCAATTTTATGGAAGACCACACAAAGTAATTATTATCTGGAAAGTCTTATCAATAAGTACAAATCATCAACTCAGCACTAAAACACACAAGTACTATAGAAGACTAAGCGAATGAACATTTCAGGGTCCTACTAGTGAGTATTAATCAGTTTTTTGTCAATGTGTCCATTTTTTTATCTTGTTTATTGGCTTTAGGTGAAGGTGTTGGTACTTGAATAGATTATTGGTTGCTAAAACTATGCATGTGTGATGTGATACTATTTGATCCGGTGCTACTGGATGTTTGCTTGAATGTTTTATTCTGTTCTGTGTTTGTATGTCCCTTTTGTCCTTCCGGCGTAGCTGAAAGTTTCGATTTGTTGTTCATAGGTGTGATTCGATTGTGGTCTTTTTTACTTACTAGTGAGTATAACTCTACATAAACTACAAATATTACTAACTGATTTCTATATATTACAAACTCGTTAGAGGCACGAGGACTTTGATATCCTAACATTACAATGCAATCTAGTAAAGAGTTAGTGGTCAGACTTGTATATCGCAAAATGACTAATTTTCATCACAATGTTTATGTGATTCTTTGACATAAAGTTTCAATCATTGATTTTCATTTTAGGATACATTAAAATGTACCTAAATTAACTTTCATGTTGCACTAGTATACCTACATCAAGTACAAGTAATACTAAGCGCCACACAAATCGGCGGATGGGAAGTTAGCCGCAGATGACACTTCGCCGTGATTCGCTAATTATTGCGTATGTGTGCACAATGCGTAGGGAGCGCGCGGGAGGCATGAGGTTGGCGGGCGATGTGCTCCGGCGTCTCGTCTCTCTGGCTCCCGCGCATACCTATATTTCGGCTTTTACGCAGAGTTCTGCCCATCCGCCGATTTGTGTGGCGCTTATTATACTATTTCTAGCTAAGTTCGTTGTAAACAATTCGCGATATCCACAATTTCTCAGAGACGTCACGTCACGCATCGCGTTTCACTCAAGAGCAAAGGACACGTATAAAAAACACTCATGGTTCGCAGTTAGCGGAAATTTCAACAAACGTATTGTATAAACAGCGATAGTCAACGATGACGATATCAATTGTTACATAAATTATAGGCCGAATCATGAAACTTGGCGGCTGTGATGTTAGCTAGAAGTAGGACTAGATTTTTATATAATTATTTTTTGCAAAAATTAACACAACCGACTTCAACCGTGTACAGAATTCGCGAATGTTTCGCAAGTATTGATGTACCATTTTTCACATAATTGTTGAATTATTAAAAATGGCTCAGCCGATTTCGATAAAATTTAAATAGGGTTTTCTTTTTTTCTTGCCAATAAAAAAAGAATTATCAAAATCGGATTATTACGTAAAAAAATATGCGTGGTTATATTTAAAAAAATATACGCGTCGAATTGAGTACCTCATCCGTTACGTAGGTCAAAAATTAAAATCAGAAGAGATGTTTATGAGAGAGGTACAAGCTGAAAATGATATTGGTTGGTCTTTTGTGTTACTAAAAGTCATATTTAGAATTTACACTGATAGATATAAACAAAAAACAATAGCAATATCGGGAGTTATAGAAGTATTAAGATGTAATTTTTAAGACATCTCTACGGTTGTACGTACGTGTAACTTGACGAGGCGTAGCCATTTTTAAAAATAATCATCAAAACAATCGTACGTTCGACTGATTAAAGTTCATAGAGTTAATTGGTTACTAATAAAAGCAGATATGCTATCGAAGTATTGTTTCAATACAATGATAACCTGTCACGTTGGGGGTCGTAAACGCGATATTTCTAACTGAATGTTAAGTAAGGGTTATGTTTTCAGGTAAATACAAAGAAAATATAAATTTTAAACAATTTTGCACTTGAAGGACTTATCTTATATTTACTACTAGAATTTACTACTTTACTTATATTTACTACTAGAATTGATATATGATACTACGATGATTTAATGAGACATTTTTCTTAACACTCACGGATAATTTATCTCTTCGAAGCTTGGTAGAAATAGTTTATTTTATTGAAGGCGACATCCAACAAGGTTGCGTTAAACGTTTAACGCTACCATGGAGGGGGTATGAAAGCACTGTTGCGTTGAAGTTTCACTTCTTCCGCGCGGAGGGACACCACGCACTATTTTTTTATCGTGCTCTATCATATACTCAATTACTCACACTTGTACACACAGCACTTAAATACATCACACACACACATACGCATCTCTCTATATGTAAGAGAGACACACACATACACTAGTCTTAAAAAAAAGTAGAGAATAAATATCCTACGAGTAAGAAAGTACTATATAAAAGTATAACATTCCATTCTAAAGAACGTAGCATTTCAAAATTAGCAAAGGACAATTTAAAATAAAACATTTAAGATTCAAATTGAATTTAACTAGGTAACAAGTTATAAATGAACAAGTACAAAACTGAAACTTGTTTCAATTTACATAATTTAATTAAGTATCCTTTTTTGATTAAAAGGGCAGTCGAAACCTGTTCCCCAATTAACTTACCGAATACTTTGTTGAGTCAAAATTTAGAATGTCGCAAGAAGTCACTGCTTCAATGGTAACTCACCTGTAACAAATGAGAAGAAATGTATTAATAAGAGTCAAAACGATTTCGCGGTTAACTTATAAAAAGGTTTTATAATACTTAGGAGTAGTTAGTTCATAAATTAAACAAATATAAAATGAACACAAAAAGTCAGTCGTAATAATAACATCACCAATACACGACAAGCATCTTACAACAATAAGAAAGAAAAGTAAGATTCAGTCAGGGTGATCCAAATTAACCAATGATGTTTAGTCTTATGTATTGCAAGAAATAGTACTCTTTCAGTGATATTCAGGCTCTAATTACACCAAAACAAAGTGGGGCTAAGATAATCAAAGAAAGTCGATAGTGAATTGTTTTAGTGGATGGGAACGTGGAGTTATTCTTTTTTATTCCTCCTTAAGCAAAGGCATTTCTGCAACGTTTTGCTCTTTCTATTCCATTGTGGCAAAATTCGGGTCAAACTTAATTATCTATTTGACTGAAATTCCATTCAGCTTACGGCAATGCAGATAACTAATAATTGCGCGACTCGTTTAAAGCTGAAACTTATTTTAGTCACAATTAAGTTAAAAATAAGTTAAACGCTTTCGTTCCTAAACTCCAAGCTGGAGTAATTAAATGTACCGTTTTCACCGGAATGGTTTTTGTACAGAAGTAAATTGCTAGCATTGAGGCACTAAACATAATTGGATTAAGGGTTAACCCTGTGATGTAACAGGTGGGGGGATTTAAACAGGCTGTATACAATAAAGACTTTCTATCTTTACTTCCTTACTAATATTATAAATCCAAAAGTGTATTTTTTTGACTGCCTTGGTGGCTCAGTGGTTAGTGACCCTAACTACTGGGTCAAAGAGGCGTAGGTTCGATCCCCGCCCAGGGCAAATATTTATGTGATGAACGTAAGTGTTTGCTCTGTGTCTGAGCGTAATTTAGTTACTATCTATATAAGTATGTATTTAAAAATATGTGTATGTAGTATATCAGTCTCTGGCAGCCATATCACAAGCTTTGCTTAGTTTGGGGTCAGAGGCCGTGTGTAAGATGTCTTCAAATATTTATTTATTTTATTTGTTGGTTTATTAGTTTGAAGTACGGAGAGTGACTTAGGCTACTTTTTGTCACGAAAAATAAAAGGTTCCTATGGGATAGCACAAAAATCAAAATATCCCGCGGGCGAAGCTGCGGGTAAAAGCTAGTAGTAATTTATGCAGTTGTGTAACGTATTTTCTGAGTTAATTAGTTCCACTTTGTATTATTTTAAACACAAATGCTTCCCGCTTTGTTGTTTTTTGGGTGTACTAACAGACATGATTGAATACAGCTTCAATTAAGAGATTTAGAAACTACATAATACTCGTAGGTTTATGTAGACGCGATGGCGCATACTCATATTTATGTATTTGTACATCCTTAGAAATTATTATAAAATTATAACTTTTTAAATACAAACTTTTGAGATCCTGGATATCATGTAACGGCAGAGTGCTAGCCAAGAGAAGTAAAACGAGCCCAAACACGACGGGTCTATCTTGTTTAGTATAGGAGTTCTTATGGCCACCTTCCGACTCTATCATCAGATCAGCTCCATGGTACCATATTTTTGCTTCGTCACGCAATATACATATGAGTGCAAAATTTCAGCTCAATCGGAAATCGGGAAGTTGGTCAAATTTAACTTGCAAAATTCCACACGAGCTTACATACATACATAGGTACATTAAACGAACTTACGTAAGTTCGGGTGGAATTACTATTAATACATGCATACGTACATACATTGCAAGTTAAATAAAAGTTTGTAAAAACAGTACGGTTCACGAGCGGTCCAACATAAACGTAAAATGAAAAACTGTTATGTATCAACATTGATTCATTCATTTGAAAGCTACGAATAAGTCATATGAAACTGCATTATGTGTGTTTGCCCGTATGGCAATAGGGACCATAATAAGACAAAGGATGGAATTAGTCTAATTTATTGATCAACAATAACAGCTTATATACTACATTATATCCATACATTAGGCTCAATTATGAAAGCGCGATAAATTGTGTAAAGTGTTCTCTCTACCAAATGCCTAAAGTGAAAAATATTATTAATTTATTGTGGGTGTATAATTTCCTGAAATAAATGACTTATTATTGTTTTTATAATTACGATGGCGCCTTCGTAATTGGGCTTATTATGTGCTATCGATCACGAATCAGTTAACCGTGTTATATCTATCGTATTATATCGAGCTGCAACATGTGTATGCATATTTATCTATATAAGAGTACACACATTAACTTTTAGCATCCCTCTCGTAGTTGGGGCTAGAATAGCGCAGTAGAGCCAAATGCTAACTAACCTGTGGCAGTGGGACAGATCGAACTTTGCTATTTTAGGGCGCGTGGGATGCAGGTCGGGGTCAGGGGTGAAGGTCACTGCAAACGCGCATATTGTGACGTAGGCGAGGGGATGGAAATGGGGTAGGGTAGGGTAGGTAATGTTCGTTTAGGGGCACAGGTAATTTTGCATGATATATTGGTAAAATTTAGCGATGGATGTACAATATTTTGTCCTATATTTATATTAATATGTACGTGTGATTTTTTTTTGTATTAGTTTCAAATGGTTAAGAATGAGGGTTTTACTAATATGAGTACCTATGTAAATACATTGTTGTATATCCTTAAAAACATTACCATTGTTTTCGGGTTGGAATGGAAAAAATGATAGGTTAATCTTTGGTATTATTAGGGCGCGTGGGATGCAGGTCAGGGTCAGGGGTGAAGGTTACTGCAAACGCGCATATTGTGACGTAGGCGAGGAAGCGAGCAAATGGGGTAGAGCAGGTGGTACAGTTAGGGACACAGGTGATTTTGAATGATATATCGGGTCATCTAATTAATATATTAAACTTTGCGATGGTTGGTATGTTTTTTTTTGTATAAGGTGTGCAGTATACGTTATGTTTACATAAAATGGGACCATAGTTTTTATTCTTAGTAAGCCCGATTACAGAGGCGCTAGCGTAACTATATTAGCTAAATAGCGTAGTTCTGTTTCTTTTTCACTTTAGGCATTCGATAGAGAGAACGCTTTTTACGTTGCTATTAAAATTACGCTGGCGCCTCTGTAATCAGGCTTAGTTACTAGTTTAACAGAATATCATTAAAATTATTTTTCCCAAAAAATGGCAAAACCGCCTTCCATCATGTACAAAATTCGAATATTTCGTTCGAATTGTTTACATTATTGTTGATTTTTCAATAACGGCTCAGCCGATTTCTTTAAAATTTAAATAGACCTCGGAAGTATATTTTCGAACTAAAAAATAATTGTTCGATTCGGTTCACAATTGGCGAAATTAACGATGAACCTACATACAAAAAAATACATACAGACGTACATAGAACATCCTCTTTTTTAATACTTGCAAATATGATTCCAAAATAATACCGACGGGACTTGGGTAAGAAGGATAAAATATTAGAGGTTAAACTTAAGTATTTTAGGGCACGTGGAATACAAGTGGAGGTTATCGGTGAAGGTCACTGTGTGTGTGGGTGTGGTGACGTATGTATGCGAGGGGAGGGAGCAAATGGTGTAGGACAGGTGATGCATGTTTAGGGCCACATGTCATTTTGAATGATATATTGAGGCACCTAATTAATATATCATTAACAATAGTCATATATATTTGTAATATGAAATGACATCAAATATTCTAGTGTTATGTTGTCATAATCGTGTGATCATTGGTTTTGTACCGTTTGTATCGTAATAATTTGACGTGGTCAACACGGAGAGTTTAAAGAATTTGCTTAGATAACACTTACATAAATAATTTTAATAATCTGCCAAGTACGAGTTGGACTCGCGCATGAAGGGTTCTGTACCGTATGGGAGCCCCACGGCAAAAAAATCACGTTTATTGTATGAGCGCCCCCCTTAAATATTTATATTATTCTGTTTTTAGTAGTTGTTGTTATAGCGGAAATTAAAATACATCATCTGTGAAAATTTCAACTCTTTAGCTATTACGGTTCATGAGATACAGCCTGACAGACAGACAGACGGACAGCGGGGTCTTTGTAATACGGTCCCGTTTTTACCCTTTGGGTACGGAACCCTAAAAACAACGGGTTGCACTTCGGGAGTGCCGGCAGAAGTGAAAACTCTTTCCGTCTTACGAATTTTTGATTAGGTCACGTGTCCTGACGCGAGTTTAACATTTTACACCCTCCCAAAAAGTGCACCACGCCACTAAAGAAGTATTCACTTCAAAAATATTAATATTGGGTTAAAATACTATGTAAACTATAGTAATATATGTCGTATTTTACTCCTCTACACAAGTTCTAGTGGTAATATTTTTATAGAAACATTTCTCTTAGTATTTTCTTAATATCTACAGGCGCGTGGGTCGAGGTCAGGGATGAAGGTCAACGTAAGTAGGCATGTTGTGATGACGTAGGCGTAGAGGTAGGTTATATTATGTTTGTTTAGGGCGGCAGGTAAATTGACGTAATACATTGTGAGGTAGATTGATTAATTTACGTAAACAATGTTTTACGAGTAATAAGCTCTTGTATAATAGCTTGTTTCCAAAAGTCTTTCTGAGCGTCTGGTGATCGCGACGCGTGACCAAAATGCTGGTGTTTATTTGGCTCAAACAATTAAACAAGAAGTTAGAACCTTTAAATACAATAAAATGTTAAAGTATGTTTTCACCCTAGTGTAGCGCTCGTAGCGTAGTTTGACAGGTGTCTGTCAGCGATCACCGAAATTAAGCGAGGTTCCGCACGGTCATTATTTAGATGGGTGACCGCGGGTGGCATTTTCCTACTGAGCGCTACTGTAGCTCAGATGACACGTTAAATTGTAGGTCCCGATTGTTTTAACCGTTTCGCTATGTTAGAGGCCTTCAGGCGGCCTAAAAACTTTGACACTTTGACAGCAACCCGGCCTATACGAATTTACTTACCCTACTATAAGAGATAATTTTATAACAAAACACTATATTTTAGAAAAGATAGAACTGAATTACATCATCCAATTCCTCCATGATCGCTCGCATCCTCTCTACAGCTGATGCAACAACATTTAATACCTAACTAATTATTACCTATTCTATTGTTGCAAGGACATTCTATCTGTAAAGCTGATGTGACTTCCATTCAATCGGAATAATTAAAAGCTGGAAATTGTTTTATCAAAAAAATGTCGAAATAGAACATAATGTAATGCTTTTTGTTATTAACCGACTTCCAAAAAGAAGGAGGTTCTATGTTCGTGTCTATGTATATTTTTTTATTTCGAAATCGGCTGAGCCGTTTTTGATAAATCAACAAAAATGTAAACAATTCAAGCGAAATTTTCGAATTGTGGACACGATAGAAGGAGGTTTTACCATTTTTTTGCCAGAAATAATTATTTGAGCAGCATCTTTTAGGAGAGCATGCTCTATCTTCGACCGCATTCTCCCGTGGTATTACGCAATATGAAATCAAATAGATAAGATTTGAACCAGCGTACAGCGTATTCCTGCGATTTCATTCATGTCTGTCCACTCTTCTTACATGGTCTCTATTCGAAAACTTTGCAGTCTGACCATCAGCTATACGGGCTATGAGCACAGCCCACTGCCATTTCAACTTGCAAATCCGTTAATCTATGTCAATAACTTAAAGCCTATCTTATTTATTTTTAATTTAATAAGTTTTAGTATAGGTTTTTTATTTTACCTATAGGTAGGTTAATTTTAATAGTGATAATTTATGAAATGTTTTTTAAGTTTTGTTGGGATAATAAACTGCGTTTTTAGTAGGTAAGTAGGTACTTTACTGAAGTCTATGTACTGTGAAAAAGTCGATTTAATTAATCGGTACGATAAATTTCTTTATCCCAAAACCAGCCTCATCAAAAATGCCTTAGCTTAAAAGGTTCTTTGTCCACATAAACCAACAAAAGGTTAAAACATTTTAATTGGCCAGTCCCTTTTATTAACGCTTCATTTACTGACATCAACCGAATGCTGGAATATTTACAAAGAACAAGCCAGGAGCTAAATTTAATAACTTCATCCCCTACTTTTTGGTTGTCCGGTTTGAGGAGTTAAGCTTGGTTTGAGTTTTATGTTAGAGTTGATAATTAAACTGACTGTCTAAGGAAGAGTGATATTTTTAGATGTGTGTTTTTGTCTCCTTCTTCTAATATATAAAAATCTCGTGGCACAGAGTTTGCCAACGAACTCTGCCGAAACGGCTTAAAACCCCTGACTGACGTCCAAAAAAAAAGTTTTAAAGTTTACACTTTATTGAAACTAGCGTGAGGATTCATTATTAAATTTTATGTGAAAAAACCGGATACACTCACTATAATATTTGAAAGCCGCTATGCGCCCGACCGGTTTGCGCGGGCGTCCGTCATCGGGGGCGCGCGTATTCCCTGATGAAGAAGTACTAACTAATTCGAAACCGGTCGGGCGCATAGCGGCTCGGCCGTTTCAAATATTATCGTGAGTGTATCCGGTTTTTTCATATAAAATTTTAAAGTTTTCTTTATGGTATGACGGTATAACGGTATAACCAGAGCTTAAACTTAAACTGAGTGAGTTAACCGTGGTTTTATTTTGTACGTCGATCAGGAGCTTAACTGAATTTGATAATTTTTGTGTTTTCTTGTTGGTCTTGAGAATAGGCGGTTATTTTTATACCTCTATGTGATAAGGGTGGTCCGCTCCTGATTTTTTTTTAATTACAAAAGAACGTTTGCCGGTACAACTGGTGGATGTACTCGTATACAATACACTCTTCTATTTGTATGCGCAGCATGTTTAATTAATACTTAGGTTTGGTCCATTTTCATAACTGGTTATCATACTTATCATAGGCTATTTATCTTAGCCTATGTATATTTATATATCTGTATCGTAACACTCTGAACTTATTTTGAATGACAATGATTATTATAGTAATTATTAGTAATTTCCGGTTCCGTAGATTTCTGCCGAACTTCTCTGCTTTGAAAATTAAACCAAATTTACTAATTCAGAGCTAACCGTCTAAAACTAAGTGAAATGGCACCCTAAGAAGAATAAGAAGAATAATTATTTTTAGCAAAAAATGGCGAAACCACCTTCCACCGCTAGAATTGCTTGCATTATTGTTGATTTTTCAAAAACGGCTCAGCCGATTTCTGTAAAATTTAAGTGGGACCATCTCGTCTGTACGTCCTTTTGAATTTAAAAATGTTTTTTGATTCGGTTCACAATTGGCGAAATTATCGATGTTCATCATGTACAAATTCGGATATTTCGCTCGAATTGCTAACATTATTGTTAGTTTTTTCAAAAACGGATCTGCCGATTTCTGTAAAATTTAAATGGGACCACCTATATATAACCTTTCTAACTAAAAAAGAAATTTCGATTTGGTTCTGAATTGGCGCAATTATGGATGAGCATACACAAAAAATACATATACAAGAACATAGAACCTTCTCATTTTTGGAAGTCGGTTAAAAAACAACAAAATCTATTGGTGAGAGATTTTGAATTCGTAATTTAATATTTATTAAAGTCGTACATTACTAGTAACAAACAACTGCAGTTCTTGTAGACACTCATTTTAAAAAATGCCATTAAGTACCTATATACTCGTATAATAATTTAGTGGATATAAAGTGTGGATGAATTGTGTGAAAGATGACATGCGAGAGAAAGGAGTTGATGATGAGATGACGAATGATAGAGTGAAGTGGCGAAATGAAACGTGCTGTGCCCACCCCACCTAGTGGGATAAGGGCAAGAAGATGATGATACTCGTATAATTTAATTTTACTTCGTCATTTATAAATAAATTTACCAACAAGTTTGTCACTAAACACTATTAAAAACTGACTAAAGGCTGTTCAATTAATCATCCTCTCTCGTGATACAGCGGCGAATTATCCCTCGGTCCCAACGAAAGGGACATTTTCAATTAATAGTCCTTAATATGTTTTAATCCTGCGACGGGTTTCATGGAAATTTAGTAGCGCATTAACAAATTTATACGATACGGACAGAATGAAAGGAGGCGCTTCCAAGGTTGAATATTCAATTCTTTTTATCATAGAGAACTAAATTAAATACTGTTTTAGAGACTACTTTTCTCTAAGGTGAGACGGTATTTCACACCTGAGCAACTGCTTAGTCTTTATAAAGCGTAAGTCAGGTCTTGCATGGAATACTGCTCTTACCTTTGGGATGGCTCTGCCAAATACCAGCTGGAGGCTTTAGAGTACATTGAAAGGCGAGACAGGAGGCTGATAGGCAACGAAACTTTGACTGAGTCGAAGCTGCAAAGTCTCGAGCATCGACGTTGCGTGGCGTGTCTATCAGCCTTCTATCGGATACACTTCGGTGAGTGCGCCCAGGAGTTGCACAATCTGGTGCCACCTGCCCTTTTCTTCTATCGTACGGCTAGCCAGACGCGACCAAAGCGCCACCTTTTTATGGTGAACATCCCACGCGTTAGAACCAAGCGTTACGAGTCCACATTCCTCATACGAACTGCCAGAATGTGGAACGCTTTGCCTGAGTCTGTCTTCCCGCTAAAGTATAATGTAGGTGTCTTCAAATCCCGAGTAAATAGGTATCTTTATGGTAAGCGTGTTACATCCTAGACCGCATATCTGCTTAACATCAGGCAGTGTATAGTCGAACGCGAACCTATTCGAAAAAAAACGCGCAGCGTAAGATGCTCACTGGTGGACTTACGATCTGATTAAGACTAGACATCTCGACTATATCAATTTTAAAACAGAAAATGTATTTCGAAGTAGGTTCATTAGTGTAGAATTTACGACGCTACAGAGTACCAGACCATAATATAGGTCTACCAGAATCTCATGGCGTAAAAAATAAAAATTAATTGTGATTTTCATTTGGCAATGTCAATTTTTATATCCAGAAACTCGTCGAGATCGTTATATCAATTGTTATATTAAGAATTGTTTATCTTGTAATTATAACAATTGACATTGCCATATGAAAATTACATTTCTTTTTATGCCATGAGATTCTGGTAGACCTATACATGCGGACATTTGCCTTCATAACGTCACTTGTAAAGTTACCTGTTAATGGAATTCTTTATAACCCTAGTGATGATAAAATAAACAACTATGAACAAACATAAAGACAACAAAAAGAACATTTCTTAAGGAAAGAAGTGATTCTAAAGAGAAGAAAGAAACATTGTTTAGGGTAGGAAGGAAGATACCGTTTATTTGAGTACGAATCGTCTTTTTGAACATCGAATCTATGCAAGTAATTGTTCATGCGTGAGAGAGATAAACAATAGCTAGTGATGTACCTCCTTTGTGATAATAGTTTTCGTGATGGTTTTTGTTTAAATTGTATTGGAAATGGTTGGGCTAAAACTTGTTCTTTCTAAATTTTGATTACTTTCAATCTATTTACTAATTATAAGCGGAGTTTGTAAATTTTGGCGGTTTAAAAATATGTTAATTATTACCATCTATAAAATACGAACAAATGCGCTCTTATAAGTATTTAAAACTACTTTCTAGCAATTTTCAAAATTTTACATGATTGCAAGTGGAAGTCATTCATTCATTCGTTCATAATTTAATTTTAATTTAATGACTGTACACATTGATAAACATAAACATCTTTACCTCTCAATACAGAAAGCGCCTGAAAACGTTATCCTCTTTTTTCAAACAGTTTTACAACAACGCTTGATCGCTTTTGTCTAAGACACGAGACAACAGGGTTATATTTTAATAACTAGCTCTAGGCCGAATCAAAGTTCTTTGTGGCTGTAACGTTAGCTACAACCTACGAAAAACCCATTCCTAACTGAAGCTCAATTAACAGCTGCGCGAGGATTGAGTTTTCTCGCAGCTTGTAGCTAACTCCAAAGCCGTCAAAAGTTTGATTCATCCTATACAAGCTCTACGCAATTAACGCTACGCCAACGCGCTACGAACGCAGGGCGCTACAAAACGCTACGTCGTAGTAAAGGGCGCTACAAAATCTCTACATAAAAACTTCACGCCCCATTAGCATTGAACAAACTATGTCCTATTATCGCTAAATAGCCTATTTACGGCCAAATCTATCTGCAACAAAGAGCTATTAATCAAAACACTCGACGAAGCTTACACATCCCTATAGTTTCGCTTGAATGGGGTTAGCGTAGGCGGTGAATGAACGCGTAGGCGGCAACAGAGACAGGTATACAAAGTTTTTGATAACAAAAGACAGAGATGGGTATATCCCGAGGGGGTTTAGGGGGCCCGCCTACGCCCGTTTTCAATTGAGGGTGAATGAGTGACGCAGACACAAATGTTCCCGTAGATTTTGTTTAGTTTATTATTTGTTACGAAGATGCGGATTAGCAGGACGTTACGCGAGGTTGGTTTTTAATAACTTTTTGTTTTGTTATGTTATGAGAGTTGTGACGTTACTTTACTAACTTTTCTAGATTATGACTGTAACTGAACTCGTTTATAAAAGCTGTTTCATAGAAATGTTTTACTCTTTGTATGGATTATAAACAAGAGCTTTTGAAATGGCTAATGAAATATCGTTACAAGATTATAAGTATGAGATATATAACCGTACATACAATATAAGCACTACGTATTTAATTTATTTTAAATGTTTAAAGAGAAGTGCTCTAGCGTAGCGTGCATCACAAACATTAAGAACCACGAAATCCTCATTTTTTCATTTTTTAGTTTATTTAATATCATCATCAAAAAAGCTTTTTGACTTCATCATGCATGAGAGCTTCTTATCAGATTAAAAATAAGTTGTTGTATAACAGTTGCAACAATAGGCAAGCGTGCACCCTAGAAGGCATTTCTATTTAATCAGGCAGTATGGAATCAAACGAAAACCAACAAACAAACAATGACTCTTTATTAGACAACCACATTACATAAAGAATAAATTACAGGGACAAAACAATACAATTTAGGTTTCTAACTGGCGGCCTTATCGCTTTAAGCGATTTCTTCCAGGCAACCAAGACCTATATGATGAATAAATAATTGGCCAAGTGCGAGTTGGACTCGCGCACGAAGGGTTCCGTACCCTATGGGAACCCTTTTAGCCCCATTTCAAGCGTCTACCTGTTGCCGCTATTAATATGGAGCAAAAAACGGCAAAAATTACGTTTTTTTTATGTTTGTTGTCTTAAATATTAATATTAAATATTTTATTCTGTATTTAGTATTTGTTGTTATAGCGGCAACAGAAACACATCATCTGTGAATTTCAGCTGCCTAGCTATAGCAGTTCATGAGATAAAGACAGACGGAGAGAAGGACGACCTTTGGATACGGAACCCTAAAAAATATCAACATCCTCTAAAAAATAAGTAAATAAACAACGTAACAAATTCTTGGCGTTGTACTTAGAGTCTCTTTTTTTGGCGGACGCTATTAAGTTAGTGACGTCATACTTGTAATGCTGTGCAAAGGTCACACGATCGGCTGCTACCAAAACTGCGTAGTTGTTGTACACACCTACATTAGTAGTTACGTTACTAGGAAAGGAAACTATAAAATTGATAACTATATCAACATATTTTTTTCTTTCACAAACATTTTATGAAATACCATCGGACCCACTGCAGTGCCATCTGCCGTGCTAATTTGTGAATCTAAACCATCCAAAGCCAGTGCCACCCAAACGCATAACAAAAATTCATTTAAATCGGTCCAGCCGTTTAGGAGGAGTTCAGTGACATACACACGTACAGTAGAATTGTATATAAAATATTATAAAGTAGTATTTTCCCAATACTAATTGATTATTTTCAAAATAATAAACTAAAATAACCTAAATAAAACATCTAAATTAAAATAACACATCTAAACTAAAATAGCCTACCTGAAGTAATTAAAAAAATATCAACATATTTATTTACATAACCCAACAGATCAACAAGTTGAAATGGCAGTGTGCAGGGTACATGACACACAGGACTGGTAGCCCATGGCATAAAATAAACAAAGATCCAATAAGGTCACAAAGTTCTTTAATAGAGACCACGTACGTACAAGTACAGTGTGATCAATATTGTAAGGCTGTAGTGCATTTATATAAGATGCTTAGGATCGGTTTAATGATAAACGAGTAATATGATTAATAATACAAAGGGCCCCACTGACCATCACGCCAAATGGATGACATACATTCGATATTACAAGTTTGCGACTTCGTCGTTAGAAATGGCGACTTTTTATTAGTTTAGCGAGCGCTTTAGCGTCAAAAATAGTTTAACAACTTGTCTGATTACCTTCAAACTAAATCATCTATGGATTTATCTCTATGTACACTGTATTTCTGGTAACCTATATCTTCAAACAATAAGCCCGATTACAAAGGCGCCATCGTTATTATATTAGCCAAAAAGCATAGTTCTGTTTCTTTTTACTTTAGGCATTCTATAGAGAGAACGCTTTTTACGTTGCTATTAAAATATGCTGTCTAAATTTAAATACACTTAATTGGCAACATTAGCCTCATTCATTTGGATGTCATCCATTTGGCGTGATGGTCAGTGGGGTCCTTAAGAGGTGTTTGTTCTTAAATGTATTATTTTATGTCTATGCCAGTGTCAGCACTTTTAAGGGGGAAATTTGCAGTGGCGCTATTTCTCAGCCGATATCAATAATATTTGGTAAGATTGTTAAACATCTAAATCATAACAAGATTTACGAGTGTAAATCAAATCAATCAAGAGCAAGTCGAGATATACATAGGCTCAGTTGTAAAGATTCAGTCAAACAGATGAGAGACTGCTCGGAGAGCTAGTTTTAACCTTCAGTTAACCACGTGACCCGCAAACCGTTTGAAGGCATTCAATCCGAAATGTATCAAATAAGTTCAGTGTGACGTCACGAGGTCCTTCTGACGTCATAGCCCTGTCTGTATGCCCTGTTGGAGAAACTGCGCAGATTATGCAATATCTCGCAATATGACGCAGTTAGGATGAAATTGCGGTTGAAAGTTTTCAACCAAGCTCTTGAAACTAAGGTATATCTTTTGATAGATGAAATGAATTTAAATGCAATTGAAAAGGGTATTTCTAAACATTTTTAGTTAAACATATTAAATTCTTGTTTTATTTAAGAATCTTTAGCTATAGTATTTTTAAAAATACGGAGTAAATAATATGTATGTGAGTGTTTATTACATTACATAATTATTTTTATACAACATGACACTTTTTGCTTCTCTTTTATTTTTTTCGATATTTTCGCTAAATGTGACCCGAATCAAAAAATCTTTTTTAAATCGAAAGGGTATACTCCTGAGGTGGACCCATTTAAATTTTATAGAAATCGGCTAGCGGAAGAACGGCAATAGCCGTTACCAATGAGCGAACTATTCGATTTTTTTACACAATGGAAGTCGGTTTTGCCTTTTTGCGACAAATATTTATTTATATGAGAAGTTTTTGGTCAGCAATGGGCAATGGCGAACTGAAAATGATAATAATAAAGGAGAAAACAAGGTGTAAGTTTTCAAAAGCTTCACTGTCACTTACAACCACATACTGCTCACGTCCTATATCCTTAGGAGCGTACAATTTGACCTTATTACAACTACTTGTCAAATAATAATGGATTCCAACCCCCAGAGAATACAAGTTGTCTCACTGTAATGTGATATCCGTATAGATATGTAGGTCTTAAACGTTGAGCATAGAAGAAACCAGAAGAACTCTCTAGATACCTGCACTGGTTTTGTAAATATACCACTGATTAACATAGGTTTACCCACGAAAGGCAATTGGGCCATATTGACCACGCCGGCCCAGTGCGGGTTCAAAATAAGGGTTCTACTTGCATTTGTGAGATGCGCTGTGTCCATAATTGACAACGACAACATCTCGAAAGACAGAAGCAGCTGATGAAGAAAAGCCCTTCTGTTTTTTCGTGATCGACGGTTCTAAAGTACGTAAGTCTGCGTTGGATAAGTAAGATTACAGATGTGTTAGGGTGTTTTATTACAGTTCGAGCTGTAAGCTTTCATGGATCATAAAATTTGGTATATTAGGAGTTCCAATTCATTTGTTAGACGATTTGTGTACTCTACTTGTAATTTTCTAGTTTTACTGCTCGATAAATGTTATTTCCTCATCTTATTTTTTATTTTATTTTATTTATTTGGTACACAAAACAGAATACAGTCGAATCAGTAATGATTATGCCAGTGGCGGACGCTTCATAAAGACAGAAAGGCACTGCCTACCCTAGTTCTGATAATAGATCTAATAATATTTTATAAATAAACAAAATAACATAAAAAACTTAAATCATAAATCAGATCCACCTATCGAGTGCCGGCGGTATCATTAAGATAAGATCGACAGGTAATTTCACATCACCGATTCGCGCTGCACGAGCGCCACCCGCCCTTGCCACGGCAAAGACACAAACTATGAATCTCTTAATGTTTTGTATGTGTGCTCTCGTGGTAAGTCGTGGTCATGCGGATTTAATGTGTATGCGTTCCTATAGCTACGTGGGCTTTGCTGACACACATAGACAAAAATCACGCACACAACTGCATGAAAAGCCAGTGTCTTTTTGCTTAGCTAACACGAACAATTACGACTCGTACCGAACATTTCCGAAAGAAAGTTTGCTATGCAATGCAAATGTTTTAGGAAGTTACATTGTATCATTGAATTTAATTAACATTTAGATGGCCATCATTTTTTTGTGGTATTATATTTCCCTTTTTTACTACTAATTTCAATAGTCAATAGTCGCCATATTGCTTGATGTGTCAATCTATGGATATTTGAGCTGGCATTTGGCCTACCTACATTACATTTTTACATTATCAATCGACAAGACGACGAACCAAAACCAACGTGTTTTTGGTGAGTAAAATTTTCTGCCTACCCTGTCTTAAAACTGTGTGCACGCCACTGGATTATGCTTAAATAATGTAGTGTTAAGAACTATGAGCTAAACCATATTCCAAAACATGTGTCCGTGTATCTGTTGCTATATTGACACTTACTTACTATTGAATTCTATTGAATTACAGCAAGTAGTTGTAAATTTTTTAAATGTAGGCAGTTCACATTATTTCTAATCTCTTCTAAAATATCATCCAATTCAATACATAGAAGTACAACTATCAAATTAATATATTGTTTTTCCCTTTCATCACTTGTTCATACTTTTTGAAAATAAACTTTCTATTTTTTCTATTTTTACATCGTGCGGGCAGGAATGAACTTATCTTAATAGTTTTCTTGTTTATTTGTGTTAAGGCCTTGTAAGTGTAATTGTATAAATCCATGTTTACCGATCCTAAGTCAACGATACATTTATCAATATAAGTTAGTTAATAGATACATACGTTCTGTTCATATTTGGGCTGTTTTATATTAACATAAGCTTAGTTTCTCTACTTTTAGTTACAGCTGTCTTAACTCACTTTTTGCAGGTGACTTTATCTTTTCTAAGAACTAGCGGAGTCAAGAGGAGAGAGTAAGTACTTCAAAAAAGTTCTAAAACTTTTTTTAAGTATTTCTAGATATAGAACAATCGATTATACCTACACTGAAAATAGATCAATGAAAAATTCTTTCATTATCAGTAGTAGGACGTCCACTGGCATAGACCTCCCTTCTTGCTGGACATAAGTCTTGATGCGATCTGTCCACCTTATCGGTGAATGTTCTATGCTGCGCCTACCAGTGCTTTGTCTCCATTAAAGAACTTTACGCCCCGTTGGCTTTATTTCTATGCTACTGAACTAGATTATGAATAGATGGGTAATTCTTCAATTTAACTCCTTTTCCTAATATTATCATACCCTTAATTATTTTTCATTGCTAAGAACAGACATTCGCCGATATGCAATTTTTTACGTATCCCGGGTTTGCATAATCAGTAATACTATCAAATTAAAATTTTCAGTTTGAGTCAAAAAACGAAGGAAAATTAAGGGTTAAGGAAAAAAGGGGCTAAATTGAAGAATAGCTAAGATATACCAGGTACATAAATCAATATCTTAAAATGTTTAAACCTCTCAGTGAAAATGTTCCTGTTCTTATAGTTTTCTATGTATAGGTATAGAAATATGATATTTTTCATACAAATTGTAAGAGTGGTTTCTGAGAGATATTTATGTAGAAGAAGAAGAGCAAAGGCCTATGCTCAGCTGTGAAAAGGCCTATGCTCAAATGTGAGAATTCATTGACTAAAATGATGTAAAACTTTCATAATCATCATCCACAGTCTTCTTTATCACACTGCTGAGTATGTGCCTCTCTTTTACGGTGTCATTTTTCTCGTTTCTGAATAAAATATTCGTTATCAGTTTCGAGTCTGTCAACTCAAGCTTACAAGATACATTTGATTTTGCATAGCTATTAAAATCGCAGTGCAATTTAAAAGCGACTCGGTTCAAGCCATACTTTATTTACATTGAAATAACAGTGATATCCAGCGCCGGCTTCTGAATAACAAGTTTATGAAAGATGCCCGCGCCCTAACCATTGTTTATTGCTTTAAACACAGCATTTCATCCAATTTGAATAAATCCATCGCAAACTTCGACTTGAGAGATGAGTGGGCGAGGACCGATGATGTTATTTTATACATAGACACGTTATAGACCAACAATAGACTAAAAATCACTGAAATCGATAGAAATTTATAAATACCTAGATTATAATAAAATGAATCAAGTTACAAACATAATGGCATTTAAAAGTGGGTGGTATTAAACGTTATTCTATGCGCATAGACAGGGTGCCCGGGCGTAGACATAAACCGTCTTACCACAAAAGTTTTACGCACGCTTTAGACAGTGCTTAACAGTACAAATTAGAGATAAACAGAGTTTAAAGCGTGTTTAAATCTTTTGTGGTAAGGCGGAAAATGTTTGAATCTTCAATCAAAATTAGTCAAAAAATACACATAAAAGTATGTGGCTAATATTTGGGCCCTTTTTTGGAACTTAGGTATTATGAATAGTCATTATTCTAGAACATTGCTAAAACCCGTTTAATCAATTCCTAACAAATGGTGCTATTACCATTTACTGAATTGTACTGTACCAGCTTTTTAATACCAACACGACGTAGGGCGAATATTTAAGTTCTATGTAATTTTTAAACTTTCACGATTTGATCACATTACTCTAATAACTACGGACTAATCGAGCACTGAAACATGAAAAATTCTAAAAAAAATACAAAAAAGAGTCTACTCGTGACCACGATAGATGCAACTCGGTCAAATTGTCGGATCAATGAGGTATTTATGTTTAATTTACTTTATTTTTTCTTTCTGTGTATTTTTCTGTAATTTGTGTTGATAATAAAGTGTTCATTCATTCATTCATTCATATTTTTGAAACACATATGCCATGAAATACTACAGAGACGAGCCGTCACGACGCTCACCAGTGAGAAACCGACCTGAGGAGGAGGAGGATCTCATATTTTAGTGCGCGATTAGTCCCGTTGTATAAAATAATAATAAGGTGTCTACTTATGGTAAAATATCATTGGCGCGGGTTCGTAATTGTGCAGGTTCCGACAGAATACTGAGCGGCGGGACGGGCTCGTCCGCAGATGTCCTCGATTGAGTTTCACGCCTCTCTAGCTTGCCATTATCGCTAATACGATAGAAACGGTTTAAATTTTACTAGGATTCTATTGTCATAATCAGGCTTCAAAGAGATTCAAATGGTGTATCGGATAGAAATTACTTTAAGCCTTTATTACACTACGCGGTTTTCAGAGAGCTGTAAGAAGATTGAGCAACGTGGGCGTGTTTCGCACTTAAAATAGAACGGGGCAAATGCTTTTTAACTACAACAACATATAAGTAATAAGTTTATATTGTGTATGCAAATTATTTTTATTTTATAAAAAAATAAAAAGTAAATATACACAGCATATTATGTTTTAAACGTACGACACGAAGACGCAGTTAAAAAACAAAATATGCGTACTCTTTACCGATACTTTACATTTTGAGCTAGCGTCCCGGCAAATTTCATTATTTCTACTAAAAACTCGAGGGAACAAAATTGTTCTCTCAATAAGCATTTTACTTGTGAAATAGAATTCCGTTCTATTTCGAGCACAGGTTTTTAGAGCTACTGAAACGGTAAATAAACACTTGAGGGCCTCGAGAATACACGTTATTTACCTATTGGTTTTCAGTTTAATACCAGTCGAATAACTTTATATTGTTTTAAACACAAATTCTAACAAAAACAACTTTAGCAGCGATATTTGCATAAAGGAAAATGATGTATGAAAGTGGTGGGAGCGTATGCGATGTTTGGTTACAGGTTGTTGTTTCGTGGAGGTAGGCTGACGTATTTACTTACTAGAGATTAGATGGATAGATGAGCAATTTGCGAGAAAAAAAATGTTTTTTTTTTTTTTATATTAAATCGCAAATATAAACTACCATACATAAGCATTAAGTAAACGCAGAGAGGGCGAAACTTTGATATTGCTATTTTCAATATTAGGCATATTTTAATAGAAGCTGAGAAAAGATCGCCTGCATGTAACATGGGCGTCTAACGAGCGCGAGAGCAGCAAACGATAAAAACTTTTCCATTACATTTTCAATCAAAAACAAAAAAAAATGTTACTTTAGCTAAACGGGAGTGCAGTGAGCGTCAATATCCTTCGAAAATTTGAAAAATAAATGTTTAATTCTCTTTCATACACCAGTAAAGCACAAAACCAACGAGATTACAGGCGTGAGTGCCATAAAACATCTACAACAACCGGCAGGAAAACATGAGGCCGAGGGAGTGCCCACACGGATAAAACTTCGATGCGCAGTTTAGTGAATTAAAAATATTATATATAATGACAATGGAACGCAGCGTGCTTGGTATCAAAAGAACTGATAGAGTCCGCAACAGCACACTGGCGGCCGAAACACCGCCAAACTAAAGTGGGATTGGGCGGGACATGTGGCGCATCGATGGGCCAGGATCGTCACGGAGTGGGTGCCTGACGGACGACGCAGCCAGGGAAGGCCCAAGAAGCGCTGGCGTGACGTTCTTTGTCTCTTTGTGGCCAGCGTTCTTTTAGAATGCTGGCCACAAAAAAGTTTATTGAATTCGAATTTCGAATTGTTCATAAAAAAAAAATGTATACTTTTTAGAATTTTACTCATTTTTAAATATGGAGTGGACGCTTAAAGAAGACCGTGTTGCAGTTATTGCCTTGCATCGTTGCGGTTACGCGCCAATTCAAATTTTTGACATACTGAAAAATTTGAATATAACCAAAAGATTCGTTTATCGTACCATCAAACGATACAATGAAGACTCTAGTGTAGATAACAGGTCAAGAAGTGGTCGCCCTCGGTCTGTTAGGACTCCAGCAGTGATAAAAGCTGTGAAGGCGCGAATTCAAAGAAATCCCAAACGTAAGCAGAAACTGTTGGCCCGTTAGATGGGGTTAAGCAGAACCACGGTGAAAAGAGTGTTAAATGAAGACTTAGGGCTTCGGGCATATTGAAGAAAAACAGGACATCGTTTAAATGCTCGTCTAATGGACCTGAGGCTGAAGAGATGCCGCGCTTTGTTGAAGCGGTACGCGGGAAAAAAATATCTAGAAATTCTTTTTTCGGATGAAAAAAATTTTACCGTAGAAGAGAGCTACAACAAACAAAATGATAAGGTGTACGCACACAGTAGTGAAGAAGCGAGCAACCGTATTCCGCGTGTCCAACGAGGTCATTTTCCATCCTCGCTCATGGTATGGTTGGGAGTTCTTATTGGGGCTTAACAGAGGTACATTTTTGTGAGAAAGGTGTAAAAACGAATGCAGTTGTGTATCACAATACAGTCCTGACGAACCTTGTGGAACCTGTTTCTCATACCATGTTCAAAAACAGGCACTGGGTATTCCAACAAGATTCGGCGCCAGCTCATAGAGCGAAGAGCACACAAGACTGGCTGGCGGCGCGTGAAATCGACTTCATTCCGGTACGAAGACTGGCCCTCCTCCAGTCCAGATTTGAGTCCGTTAGATTACAAGATGTGGCAACACTTGGAGGAAAAGGCGTGCTCAAAGCCTCATTCCAATTTGGAGTCACTCAAGACATCCTTGATTAAGGCAGCCGCCGATATTGACATGGACCTCGTTCGTGCTGCGATAGACGACTGGCCGCGCAGATTGAAGGCCTGTATTCAAAATCACGGAGGTCATTTTGAATAAACTTTATTGTCATAAGAATCTATGTTTTGTTAAGTTCATTTTGGTATAGTTATAAATGGTTACATAATGAATAAACTTGTTTCAATTATTTTATATTAAACATGTGACAGAATTTATGACCTGACTGTGTATATTATGAATTTCGGTCAGCCGCCGCTGTAACTGGAAGCAGGTTTGTATTTACGTCAATTGGTATGCAGCCCGCCCCCAGATATCTGCGTCGTATTTCGAGACGTCACAGGGGTGTGGGGTGCTATTTCCAGAGCGCGTGGGCGGCGGCTATCTACGTAGTACAGGCGGGGCGGGCGGCGTAAACACGCGTATGTTACTGATTCGACAGCAGCGCCACTGCGTAGATTCTGCTCTCATATCTGAACCGAACTTAATGGGGAATGAAATGAAAGAGGTTTATGTTTTTCGAATCTTTAGAGGTTTCTTATTTGGCGGAATGGTTATAGGCAAAAAAATATCGAGCTTAGGACATTACCTGGTACAGTATTTAATTATTTAGTTTATTTGTTTCGGAAAAATATTCTAATATTATTTTCTTTAGAAAAATCACAATTTAAAAGAATTTTATATTTTCGGATCTTATTATGTTTTGATATTGCTTGAATGGCGGCGTGATGGCGGCCTTGAACAAAAATCAAATTAGAAAATATGAAATTCCATTGCAATTGAACATTAAATACAGTTGTTTATTTTCTGTAATTGTTTTACCACATTTTAAAGCTATTTTAAGCTACTGTAGAAAGTCTGAACCCACTTTACAAGATCTTCTTTCAGGATATGTGATTACAAGATGCCTGAAATGTTGCCTATATTGCCTAGTAATGATTTCAATGAAGATGTTATATGCCATGCTAAGTTTGCATTGTTTTTTTACGAGCAACTTTTTTTTCTTAGTCAGCAACATGATCAATAGCATAAAATGTATCATGTTTGACCTGTTGGGCTACAAATTTTGAAAGTATGACAACATTATCGAAAATTGAACTCACTGTACAACATTCAAAATTACAGAAACTGTCTTTTTTATTTGAATATAATCCTTAAATACTCTACTAACCTATTCTACTTCTTGAAGACCTATATTACGTAAAAACAAATATGAAAAGCGTTCATGTAATATAGTGTTGCTAGTACCTAATAAAAATAGAACGTGCGTCCACGGTGAGCCACATTTAATATCGAACTAACTATAATTTACTTATTTACTTCATGCTTCCAACCGCACGCCTACGCCTAACTATTTTACCTATAGACAATTTAGAAAAAACTTCCTAAATAATGTCAAAGTTTATTATTTCAAAGCTTATTGTATTAAGTAAAATTTAAACCACAAAATAGTGCAAAAGAACCAAATGATAGAAGTTAAAATTACCTCCTTTTTCTCACCTCAATCCCTCTAAAGGTCAGGCAAAGGCTCCAGAAAAGCAAACTTCAGACATATAACTTCAAAACTATATTCCACAGGAAAATGAAACGTAAACAGTGGAGGGCTAAGTTTAAATTTGAAAAGCCTCTACAAACTCCTGTTAGTTGATTTTTGTCCTTTTGAGGTAAAACCGCAGCTATTTTCGGAAGCAATAAATTACATATTATGATAAGTTAACAGCGAGCCTTGTTATTTGTTTGCTGACAAAATATACGGCATATTTACTGACAAATTTGGCATGTTTTAGTCACACAAGACTTCGAAGCTTACTTTGTTGATTTTCCTACGATACGCACGAAACGGTTTTACGACGTTTTTGATCTGTACGGCCAGCCGGGCTAGGATACGCACCACGTAACATTTCTTTCGACGTGTCAGAACGAGACAGCGTTATGGCCAAGTATATATCTATCACTTTTTCATACGTCGAAAAGAGTTCGAGGCTTTTCTTGGTCACTTGGACTAGCTGGGAATGGAACGTACTGTCAGTTTTCTTGTTTCCGTGGAGATAATATTCTGAAGATTTCAAAGTTAGAGTAAATAGGCATCTTTTAAGTCTGCGTGCTTCGACACAACGGCTACGCTGCTTACCATCAGGCGAGTTAGTGGTCGAGCGCCGACTTATTCGCAGTAAAAAAAGATTATTTGGTTCTTTTTATATTTGATGGCATTTGCAGGCGTAAGCCAAACATAAGCCAAAAAACGTTAGCTTTGCTTTAGAGCCCTGAATCTCCCATCTCAAGTATTCAAAACAGGTTTACCAGTTTTTGCCCGCCGCTTCACCCGCGTTATATTTAGATTCTATATAGTATATGTATTGTAATTTTTACTTTTTCGAAATAAAAGTATCCTATGTCATTTACCAACCTTTGAACTACGAGTACCTATAATGCCAAAAATAAAATCTCTTCGTTGCTTTCTGTTGCTGCGTAAAATAGGAACAAACAAACCCACACTCTTTCGGATTTATAATATTAGTGAGAATATGGATTTAATCAGCTCCATTGAATAAAATCAAAATGATACAAAAACCAAACAAAAATGGAAGGTAATAAGAAAATAAAGGTAAGACCCGGATAAATACAGGAAAAATGTACCTTCCTGTACTCTTGAGGCAAACAATTAGCTTAAAAGCTTTAGGAATAAAACTCATCTTCGTGGCGCCGCGTGTTTGTTTTTTTAGATTTAATTTGATATAATGTAATAAGTTTAACATTAAATTTATTTTTCAAGCGCAAAATTAGGCAAAAATAGCTTGCAAAAAAGTTGGCATTTAGTGCTTATATAATTTATGGAACAATATTTTATATTTTCTTTCTTTTTTATAAAAAAAACAATATGAAAAATATTGTGAGATTGGTCGATCTTATAATTAATACGATCGGAATGTTTTCCTACCTAAACTGTAGGCCATTAAAGAAAATAATAGCAAAAGCAATTTATAAAACAAAGTTGAATTCAGGTAAAGTGCAAGCATATTCATTTTTTATACCACCTGCTCGACAATGACCAAATACAATCTCAAATGATATTATCATCATTTTAAAGGTATGATTCCAATGTCCGCTGCAGGCAGCAGTGTACAGTCTCGATGGCTACGCAGGGCAATAATATTATATGAAAGTCCTTAGGGGTTAGAATGATTTCAATTTGGAAGTCATAATTCGACTGGAAATTTCTTTATTCTTCTTTTTCTTTATTAAAACAGATACGGACATTATAACAAGAGTTTGTTCATCAAATTCTTGCACAATTTGCTGTCCAATTCTGTTGTAATTTGACAGCTGTTAAAGCTTTAAGACTGGCCACTCATACGGACCTTCTCTTTATTAGTTAAGCCTATCAGACCGTTGTTTGCCTTTTACTCTTGCTTTATTCAATTTGTCTAATGTACTTCCTTATTGTAAGCATGTTTTATGTCATTTATACGCTTCTTTGTTGGTATCAACTGAGGGAGGTTTCAATAGACATATTTGTTATGTGTTAATACTAGAAATTGGTTTGCAAAGTGAGCTTGTCATTCAGAGGTGTTTATACTCATTATTATGAAGTACTTTTACCATGGCACTACCCCGAAGTTGCGAATCTGTTTATCAGTAAAAAAAGTTTTTTAAAGTTTGATGCGTTGCCTGGAAAAAAAATAATATTTAAAAAAACCTTTTTTTTTTAAAAAAAAAAAAGCTTTTCTGAATAAGAACTTGCCAAAGCGAATCAAACGAGCTCGATGGGGTTGGGTCGTTTCACTACAGAGTTCCTATGACCACCTTCTAACTCCATCATCAGGCCCTGGTCACATTTTTCTTGATTTATCAAAAACGGCTCAGCCGATTTCGATAAAATTTAAATGGGACCACCTTAAAAGTATATTCATTCGAACTAAAAAAAATGTCGATGACGATACACAAAATAAAAAATACATACTGACGAACAAAGTACCTCCTCCTTTTTGGAAGTCGGTAAAAAAGGGGATCTAAATGAGCTCTTCAACAAGTCTCAAGATCTAAATTTATTTCTTTTTTGTTTTAAGCATGATTATGTATTAACAAGACTGTAACGGTATATATGCAACGGTAGAGACAAACTACTTACATAAGCTTACGCCTAACATACAAAAATACATATACAAAAATGTACGCGTCGTAACTTCTTTTTAGATTAGGGTTTATCTCATGGTAAAAGTGGTTTGAAATAAAGAGTTTTCTTATATAAAATGGATAAATGCAAAACAATACTTTGTAGTAACTAACTAATCTCATTTCTTCACAGGAACTTATTTAATTTAATATACTTTCACAAACATCTGTTTGTTATACTATTCACACCTACATTTTTACCTATTTACATCCCAAATCTTGGAAGATCAAGTAAAAATAATACAAATCGAAAGGCATCTCACAAAATACTCTCATTAGTATTGAAATGTATGCCATTTATATCGTTAATTATTGTCACTAAATCAGGAAACTAGAACGCTCACATTATTTAAGTATACCAAATTCAAATATATCACTCATCTGACTCTGGTCACTAAAATGTTGCCTCGCAGGCTTTGTTTGGCAAGAATCCGGATGCAAAACTCTCGTGGAAAAACGAATCTTAATTCAATTACCTTGGATCGAATTTCTCAAGTGTTTGAGAATGTGAGTTGGGCTTGTTTGTTTCCGAGGTGGTGCGAGCATCTCTGAATGTCAAGGGTAGAGTCCTACGCCGGAATACGGTTTTGATTATTTATTGGTTTATCAGTTTTTGTTGGTCAAGTGCATAGAGAATGAGATGTAGACTAGATATTATTAGCTATCTAGAATCTAGGCTAGAGACGAAAGATCTTAGTAATATAAGCACATTATAAGCATAGACGATCTCTAGTAGGTAGATACGTAGTCTTGAGATTCTCTAAAAACTTTAACTTTTAAGCTTTTCGATAGTGTTGTATGTTAATAGTCTTGATGCTTTTAGTTTAAGTTATTATGCGGTAGAAGAAGGTAAACGCGTGCCACGTAAACACAACAGGAACATGGACTAAGTTAAGGGTTGAAGACAAGACAGACCCAAAAATAGTTCAAAATAATTCATTCTGTACGTCAATTATTTATTTTCATTACGAGATACGAGTCTTATATTCCCGACTTACGAACAATTATAATTAAACACAAACGAGAACTCATAAATATCGAAAAGTGACAAAAAGGTCACTCATAATTAATGTAGGAAGCCTCTTTTTGAAGGCCCTCTTTCGCCCCGCATTGTTTGGAGCGGGGCGAAAGAGGGCATTCAAAAAGAGGCTTCGTTGATTCGCCCCGCGGACCGAACAGCTTGTGGGGCGAAACCACGAAAGAGCCAATAGCATCGATTACTGAGAGGCTCCCTTCACTCTTTCATATCAAGATGAAATCTCGAGATGTCGAGATATTATTGTGGGTATTTTATGAAAAACTCGATCTGACAGTTTATAATGAAGAATGATGTTGGAAGACATTTTTAGGGTTCCTCACTCAAAGGGTAAAAACGGGACCTTATTACTAACACGCCGCTGTCCGTCTGTCGGTCTGTCCGTCCGTCGGTCTGTCCGTCTGTCTATCTGGAGAAAATATGGACAATCCTATGTATCCCTAATCTACGTTATGTCGCTGATTAAATAGGTATTCCGGTCAAATTAGGTATAACAAGAATTTTATTAAAAAATCTTTTTTAGGGTTCCATACCCAAAGGGTAAAAACGGGACCCTATTACTAAGACTCCACTGTCCGTCTGTTTGTCACCAGGCTGTATCTCATGAACCGTAATAGCTAGAGAGTTGGAATTTTCACAGATGATGTATTTGGATTGCTGCTATAACAACAAATACTAAAAACAGAATAATAAAAATCATACGGTACGGAACCCTTCATGCGCGAGATTTATCATTTTTGATTGTTTGTAAAGTTCTCGAATGGAAACAACGTACCGGCAAGCGCAGCGTAGGACGTCCATCGACTCGTTGAACCATTGATATAAGTATGTAAGCTGCTTCCAACCAGGCTTTTCGAAAGTCTATAGGGGAGGCCCATGTACAGCAGTGGACGTCCTACTGCATAATATATCATACGTCCACCAAGTTGGTCAACGTCTACCGTACTATGTGCCATGTCTATTGCTATTTCACCTTTCTAATCGTAATCAGATAGGGGAGAAGAGGCGGGTTGGTTATAAAATTATATTCATGAATTCTAATGGTTTTCCAAAAAGTACTATAAATCTACCACACTGCCAAATTTACATCGAAAATCTACTATGATAGTAATCAATTTACTTCACTCTGGCAAGAAAACATCGTGCGATGCTTAGCGCGCCAATCTTCGCCGCATGTGTAGCCAGGAACTTCGTCTGCGCCCGACGACGATGAACATCGCGCGAAGCTTCGGGCGTATATGTAGCCGGACCATCACAGTACAGAGAAAACTTTAATACCGCGGTTTTATTTTGTACGTCGATCAGAGGCTTAAGAGTAATGAACAATCCTCCTTTATTTTATATCATCGGCATGTTAATTTAAAATAAACCCACGATTGATACGTTGGGAAAATATTTATTATCGCATTTGTTTTCATTGGATATCGTGTAATCATTCATTCGTATTTCGTTTTCCGGGTTGTGTAGCCCTGCTATGATAATTTTTTTCGGATATTGTTTTTGTTTGTTTTGCTTTTAAATAGATGCCCTCTAAATAAACATGTTAATATTTTTGTATTTCTCCATTTTTGACGGACGAAACGGAGGAGATACACAATTCGACGCGTACGACAAAATTTTTTTTTTTTTTAAGTAAAACCACAAGATAACCACGCATAACTTTTTACATAGTAGTCCGATTTTGTTTTTTTTTTTTTTTGGAAAGAATATACTTCGAAATTGGACCCAATTAAATTTTATCGAAATCGGCCAAGCCGTTTTTGATAAATCTACAATAATGTGAAAAATGCTACATCGATCCGTGTGAACTATTCGCGAATTCTGTACACCGTTGAAGTCGGTCGTGCCATTTTTTGCGAAAATTAATGTTATTATTTTCTTTGTTCATTTATTTGAATATGTTTGTTTTATTACATACTTAGCTTTGATATTTTTTTGTGTATCCTGTAGGTATAGGTACTTATTTAAATTACATACTTATACGGATTACTCTAGAGTTAACTATCGTTTAGAATATACCTAGTTTGGTTGTAATTCTTGTGTATGAAAAATTTAATATAAACTGCGTAAAATATATCTACATTACGGCATAAAGCAAGGTTTGTCATTGTTCACAAAATTCTATATTGAACTAGCTGTACGTACCTTCTTTAAGTGTTAAGTGTACTTGGTCGAAACATATGAGGTACATAATTACCTACTTATCGCTTTGTCGTAAAAAAAAATCGCCGATTCTCGACAAAATGTATCGAACAGCGGATTATTTTGGCAATTTTTAAGGTTCGTTCCACAGTAAAAGTTGATTATAATGATGATCACAATGATGTCCCATAGTACGTTTATTGTTTATAGAAACACCTTAGGTATATACCATATATACAGCGTGTTCTAGGCTTTCTTTAGGTTAGCTTTCCGGCTTGACGTTGAGTTCTGGGACATATACATAATTATGTAAGTTTATTTAAAATTTAGATTTAATTCAGTATGTTTAGCTTATTATTTATAGGTGTATTCTTTTTAATATTTCTAATTTAGGCTACTATTTCTTGTTCTTGTCAGTTCATATTCGTGCAAGGTTGCCTAGAAGAAGTCGCTATGGGTGATAAGGCCACCACTTTATAATATTTTTTTTGTCATATTTGTGTAAATAGTGTTGATTTTTAAATTGTGGTTGTAATTATAGAGTTTTGTCTGTCTGTCTTAAATTCATTACGCGATAAGCCCTGCAGCATACGAATAATATTTCTACAATTTATTCGAGATTGACAACAATATTAAATATGGAGTTCAGACAGTAGCCGCTATTATTACATAGTAAGCTTCGGCTACTAAGCCTTGTAGTCTAGATTTAGCGCACCGATAAGACCTAAATATTAGGTTTATGTTCTGACAATATAAGCCTACGTGATCAATATGAAGATATAATGGCGCACCGGCTCTTTGAAATACATTTCAGGTTTTTACCTTGCCTTTGTATTTTATTATAGAGGCCATATAAGAACAATAAAGCTTTATTAACACCCACAGTCTAGTTTTTCTTTTAATATATATTGATTATTAAATACTAATAGGTACATACGATAGAGGTCTCACTACCACCCCGACACTGTTGATTTTCCATCGATACGTAGGTAACTACGGCTCTATATTTCTAATACGTACGGCCGGGCTAGGATGCGCACGAAGTAATATTTCTTTCGACGCATAAGAACAAGACAGAATTATGGCAAAGTTTATATCTGTCACTTTTTCCCACGTCGAAAAGAGTTCTTTTCATGGCTTTTCGTGGTCGCAAGCTGGACTAGTAGAGAATGGAACAGACTGTAGGCTTGCCTGGTTTCTGAGAGATATAATCTAAAGCTTTTCAGTCAGAGTGAATAGGTATCTTCTAAGTTTGTTTGCTTCATCTTTGACCACAACGTCGCTTCCCATCAGGAGAATTGGTGGTCATGCGCGGACTTATTCACGTAAAAAACATTATATATCTAATGTGTTAAGTATGTACTTATAAATGTATGTTCTTACTGTATTATCTGACCATGTATTTACATTTATGATGAAGTGAAGATATGTTTACGTTACATGTATCCATCCATCGTAGCTAAATTAGCAATATATAATATTTCTGTTTCTTTTTCATTTTCAAAGTCAAAGATATTTATTTACAAAAATTGAAATACATGAATAACAGTTGAAATTTGGCAAGATAATTAGATTCAGGATTCACAAGCGAAGTATCCTTTGGTCCCACACTAGGCTCGAGGCCCTTGTTGTGGGTACCATACAGAAAGTTATCTAGTGGTGACATTCTGGAGTAGTCCTAAATTTTATAAAGAAATACTGATTTATCGAAATCTGAAATTAGTGATATAATATTGTATAAAGATATACAAAAAACAAAAATAAATATACATAAAAGGAATCCATAATCATCCTGAAAGAATGTGTGCCAGTTTTCTTGTTGCGTTGTGTAAGTGGAAAGTGGACGAGAGAGTATAATATTATTGTGCTATTTTTTAGTGAGTGTACGCGCGAACTTGTGGGAATGGGTGATCGAGTGAAGTCTTTACATGCTTGTATTTAGAACCGAATATGTTACTCGTATCTCAAGCCAGCAAAAATGTATTTTAAAGTGCAGTAATTAAGGTCACCTTTCGAATCCGCGCGTTATCAGGGCCGACCGCGTGCTTCGCCCAACGTGTTATCACCGAGGCAGTTTATCAAAAGCTCTGCACCCATAAATTATGCTATTGTGCGGAGATTTTCAACTTTACTACTTTACACAAATTACTACATAGTATAAAACAAAGTCACTTCCCGCTGTCTGTCTGCCCCTATAATATATGTATGTATATGCTTAGATCTTTAAAACTACGCAACGGATTTTGATGCGTTTTTTTTAATAGAGTGATTCAAGAGGAAGGTTTATAATGTATACACCTGTAAGAAGCCGGGGCGGGTTGCTAGTCCTTACATAGTATAAAATAAAGTCGCTATTTTTGTCTGTTTGTTTGTCTGTATGCTTCAATCTTTAAAACTACGCAACGGATTTTGATGCGGTTTTTTTTAATGGATAGAGTGATTCAAGAGGAAGGTTTATATGTATAATACACCTGTGCGAAGCCAGGGCGGGTCGTCTAGTTAAATTTAAATAATAAATACTACGTGCCATACCAAAAGACTAGTACAATAAAAATACCAACTATTATTTTTAGAGCAACATATCTTGGATAATTTGAATAATAAAACCATTACAAATTAATTACTTTTATTTGGAATTCGGTACATAAGAGCAAACATGTCGTGAATGTAATAGCATTTTGTTTATTTTTATTATTCAGATCATAGTAGGTAAGTGGGATTTAATTGTAGGTACTGTAATTAAAACTGGAATTCCCGATTCTATTTACTATTTTTGTTAATTATTACAATACATTAACCACGTAATTGTACATGCACATTAAATGCTATACTTACGGGTACAAAATAATGCGTGGAGCGAAATCGTTTTTAGGGTTCCGTACCCAAAGGGTAAACACGGGACCCTATTACTAAGACTCCGATGTCCGTCTGTCTGTCTGTCACCAGGCTGTATCTCATGAACCATGATAGCTAGACAACTGAAATTTTCACAGATGATGTACTTCTGTTGCCGCTATAACAACAAAAACTAAAAACAGAATCGTAAAACAAATATTTAAGGGGGCTCCCATACCACAAACGTCATTTTTAGGAGTTTTTTGCCTGTTATTAATAATGGCAAGATAGATGAGGTTAAAGGGGCTCCAACAAGGTACGGAACCCTTCGTGCGCGAGTCCAACTCGCACTTGGCCGATTATTACAAATCTTTTATGGGATATTTATTATGAGTATCATATTTAAAGCCCATTTACACGATGCGATTTTGATTCCTGTTACATATCGAAAGTATCCTATTTAAATAAGATAAAATTGAAACGCTAATTTATTTATTTAACAGCTCCAATAAAGTAAATTTATTACAAAATGCACGTTCCAACTACATATTTCGAGAGTGACCTAGCCAAATATAGCAAATGTAGGTATTTGAACAAGATTTTAATGAAGCAAATAAGCTGCCTTCGATAACCTTTTACACGCACGCATTTAATATTAAATTATTCATAAACATGCATTAACAACTTAGTACGGTGCTGGCGTATGTGTTTCGCAAATCACACCCAAATGTCTTACTTCTGACGCCTACACAATGTGACCTAAATGAATATTTAAGGGTCCATAATATTATGAACCTATTTAGACACGCGGCAGCGTGTCCAGCCAAAGTGTTCTACAGAAAACTGGCGACGCAGCGGCCGTGTGTAATATTACACGAAACATTTGAAGCTACTTTTGACACCCTTACAACTCAGAAACTATTAAGCCTACATACATGAAATTTGGCACATTTACTAAAGTCTTTTAGCTTATCAAGAATCCAATTTCATGAATTTTGCTCAGTCAGTTATTGATATATTAACGTTTAAAAACTCGTGTTTCATTGACTGATTCACTCACTGATTCACTCACTGACTTATAGATCAAAAACCTAACCCACTTCCAGATAACCTAGAATCTTGATATTTGGCACCAAGGTAGACTATCGGGCATAAATAAAGGTTTTTTTTTTGATTTGGCTAGTTTACACGAACAGACAAATGCTTATTTGCACTATACTTATTCTTAAACTAGCCAAGTCAAATCACGAGCTTGAATTACATAAGTGAATCCCTTTAGAATGTTGTAGGTATGATCTTGTAGCTTAAACTTTAGGATTTTCTACAGAACAATTGGCCCCCGTGTTAGATCTCAATTCTTTTGGTGGCGACACTTTGGCTCCCATTTCACATTTATGTTTTTGATGAGATACGATATTACAATAGCGTGCCGTGTGAATTAAACGGTATGTTTGTAGGTTCCACCAAACAATGAACTCTATCCAAATTAATGATTATTTTTCGCCAAGAAATAGCATAGCCAACTTCAACTGTGTATAGAATTCGAATAGTCCACGAGGATCAATGTGTAGTAATTTTCACATTACTGTTGATTTTTCAAAAACGGCTCAGGCGATTTCGATAAAATTAACAAGATTTATATTAAAAAAGCCTTTTGTTTATGTTTTTTTTTTCGTCAAGACGATTCAAATGAGCCGAAACTCGATGAGGTTGTGTCGTTTCATTTCGAAGTTCCTTTGGCCACCTTCGAGCTCCATCATCAGATCAGCACCATGTCATCATAATATTTCATTGTCACGTGATTTACACATGTCACTCTTTCATAAGTCAGCTTTCAGCTCAATCGGAAATCGGGGAGTGGATCAAATTTAACTTCAGCCCGCATTCTATGGCTATAAAAATATTTAATAAACTGCCAAATAATCTAAAAGATTTCGAAAAAGAAAACTGTTTTATAAAACAACTAAAAATTATTCACACATTAGACGAATTTTTTAACGATAATGTAGAAAACATAATAGTAATAAATCGTTCCAATACGAATCATACGAATAATAAAATTGCCATACCCTTATCAGGGTCATAACATGTATAGAAAACATGTTAATTAAGAACCGCATGTAGATTTCATGTTGTAATAAATGATTTGACTTTGACTAACTTGCAAGATTTGAGTACAGACAGACAACGGGACAGGTGAAACTAAATAAAACTTGTAAAATTGAACCACTTTTATTAATCTACCAAACAAAAAATAATCATCTAAATCGTTCATTTTTGGCGGAGTGGTCGCGTAACACACATCCAAAAAAACATACAGTCGAATTTAGAACCTCTTATTTAAAGTCGGTTAAAAGGACCAAGCTCATTGTTAGTGGATCTTCCAGGACGCACTGCCAGCTGGTACCCTCAAATAAAAGTTGACTATGCGTTTGCCCAGTGGGACGGAATAGGCTCTTAATTATTACTGTAATAAATACTACAAAATACATTTGCTATCAGAGTCATAAATATTTTATTTGTCTGTTAGCGAATCTTGGCGAATTGTAATGCGTTATAATTTAATTAGCATTTGTAAGGTCAATGTTTGGCTCGTGTGAAGTCATAGGGGAATATTAATATACACACATGACTATTACGAAACAAATTAATGTCTTACAATATTCAAATCAACCAACTCATACTGGGCCAGCGTGGTAGATATGGTTCGATGGTTCGGTCACTCATCTTGGATAGATCTATGTTTAGCAGTTGACTATAAAAAGGCTACAGTAGTAGGTACTGAACAGTTACATTATTCCGAGCTAGCTAAGAAGCTTTCCCTATACGCTTTTGATACATTTAAAACCTCCACATGTATTGTAATTACTAGTTGACAATAAGTCCAACAAATAAATCGTGCTATAAACATAGGCCGAACCGGATCCTACAACCACTGTACTAAATACCACGCCGCTTGTAATCAATATCCCTTACATACCTACACCATACTGAATGTCAGTGGATTTTAATACTGGTCAAGCCTATTAAATACACTAATTTTCATGTTGATAAGGCAGCTGGGCTCTGTGGCATTTTAATTTTAGTTTTCATATACATCCTGCGGTGTGTGCATGTACCATTTAGTTTAGAGCGGACGGCGGGCGGCCTTGCCACGCCTAGCCCTCTGTAACTACACATATTATACACAATTTATATTTAATGCTGTGCTCGAATCTAGTGTTGCTAGGTGTAACTTAAGAGAGGTTTCGGTTGCGCAAGTAGCACGCCCTTAGTGCCCTAGTGATACAATGTAAGCCATCTTGCCTATCTATGTTTTATGCCGCATACTTTAATGTCTTATGTCTTTATTGATTAACTAGTAATATATGTTGTAGCACTCGTAATAAACTTAACGGTTACATGATGATATAACTTTTATTGTAGCTTATGAAATGTTAAATAATTAAAGATATTTAAATGTAATAGTAAAAATGTGGTTTATTGCATCACCATTTAAGGTAAACGTACCAATGTACGGACGTTTTTGAACTTCGCTGACTTTGCAGTAATACTACGCTGATACTAACAGACTTACAACAACAAAGTGAATATGACCATATAGGGCATTTATCTGAGTTTTATAATAATTAAATTTTATCTAATTTGTTTGAGCTGTAATGGGAATTAATACCCAAAATGTAAAAAAATACCCAAATGTACCAAACCGCGGACGATTTGTCCTAATGCGCGGAATGTCGTCCCAATTCCTGGACGCTATACGAAATTGAACTCTATTTGTTTTACATTAGAGTTTAAATAGCCTTTCTACCGTATTATTATTTGTATGAACTTTAAAATCGACCCAAATCTGTTACAAATCGTCCTAATTCACGGATGCTATGCGAATTAGAACTCTATTTGCTTTACATTAGAATTTAAATTGACTTTATATTGTATTATTTCTTACTATTATTAAAGAATATTTTAGTTAAAGCCATTCAAGGTGTCTTAAATCAAAGAAACAATGGTTTACATGCAATAAATTATATTTCAAACAAAACAATAATCACATTATGAAAAAAAAATGCTGGAACGTTAGGTAATTAGCACAACAGCATTGGTATAGGAACCGTATTTAGTCCGTGGCAAGATAATCGGCTTAAATGATTCCCAAGGTAATGTGTTCAGTCTTTGCAAAATAAAATGCGTTCTTTTTTATAATTATTTCCCACAGGTCCGTATAAGGCACCTTTGTGACACATTTGTGTAATGATGATTTCACGGTAGTTAAATTTGATACCAGTCTCTAAGGCAACCTCAGTAGTATATTTACCTTTAGAGCACGGCGTACCTGGATATCGTAGAAGTGGCGCAACATCTGGCGGTCGAAGAATTAATGCTTTCAGTACAAAAAAAAAACAAGAAACTAAAGTAGGGTGTGACTCAAACGCCCACTGTGTTGTCTGGGAATGTCCCAATACAAATGAGAGGAGAAATGACGTACTTGACTTCATCTTCAGGCATTATTCAAATCTACTAAACCATGGCTCTGAGTTTATTTTCGTAACGTCTTGGGAATCAATTATCGACATCATGCTAGCTACGAGAAATATCTCTAAAACAATCAATGAGTGGCGCGTGGCAACTGATGAATACTCTGAGTCCGAAGCACGAACCTGAAGCATACCGATATAGCAACTTTTAGAAATAAACTCAAAATAGCTATAAAGAGGAACCTTTACAATAGCAAGAAAACAGCTCGAGAGAGAAAAGCAGTCATAGAGAACGATGTATCTGACGATATACTGCTATCTTGGAACACATACGCGGATAGTGCAAAAAACAAACTTGGACTAAGAGACTCCCTTGCCCTGAGTAAAACAACATAAACTTTGCAAGCGGAAGCCATGAGCCTTTTGCTAGCCGTAAAAAAACTAAAACTTTTATATGAACTGAGCTTCTAACAGCTACTGGAAACAGTGAGGCCAAAGAAGTGATCATGTTCACAGTTGACTGTGCTGCTACTATCTATGAACTCAGAAGACCTGTAACAAGGTCAAAATTAATCGTTGCGCGTCATGCAACATTCCAAACTCTATCAAATAAACAGTGCAATGGAAAAAGAGTAACAGATCATGTTCAGGCAACAACATAGCAGACACGCTTTCCAAAGAGAGAAGATTCAGTTGTAACTTAGAAAATCAGATTGTTTTATTATATTGTAATCTTAGTCATATAATCTAAATCCCAATTCTTTAGTACTATAGTTGATTATTGTATCGATATAATAATCAACTTTTACAAAAAATAAATGGCTCAATCAAGAGACAGATTTTTACTCTGATACTAGGACTAGCCACGAGGCCCATACGAACGTCCTTATTTACTTTTTACTACCTATTTATGACAAATTAAATGTTTATTATTTTCTATGAAACACCAAAAGTTTAGTATTTCATAAAAATAAAAACAAAATATCAAAATCTGAGAACAATAAATCTAACTTAAGATAATCTTTTAAACACAATGTAATATTGTTTAAAATATATGTTGTAAAACGATCAAAAACAATTGTTTTTGTCATGCACAAAAAACAGTTTAAACAATACTAAAGCAAATTGGACACGACTATTGTTTGAACCAGTCCAAAATAATTCTTAATTCCTTTGAATGAGACGCAACCGAATTATAATAATTGCTTTTCACGGTTTTGAAAACGAAGTTCTTACATGCAAGGAAAAATGAGACTTATTTCAAGGCAATAAGGTCGAGATCCAACCTTTGGTACAACGGGTTTTAAAGAACTGATGTGTGTCCCACTTCTCGGACGAAAAATGTGATTATTGTCCGTGCATTGGGACAAGTACGGGTTTTGTGAGTACCATTAGGCGGATACGCAAATATTATAAATAATCAACAAGATTATGTCTAGATTAGAAGTTATAATATTAGGTAATTTATCTAAGTATCGTAATAAAATAGCACACTTACCGTATCACATTACACAACTAAGAAATTATCTGAAGTTTATGACAGGGTAGACACCAAATTCAGCTACTGAATTAACAGATTAACGAAAATTTTACGACACCGCACTTTTGAGATCATTTGGTTTGGACACCATTACACTGCGTGTACAGTTTTTCTTGTATAATACTTTGAAATATAACCAAGAATTTATTGTCATTCATAAGATTAAGTTAAACTTTCGTGGAAAATTACAAAAATTAAAAAACCGAGTAACGTCCGCGTTCTGGGACTCGTCCGCAATTACGTGCGCTTACCTTACAACCTAACTTACCCAAGTCTATGTTATCACTAGGTACTATACAGGGTTATAAGTATTGAACGCAAAACCTTATAGGTATAAGGGCGGGTGTAGTACATCTAGACAAACAACTTTTGTTCTAGGACTTTCGGAAAAACACGAAGAAAAAAAAACAGCTTTTTCATACAAAAAGTTTGTCAACGCGCGGCAAAATGTATGGAGAAGCGAATTTATTTTTGCGAATTTTCAAAAGTCGTAGTATAAAAGTTGCTTGTCTAGATGTACTAGACCCGCCTTTAAAAGGTTTTGCGATTAATACATATGACCTTATATAACAAATATAGCCTACAAACAATTTAACAAATAGTCGTGTCTGTTATGATACGAATTTTTTTTTTTTTTTTGTTAGGGGACATCTTACACACGACCTCTGACCCCAAACTAAGCAAAGCTTGTGATGTGGCTGCCAGAGACTGATATCCTACTTATATATATTTTTAAATACATACCTATATAGATAGTAACTAAATAACACCCAGACACAGAGCAAACACCAATGTTCATCACATAAATACTTGCCCTGGGTGGGGATCGAACCCACGCCTCTTTGACCCAGAAGTTAGGGTCACTAACCACTGAGCCACCAAGGCTGAATTAGTAATTAGTGACTGATGATAATTTGAAAAAAAATGTTCCATTTTCATACATTTCTGTGAAGTTACGTACAAGTAGATCTTTGAACTATTAGAAAAATAATTTCCTGGTTCGGAATAACTCTTATTTCTCAAAGGAATTTTTGATTTCAGCGAACTTCACTTGATTTCATTATATTCTGCGAAATATGGTTGCTAGTTAGTTTTCGATTTCAATAACCTTAGTTTTCTTCAGATATTTAATATCATGAATCTTCTATTGCATTTGTTTCTATCAATACAACCGTAATTAAAATGTTACACCATTTTTGATTAAATATACCTATACACTTGTATATTTAATTGCTGCCAAAGTCCAACAGCATGAATTATTGTATAGATAGGGTATCCCCCTAAAAGCGATTACTTCGATGTTTCTTTCCAAAGGTACTGATTTTATTTTATAATTACTCCCCTTTAAGAAACAGAATAAACAGTAGGAAAATTATCCAATTTTCACTTCACGAAAACGAAAACGACTGCCTTGGTGGCTCAGTGGTTACTGCGGTTAGTGACCCTAACTAATGGGTCAAAGAGGCGTGGGTTCGATCCCCACCCAGGGCAAGTTTTTATGTGATGAACATAGGTGTTTGCTCTGTGTCTGGGTGTTATTGAGTTACTATCTGTATTTGTTTGTATGTATGTATTTAAAAATATGTATAAGTAGTTTATCAGTCTCTGGCAGCCTTATCACAAGCTTTGTTTAGTTTGGGGTCAGAGGCCGTGTGTAAGATGCCCCCAAATATTTATTTATTACAGGAAAAATACAAAGTACTCGTATTATATTGCATAATGTTAGGTTTTACCCAGTTATGGTTGCACTTTGTTTTTGGATGGACTTAGTTCTTAGCCAAGGACCGGTTCGCCCGATATAGGATGAATTGGTAGGTAATTAGTCGGCATAGTTCGTAGAATGGTAGGATAAATCTCCATCAGTCTTTAACTAAAACTAAAGAATTTAGTATTTCATTACTATCCTAGCAGTACACACAGTATCATCATCATTATAATTAATTTTCAAAAATCTATCTGAGCGTCTAATGAAAGTTACGCGACGCTTGACTAAAATGTTGGTGTTTATTTGGCTCAACATACAAGCATAACCATTCAGCGAGGTAATGGTAGCAGCATGCTGAGCACGCTGCTAACTGGTGATTTATTGATCAGTAGCTGTAAATTTACTGAGTTTTTGGAGTCATTAACATCAGTCATTAAAATATTTACAATGAGAAAGAGATAGCTGTTTCTGTTTTCTCCCAGTCACTAGGCCCGTTTTGCCTCAAAGTAGTGTTGAATGGAATGCTTTCGTGCTGGTAATGAGTATGTGTGTCAATGTCGAGAATGTAATCGATTATGGTGATGATACTATCGATATAACACGCGAATTATTGCTGTAGCATTTTGCGAGAATAGATGGAACCGTGGTATAGAGCTGAATAGAGCTGATTCTGCCGTACGGTTTCAGTCTTTAATACAGCTAGCATTTTGGTAGCCGTATGCTGACTGGAATATAGTCCACTGCTAAACATAGTTCTTCCTTTGAAGAACGAGTGAGCCATAGAGAAGTCACTGCTCGTCATCAAATCAAGATCGCCAAGATCGAGCACGAAACACAGAAACCTGATGCAGAACGAAAGTTTGCGACGTCGGAACCGCTGTCATGAAACTGAAGTAGAGCGGCAGGATGAAGTTATGACAATTGAGCTATGGTAGAGTAGTAGTAGTAGAGGCAAAGCAACTTGAGTTTCAGTCATCCGGCGGCGTGGTAGGTCGACGATATTGTGAAAAAAGTCGAACTTGGGCACAAATAGTCGCGATTACAGAACCGTGACCGATGGCACCATAAGAGAGATGTCCTTACTTCGCAGTGTGATATAGAAAGCAGTTGGTGACGTAATTCTTTGCCTCCTGTAAAGTTGATCTAAGTCGAGTTGTACCTTTTTGCGATTTTAACATTAAAACGATGAGAAATAAAATGCGAATTTTTGTTCTAACTCGCGACTTTCTATCTGCTACAGTTTCGGAGATCGTTTGGTGCAAAGTGATATAAGTGTCAGGATTTAGGCAAAAAATTGCTAATATAGCTAATATATTATGTCAAATTGTAACCCCTTAAAGTGATTGATTCACAAGTTTTTTTTTGTACTTTCTGGCATAAGAGCTACATTACTTTTTACAATTCATTTTTTAGTATATTCTCCATAAGGTAATAAGTACAAAATAATTATATTAAATAAATAAATATTAGGGGACATCTTACACACGGTCTCTGACCCCAAATTAAGCAACGCTTGTGATATAGCTGTCAGAGACTGATATACTACATATACATATTATTTTAAATACATACTTATATAGATAAAAACCTAAATAACACCCAGACACAGAATTGTACTTGTATCGCTCATAACGTATTTCAAATACTTATTAAAAATAAAAAGGTACAATTTACAGTTTTTTTATAAATTACTGTAGAACTATAAATATTTAAAACCAAAATTTAAATGCACAATGAAAGTAAATGTTTTTATCTTTAAAAAAGGTACTCAACAGTAACCTAGCCTACTTAGTTCATGAACTAGATTTTTTAAAACTTATTTTTGCTCTCCTGTAAAATGTTGATTTTGACTTGTATCACTTATCACAGGAGGCGCAGAATTGTTTACCCGTTTGTATTGCCGCTGATCTTTTTCCACTGTGGCACTAAAGTGCACAATTTTACGCAATCGCCAGTGATAAGAGCAATTTGCGCTAAGTGCATGTTGTCATTGCGATGGTTACTCGAGTACCTGATATGACTCACTGGGTGATGACTGCCTTACCTGTGAACAACGAAAATTACATCAACAAGTGTAGGTAATATAAAATATTTTGAAAACTCCCGACGATATATCAGTTGTTTTAATAGCTAAGATAATAAGGCCGCCAAGCGCGGTCGAAACTAGAGCAGATTTGTAGTCTCCCTTAAAAACAACGAGTGGGCAATATCATTTTACTATACGAGTGTGTACTTATGTTCGTGTGTACTTTTCCAATCAAGTGTTTCTAATGTGGAAAAAACAACTGTTTTCTATGTAAATAATTAAATATGCTTCAAGATTGAAAATATTCCTATTCACATGGAATGTCTCCACGTGAGTCTTGTGTGAGTAACCGCAACACAACTCAGAAAAGAAAGCCAAGTAAAATATTACTACTAATGTTTGTTTGAAAACCACTTTTAGCAAAAAAATAATAACATCATTAATTTGTTGTGGGATGGTTATCCTTGGTGTCAGAATTATACTGAGCCGCCTAAAGGCCTCGGACATGGATCGGGTTAAAACGACCGGGATCTACTATCTAAAGTATTCTAAAGTGACATCCGAGCCTCTGCAGCGCTCATTTGGCGTGGGCCTTACTGTGTAAGCGCTCTGACGTTCGGTTTCGCTTTTTCTCCTGCTCGCGCCAGTTACTCACGCCACGAAAGCAAGCGGGCGGAAAAGCGAAGCCGAACTTCAGTGTGCTGACACAATAAAGCCCCAGCCGAAAATTGCAATACGAGATAGCACTATGAGAAATGAAATGAAATGAAAAATGAAATGAAAATATTTTATTTAACACAAACATAGGAAAAAAAATTACACACATGCTACAAATGAAAAAAAACAATATTACTTATGTTTATGACAGTTGTATCCAAACAAAACGTGGTACCGTGATTTCCGCACTAGGCTAAGCCTGTGTCGCGGAAATCTAATACGAATTATCCATGTGATTTGGAACCTCTATAAGTTGACAATTTAATTTAAATTCTTTGCGTTTAAATTTCTGAGTAATAAATTCCGAAAAATGAATAATAGTTACTAATAGATATGATATGGTTACGAATGCTTATATTTTGAGAATAAAAATAAATTGTACATATTATAAGTAAAAAAAATATAATAATAAATATATATATTGATATGTATAATTATGTAAGATATATGCATATATTAAATCACACTATGATAGAATATTATTTCTTAATTATGACATAATTTTTAACAAATTCTCAGTCTCTGTATAACTCATTGAAGATAAAAATTTATAAATAGCCTTTTTAGCTTCATACAGAGTTTTTTCTTTTAAGTTACAGTGTTTGTTCACTACAGCTGCATAAGTATGTTTTTCGAACTCAAGCTCGTATAATTGGCATTAAATATGACTCACAGTGCCATTCAATATCCCCAGCGGGACGTCATTTTCAAGCCATTTCATTTCAGAATTTTATAGGAAACATCTGCCATTTTGAGCGGATATTATACAACGTGTTATAGGCCCAGTGATAGTGAAACCACGCAACAAGTTCATCATTATACATTATATGACCCATATTTATAGCGGAACCGACACCGAAATGGTGGAAACATCGACTTAGCATTTTTTCTTGATGGACGGAAAGCAACATAGAAAGATACATAGGTAAGTGACACAGAACCTCATAATAACGAAAAACAGTAGAAGTGGTAGAAGTAGTAAAAAAATGTGATGCGTGATATGGCGACGAAAACACATAGAAACTGCTATTTAATCTTGACACAAACAAATGACACTTGAACTAGTAATCAAATGTCAAAAACGGTTTTACAATAATGGTGGACCAACTTCAAACGTCTCTTAGGCTGATCTTTTATTTTGAACCCTACGTGCATAGTAATAATGCCATATCAATTCAAACACCTTTGAAAACAGCACAGAACGTGGATAGTTTCTAGACATTTTCTCCTAAGATTACATTGACGTACCGATTACTCGAAAAATTACGGTATTTTCAACTTGATTACGACGAATAAATCATGTCCTATTAATTGTAACTGCAATGAGTCCTTATTACACAAACGAAACACAAATGAAACTCTGTTATTCACGTGTAACAAATTACGTACATTCGCGAGAAATATAACCCAGACACGTTATAACCGCCTTTATTCCGTATTCGCGTGAAATTAAGTAATGAGATCTGTAGGCACGAGCAGATTTACCTGTAATATCTAGCTACTGGTGTAAATAAATAAATACTGTTCATTCAAAGCTTTTTACTAGGATTTTCTGCGAAGGAGAACATGTGATATTCGTGTGTGGAATATAAATAAAATGACTACGAGTAACACATAAACTTGAGAAATAGTATTACCTGGTAGTTACCTAATATCAAACCTTGGGTCAACGGGTAAAATTCACTTACAAATTAAAAACAACAACATTACTTTACAGACTCTAAATTATCTTATAAAAAAATCTACGGTGTCTAAGAAGCTTTAATACATAATAAAGAAGCTTCAAAACGAGTAGCTAAATCCAGGAATTCGCAATTCGCCATTAAATTCAGTTAATTAATTCAGTTCAAAATGATAGCACGTGTAGATACTTTTATATATTCCAGCCCAAGATATTCTAAAATTGTCTTGTGAGATCAAATATCTCTAAAACTAGGACAGTCTATATTCAATATCAGCGAAGTAAACAATTCTTAAAAATACTCCAAGAGGCTTCAGTACCTACCTAACTGAATATAGGATACTCGTGTTTAAATAAAGAGATCTCTTTTGTTGAACAAAATCAAAGGCGCGTAGGTTTTAGACTATGGATGGAGAGCAAATTATGGTAGAGATATAAGTAACAAACATCTGTAATAGAGCCTATGTTATATTAGTAATTTTAATCCATACTAAAACTGCTACTATAAAAATAGGGTGGATTTTTTTCCTTCCCGCTCTGTCTGTCCCTATGTATGCTTATATCTTTAAAACTACGCAATGGATTTGATGCGGTTTTTTTAATTAGATAGAGTGATTAAAGAGAAAGGTTTATATGTATAATATACTCATACCTGTGCAAAACCGGGGGGTCGCTAGTTATGTATAAGCAAAGATTTCAGTTTGTTTTAATATCTCCGCTGCTCAAACTGCAAGGCGCCAAACTACAAACAACTTTATTAACCACAGTGGCTGTAAAATATTATTTACAAATAATTTTAACGTTCATTTTTCTTAGTTCTGTTACTCATTTATTTTGTAACAAATGTCATCACTTAAGCTGTCGGGGTTTTATTCTGTTTTTTAGTAAAATATCCGTGTATCTAAATTTTGACGTGTAGAATGTTTCAATACTTAAAGGTTTATTTACTTTTAGACTATCGTTGTTTTTCTTAGAAGTTCGAGGAAAAGGGAAAGTCCCTAATTTAAAAATGAACTAGCATAACAAATGGATTTGCAAACACAAAACTTTACTTCCCACAACGATGATGTTACTATTTTGCAGTTTCATAATTGACGTATAACTTCACTTAAAAAGGACCTGGCAATAACTAGCACTTTGGTGTATGTTACAGACATTAACTTTTACTTGTTTATTTTAGACTGGTATAGAAGTCTTGGAAAAAAGAAAACGAAAGAGTCGAGCATTTCGATTTTATATATTTTTACAGGTGTAAATAAATAAACACTCTTCGTTCAAAGAGAACATAAAACCAAACACAAAGAGCCTATTGAATCCACCCGAAACAAATTACGTTAGGCTTTATAAACTTGTATAACATAGTTGTTTTTTTAATTAAAGATATAGTAGAAACAGCTTATCCATTAACTTATTGAAAAATCTTTCTTCTAAATTGTTTTTTCATCAAAATCTCAAGCTGCTCCCAAATCCAAAATAACTACAAATATATAAACAAACGAATAATATACATACAAACATTACTCGTCTAATATTGTAGGATTAATATCATAATATATTTTACTCATCACATTGAGTAGTAATCATTAATTATACCTACACAACAAATGTAAATGTAAACTACAATGTACAATGGCTCAATTTTTGAACTTCTAACGGCTTAGACGTATACGAAACTTTGACAGATTGTAAGGAGAATCCGTAAAGTGACGTATAGATCCTAGCATTCTAGATTCCTAGCGAAAGTCAAAAATTTCATCTGTCTAGCTATCACGGGTCATGACATACAGCCTGGTGACAGACATACAGACAAACAGACCGACGGACGGACATCGAAGTCTTAGTAATAGGGTCCCGTTTTTACCCTTTGGGTAGAAGTTTAGGTAGTTCTCTGTAGATAAACTTATATTTACGTCGATGGGTTTTGTTTACCTTTTACATTAACCGAGAATAGCGAGCAATTCGCAAAACTCATAACAAGGGATAGATATCGATCTGCAAATTCTAAGTATTGGTAAAGGAAAAACTTGTACTGGGTTCAGGTTTTGCATCTCCGTTCTAGTTACTACAATGCTGTTTATTTATTCAATTAAGACAGGCTACGATTTATAGTAATGTTAATTTATAGTACATATACTTTTTATAGCGATTGAATTAGTGGCTTTATACGCCTTATACAGCTTATTAATATACGTTTTTTGGACAATTTTCAAAGCGCTTTCGTAGAATAACTCGTATTCTACTTACTGGTAGGTATATATATTGTTCGTGACTGTCTAAAATATTTAACAACCCACAAACAAAATATTTAATAACCCACTTATAATGCTATCTTTTGCATACCTACATCGAAACAGACAAAGTTTTATGTTCCTTCTGTAAGTCTACATGCAGATATGTGATATTAGATACGGACTATATATTGCTATAATAGCACATACGAAAAAAAAATGCCGACAACATTTTAACTGGGTACCTAGTTATTTATACTTTGGCGTCTCAAAAATGATTACATTGTCACATTCAATTCAAAGTTACCACCATGTGCTTAGTTTGGGTTTACCGTGTGTAAGAAGTCCCCTAATATTTATTTATTTATTTATTTATTCGTGGGACGTTGCAATCCAAACTAAAGAACACTTTTTCAAATGACACAATGGAAGAGGTTCAAGTAAATTTTTTCGTCATTGGACCGATTCGCATGCTTCCTTTTTCCTTTTCCTTCCAATCAGTAGAGCTTCACAAAATAATGCAGTAAAAATTTTTTGCTGTGGCTCAGTGTTTTTGAAGTAACTTCAATAATCATAAAATATACAAAACAAATATTGATGAAACTTTTAACAATGCCTATAAAAATATTTTAGCAACATATTTAGAGCACCTTTTAAAAATCTTACAGCTCAATTATCCAGATAAAAAGTGGTTCGCAAGTTTATCAAAAAAACATATTTTCGTAGTACATACAATATGTACTAGGAAAACATGGTTTGACCGAAGAAAAACATGAACACAAAGGTAACCACGAAAGAATCCCGAAAAGCTGCGCTACATTAAAATTAAATTAGTTGTGTCAAAATTGATATCGACAATACGATTCGTGTCAGCTTCACTATCACCACATAGTGTATAACAAAGTCGCTTCCCGCTGTCTGTCCCCATGTATGCTTATATCTTTAAAACTACACAACGGATTTTGATGCGGGTTTTTTTAAATAGATAGAGTGATTTAAGCGGAAGGTTTATATATATATAATACACCTGTGCGAAGTCGGGGCGGGTCGCTAGTAGTTTATAAACTAAAAGAGATCGGCTCAATCGACTCTACCATAAGCTTCAGTTCGCAAAAGGTGCATATAACCTCAGAATAAGGACTAACATATAGCACTTATCTATACACCTGCTTTCAGTGTTAACAAATGCAAATGCACATTTTACATAATCATGAAATTTTACGCACCACTAATCTGAGTGGGCAATCATGTACCAACTAGCCAAAGCAATTGGCTTAATCATCACTGTGTAACGTCTTTGTTAGTAAAAAATGTTGGTTTCAACACGTCTCTATGGATAAGTGTTCGGCCGAACCGGCGGGATATTGTCTATTTGCATTCGTCTGCCGCATTTTAAATAAACTGTGTAAAATAACTGTGGAGCAATTTGCTGGTATCATTAATTTAAAGGAGTAATTAAATTTGCTAGATCTGTTAATGGCAACAAAAACATGTTTTATTCATGTACAAGAGCACGGATGTAAAAGGAAAAGTGTTAGCTACTCTTTATTGAAAAATACTCGTAATTGAGTCGCATTGAAAATGGTCTGTAGTGTTGGGTAGAGACCACAGAGACACCAGAGGGATAATGTGGTTGATCTAGAAAAGAAAGAAAGAGATGCATTGATATAATATGGCATGAGTTAGAAAGAAACGCCTAAAAAAAGTGGCTAGTTGCCGTGTTTTGTCCCGAAAGTGTCAAATTCTTGTCTAATCCCAATACATATATTTGACAGTGATAACAAGTGATAGTTCATACATTTTTGCGGTTGAGAATTGCCACAAGCGACAACAGCGCTATCTCTCTGGTTGTAATAGCTCTGTGGTAGAGACTGAAGTAACATTTGAAGAGTAATTTAAATATTACTTTTGTTTTATAATGCTATTTTAGAGTCAAACTTGAGTTTAGGTATCTTCTACGGTCAGACCTAACCGTATTATACCACCCATCCCTTTTTTAATCGACTTTTATAAAGAAGGAGGTTCTGTGTTCGTTCAACCATCAATAATATTAAAATTATTGTACATATCAATTCGAGCGAACTATTCGAATTTTGTACACGATGGAAGTCGATTATACCATTTTTGTCAAAAAAATAATTATTATTTTGATCTCATGGTTGATCCCCTATATTATTACTATAATTTGTTCATAGCGACAAAAATACTCAACTTTCTATTTGTAAGCACCGGAATTATACTTCAACCACCAAACAATTCTAAATATTCTGTATATGGGTAGGTTTCATATTTTTGGCGCATTTGTATATATTAGGTAGTTTAGAATTATATTTCAATATTCTAGCCACTTAACCCATACTGTTCATACTACTACTAACTACTATGTGGTACAAATTAGTACTAATTCAGCTATGCAGCCCATGTAATTCAATGTAGTAACAACGTTACCTCTCATACGTGTCGCCCGTCCACAATCGGGTATCAGTAATGATCAATTTACAGATCAATTTAGATAATCCAATCATGGTGCTGTGCGTAAACAGAGTATTATCACAAATTATTCAGCGCACAGAAGTATAGCTGATGTACAATACTATATCTATTTTATTATAACTTCTCTCAACGGTCGTGCTAAGGTTGTACGAGTACACTATTGATAATGAATAATGCTGTGAAGTATATAATTATAAAAACGGTCAAGTGCGAGTCGGACTCGCGGTAAAGGGTTCCAAACCGTATGGGATGGCGTATGGCCTCTTTTAAACCCATTTTAAACGTCTACCTGTTGCTTTTTATTAAAATCGAGCAAAAAACGGCAAAAACACGTTTTTTGTATGGGTGCACCCCCTTAAATATGTCGTTCTGTCTTTAGTACGTGTTGCTGAGCCATGGACAGTTTCAATTATGTGTTTAGGGTTCCGTACCCAAAGGGTAAATTCGGGACACTATTACTAAGACTCCGATGTTCGTCTGTCCGTCTGTCTATCACCAGGCTGTATCTCAGGAGCCGTGATAGCTAGAACGTTGAAATTTTTACAGACGATATATATTTCTGTGGTCGTTATAACATAGGGGGCCCATACAACAAACCTAAAGTTTTAGCCGCTTTTTTGCTCGATATTTATAACAGTGACAGGTAGATGCTTAAAATATTCGCTTCAAAAATATATATTTAAAATTAAAATAAAATTAAATATTTAAGGGGGGCTCCCATGCAAGTAACGTGATTTTTTTCTCGATATAAATTATTACGGCAACGGGATGTTGCTTGAGATATTCACAGAATATCAAGTTGTATAATAATATACCCTTCAAAAATAACTAACTAAATCAAATAAAATATATTAAGTAGGGACTTCCATACGGTACGGAACCCTTCGTGCGCGAGACCGACTCGCACTTGGCCGATTATTTGAAACTGACTTTGTGCTGAGCACTGACTATGTGTGCCTTCCTTGCTCGAGCGCGTTACGTATGAAGTTTGATATCTGCTAAGTAATTATTTTGTAATATTAGGCACTGAGGGAGTTTAGTAAACATCTACAACTTGGGATAATAAATTTAATTTCTTCCCGCAGAGGCCTTAGAAGCATGACGTTAATTTGGGAGGAAAAATAATGATGCCGGGAGTTCGGAGTAAACAATGAAAAATCGTAGTTGCCTTGGTTTGTTTGAGTTTCGCGTTCAACCAAAAAAATATTTCATCTTGGCTTTTTTCTGCGCGTCGTTCATTTTTTTTTTTTAAATTTCATAACTACGGAATGGTGTTATTTTTCTTTTCAATTGGAGAAATCCTATTTATGAGATAAATTTTAATTTAAAAAATCAATTCAACGTAGCATATTTTAACTAGTAGTGCTATCGTGACTCAAATGACACATTTAATTTTAGACAGCTATTATTTTAAAAGCTTTCAGTCATGTTAGAAGTATTATGCGGATTAAAAATTCCATCTAAGTATGAACTTATTTCCTTGGCAAAACTTTCAAATAACACTAACTTTATAGGCTGAATTATACCTACAAGTCGGCGAATGTGAAGTTAGCTACAACTGCTAAAAGCTGCGCAATATACAATCCTGCCTGAAGCTCACATAAAGCTGTGCGTTGATTGAGTTGGTCTGTCGCGTATCAAAAGGTAAGAACGTTGGAGTTTTTCACACCGGTAAAAGTAAACTTCGTAAGCCTGACTGGACTGAAGAATAAGTAAATAACATAACATAATTAGATGTATCCACCAATCCGCACTAGGCCAGCGTGATGGATATGGTCCAGTCGCTTGCATAGGTAAGTCTATGTTTAGCAGTGTATGTACTATCAAAAGGCCAATACAGTTACACAGTAATTCTTCAAAGTCGGTTTGCGCGTGACCACATTTCTCGCAGTTTTAACACGTTTCGATCTCCTCGTAATAAGTAGCCGACCATCTAACATTTAACCAATTACCTAATTAAAGTCAATGATGTTTTTAAACAGCCGTTAACACAAACTGCTCAATTATTTAACCAAAACAAAGGGCTAATAACAGCCGATTACGGCATTAACTCCTCGATTAATTCGCATTACTTTGTCGGTCTACAAACTACGTTTGTGCAAACGTGAATATTTGCAAATATAATGACTTCATTTGGAATAGTAGAGATGTGACAAGCAAGTTCCGAAAATGTAAATCTATAATAATATTATAAAGAGGAAAAATTTGATTGTTTGTTTGCATTGAATAGGTTCCGAAAATACTGAACCGATTTGAAATATTCTTTTACTATTGGAAAGCTACACTATCTCCGGATGACATAGGCTATATTAAAATAGGGAAATTTACTAAAACTCCCATACCTACATTACGTGGTAGGAGATATGCACAATATTTATAAAATCTGTCTTCTTTAGCAAATCGTACCCGGGCAAAGCCGAGGCGGGCAGCTAGTACAGTATAAATATAGGATTTTTATGGAAGACTAGATTTTACTCGTTGCTGACCACTGTACCAAAGTAAGTATAATATTATGTTTTTATGATATTATTTTGAAAAATTTCTCTTCAAATTGAATGGAAGAGCGGAATCGCTCTCCAAATAGGGAAAAAATCGCGAAAATCAAAACATTAAAACAGCAGCTAATTTTAGATTTGGGTTTTCGGGAAAACCTGCCAAGATTTTCAGCCAACTTTGAGAAATATCTAGAAGAACAAAGTTGGCTGAATATCACTACATAGTGCAAAACAAAGTCGCTTCCCGCTGTCTGTCCCCATGTATGCTTATATCTTTAAAACTACGCAACGGATTTTGATGCAGTTTTTTTTTAATAGATAGTGATTTAAGGGGAATGTTTATATGTATAATAAACCTGTGTGACGCCGGGGCGAATCGCTAGTCGATTATAAATCAAACCTGAAATCTAGCAATGAATCAGTTTTTCGACTATTGAAATGAATATCTCAATTTGCCCATCTCTATTAGATTGTGATTGCGAGTGAATTCCGCCATTGCGTCGGCAAACATCGAGCCGAGCCCCAGCTTCCGTGTTTGCCTTCTGCTAATGCATTAACTAACTGTTCATCACATTGAAGTTCGTGAATTTTAAAATAAGTAATGCAAGTTTTTCTTATTTTTAAATTTTTGTCAACTCTACAGACAACTTAAAATATTTATTTTGCTGAGACTAGACTAGAGGTTGGAAAAAAATCGGCCAAGTACGAGTTCGACTCGCGCATGAAGTGTTCCGTACAGTATGGGAGCCCCTCGCAAAAAAAAAAAAAACACGTTTGTTGTATGGGAGCCCCCGTTAAATGTTTATATTATTCTGTTTTTAGTATTTGTTGTTATAGCGGCAATCATCTGTGAAAATTTCAACTCTTTAGCTATTACGGTTCATGAAATACAGCCTGGTGACAGACAGAAGGACAGCGGGGTCTTAGTAATAGGATCCCGTTTTTACCCTTTGGGTACGGAAACCTAATAAGGACTTACCTTTTTTATTTATATACAGATTTGCTTTTGACCACATATTTCCTCATGAGAATCATATATGTGGTCTAAGATGATACACTTACCTATAACATACATGTTTACTATAGATTTGAAAACATCTATGTTGTATTTTACTGGAAATACAAACTCCGGCAAATCATTATCATATTTTTCCATGTGCAAATTGTACAATTTGTGAACAGATTATTACCCTCAAAAGTAATACTCTCGATGTTTACTGTTTGAAAAACTATACTACATTCTGCTAGTAAAAATTAAACATTTATTACGATTGAATAGATAAATTTTTTCCACACAATCGTGCGTATTCTAACGTGATATATAGCTGACAAGTATCAGGTTAGTTTTTATCGATGGTATAATTTATTCCTATGATTTATGAACAGAACAATGAAGGTGCGATTGCAAGCACGCAAAATAATAAAAAAAGCAACAACACCTTTCCATAAAAAATTCAAAATGAAAAGTAATAAATCTATTATATTCAACGATATATTATCTCATTAAATTGAATTTTGTCTTGTCACAATGTAACAATAAATAATTGTCTAATACTGGCTCTCCATCCATTTCCGATAGCCACTGCTGGACTAAGGCCTCCCTTATTAGAGGTAGATCGCCAATGAGACCGGTTGATAGCGGTAATTATATCAGATAATCAAAAATGTCTTTCAATTTTAGAGTTGGTATTACTTGAGCTAATAAAGTAAAATCGTTTGGGGTGTATGGCTAGCCCTAGTTTAAGTCCTAGCTTTTTCAAGCCGCATAAAAGCCTACATACCTACCCGAGACCCATAGTTTAATGTGTCATCCGAGCCACGACAACGCTTAGTAAATACCACCCGCGGTTACCCATCCGAAGTCTGACCATGCCGAACGTTGTTTGACTTCGGTGACCCTCAAGGAAAACTTTGTCAAACTAGGCTATAAGCTCTACTAGATCTTATTTTTTGATTTTCTTTAGCAAAATCTGAAAACTCTCTTTTGATTTTCTTTAGCAAAATCTGAAAACTCAAGATACTTAGAGTCCACAAAGTTCCAAGCCGTCTGAAAAAAGCTTCTAACCAATATTCTCGCCCCACACTGTTCAATAATTCGATAACATCACAGTCTATTTAATTTATCACCACGTTATTATGAGAGTCTAGGGAAGTACAAAAAAGAAAAATAGAATGAGACATGAAGATAGCAAAGATACAGTAAATAAAAATAAAATTAAAACGTCTTTGATATTTTATAGGTACATCAAGTCCTGTATTTTTTCAACGGCAGTATTCATTTTAACTAAACTACAGTATAGTAGTTATAGTGTAGTAAAGAACATTATAGTAGACCCACTGTCTCTGTCTTAGAAATAATGCGTAAGGAGCACCTGTATTATATTTTAATTAAATAGTGTAAAAACTAGACTAGTTTCCATAATCAAACAGCAGTATTCAGTAATCAACAGGTATGCCTAATGTACTTATACAAAGTACAAACTAAGAATAGCGTTTTGGATCGATATTATTGAAATATGTTGTGTGCGGTTATAATTGGACCTTAAGTTCAAAATGTTGTCCTAAGTTTATTCATAATATTTAATGTTAGGCTATTGTCTGTTACCGAACCTATTTAAATTAAATAAAATCTAACTAATTGTAAGTTTCAAATCTCTAAAATATTTGTTTCTTATCTTCTGTCTCTACAATAATCGGCCAAGTACGAGTCGGACTCGCGCACGGAGGGTTCCGTACTGTATGGGAGCCCCCCTTAAACAGTTATTTTATTTTTATTTTATTATTTTTTTATTGAAGTAAATATAAAACTAAGTATTCTATTAAAATTTCAAGTATCTGCCTGTTACCATTATTAATATAGAGCGAAAAACGTCTAAAAATCAGGTTTGTTGTATAGGAGCCCCCCTTAAATATTTATTTTATTCTCTTTTTAGTATTTGCTGTTATAGCGGCAAAAGAAATACATCATCTGTGAAAATTTCAGCTGCCTAGCTATCATGGTTCATGAGATACAGCCCGGTGACAGACAGACAGACAGACAGACGGATAGACGAACATCGAAGTCTTAGTAATAGGGTCCCGTTTTTCCCTTTGGGTACGGAACCCTAAAAACCGAGAACATTATCCAGGATGGTGATGACAAAAATCAGTTCGAATCCGTAATATACTGCACCTACTCCGCGAATAAAAAATATGAATATAGACAACAGAAACTGTATACATGACAAGGAATATAAATCTTTGTATGTAATAATAAAATTATATTAGCCTAGCATACCGCACGTAAATCTGTCTTACTCTACCTGCACACGAATACCTATCGCCATCTCGTTTTTCATTTGGCTGGCATCTCCCAATATCCCTTTCACTTGCATCAAGAGCATCGCTCAAATAGTACGAGTATTAGTTGGCAACTCACGGAAACTATTTCGCATTACAAAAGCGTGTTAACGGTCCACGAGTGCGCAGGTATTCGAAGGTTGTGGGCCGGAGATGAGATCTACAAGGCCGGACGCGCAATCGGCCTCGCGGCTTCTACGGCGGCCTTTCTTCTCCTAGCCGATTTTGTGGAGAAGCGACAGCATTTTTTTAATTTAAAATACATTTTATCGTTTGATCATGATTTGCATTTGCGCCTAGTAAGCGCCTTTATTGACCACAACAAACTACACTACAAAAAAAAATTGATTATCGTTTGATCATGGCACATACGTAATAAGCGGCTTTATTGACTACTACAAATACAATAAATACTACTCAACAATACATTCCGGGTAGCCATTTCGCTACGCCTCGGCGCTCCTTGTTTTCCCACACAGGTGCGTCTGTGGAGAAAATGTAGACAGCCTCGGTCACCACGGTTTGTCTTGCAGCAGGAGTGCCGGCCGTATTGCTCGCCATAGCGCTTTAAACGATATCATCCGTCGGGCCTTTGGTAGCGTAAACGTGGCAGCCACGCTGGAACCAACAGGTCTGCTACGAGACGATGGAAAAAGGCCCGATGGAATGACCTTGACTCCCTGGAAGATGGGACGGCCCCTGGTGTGGGATGCTACTTGTGTCGATACACTGGCACCGTCACATCTTCTAGAGACATCAAGGCAGCCTAGCGGTGCGGCTATTGCGGCAGAATCCCTCAAACGGCGCAAATATTCATCTCTCGACAGAGGATATTCATTTGTGCCATTTGGGGTAGATACACTTGGACCGTGGAGGCCGGGTGCTCTAGAGATATTCAAAGATTTGTTGGGAGATTAAAAGAAAGCACACGTGACCAAAGTGCTGGCCTGTATTTTGGTCAGAAAGTCAGCCTCGCAATTCAGCGAGGCAATGCGGCCAGCATTTTAGGCACGTTGCCTGAGATTAGAGACTGTTTAAACATTTTATAGGTTTAAACAGTATCTAACTTTTTAACTAGTTAACTTTAGATAAAAAATATTTTAGTTTAGAAAGGATAATTTAGTTTAGATAGGTTATTTAAGTTTTTATTTTTGTGTTTTTTTAAATATTTATAGATTAGTTAGTCAATGTTATGCTAGTTGAATATCATTAAATAGTTGCAAGATATTTTGATTTTAAATACAAATACTACTTAGGTTAAAATTACAAACTTAAACTACTGTACTGTACCAGCCTTTTTAATATTCCACTGCAGGACGTAGGCCTACCCACGAAGGGTGATAACCCTCATACTACTACTACTACATAAAAAGCATTTGGACCATCCGCAGATTCTTGAAAGTCTAGAGACAAACCAAATGCTCAAGTCCACTGCCAGTTGGCAGCGTGCCCAGCATGCTGGCAATATTGCCACGCGGAATGGAAATGCTTTTACGTAGTAAGCTACCTAGGTCAAATTGTATCCCTACGTTTTAAACTTGCATTATACATTACGGAATAAGGGCCCACACTAGTTACATTCGAGAGCGTTGCGTTGGATGCCAAAACTCTACTTTGGTAGAGGTTGTAGTTAGGTACGGATTTTACATGCTGGTGATTAAGAAATGTATAAAATCGAGATGTTTAATATCACTGCACACGAGGTACAAAACACCGATTCCGGCTATTGACATTTATAAAATTTTATGCTGTTTGCGGTCAGCCTTACTGAATATTATGCTCTAAAATGTCCGCCTTATACGAGAGGAGGCATTATAAGCATCGAGCAAGTATGTATAGACTCACAATCGTGTAGAAAAAGTGTCCGATCCAAAAGCCCAAGCTACGTAGAGGGCAGACTTTTTAGTTAGTCGTATGGCGATTGAAAGCCGACTACAACGCCGCGCGATGCCAATGTGCTCGATTACAAGCACTAATTAGGTGACATAACGTCAAGATTCAAGAAAATGAGTCATTGTGAATTATTTCATGTATATATAAGTAGGTAAGTATGCGCTCGGACACTTTTTTACTATGTTCACTTAGGGATTGTGGCTCTGTAGATATTCGCTCGAAGATTATGAGTCAAACTTTCGGGCCATACGATAACAGAAAAGCGGCTAAATTGTGCTCATTTACTCATAACTGTACTGTACACTGTACGCGAATTATAGTATGTAGGTAATTAATTTGAAAGAACTGTCAAATACTCGCGCTATCAATAAAACATAAACAGCGTCTGTTGACGCGGTGATTTAGGGATCCAAGCAAATTAAAACCACTATAAATATCGATTTACATTATTATCATCGCTAGTTACCTAGTTAATTTGAACGGTCAAATGCTCGGACTGTCAATAATTAAAATCGCGTAACATAAACAGCGTCTGTTGACGCAATGTGTAATTACGCGACAGCCCTGATGGCGTGTCGGCATTAGATTTAGGAGCCACCCCTACGGGAAATCAGGGCGCGGACGTGCCGCGTAGGACGTGTCCGGCTTCACACTAGACTTGGGATCGTTTAATCGAATAACGATACTTCGAAAGCTCGATTACGAATTCCAATACTAAAAATCTGCCAAGTGCGAATCGAACTCGCGCACGAAGGGTTTCGTACCGTATGGGCCCCCTTAGCCCCATTTCAAGCGTATGCCTATTGCCGTTATTAATATCAAGCAAAAAAACTGAAAAAGATCACGTTTGTTGTATGAGAGCCTAATGACACTCACAAATATTGGCACATCCTTACATAGTATAAAATAAAGTCGCTATTTTCGTTTGTTTGTCTGTATGCTTAAATCTTTTAAACTACGCAACGGATATTGATGCGGTTTTTTTTAATGGATAGAGTGATTCAAGAGGAAGGTTTATATGTATAAAAATTCCCGAAATTCCCACGGGAACGGGCACAACGCGGGTAAAACCGCGGGGCGCTGCTAGTCATTAATAATTACAAATCAAAAATATTTTTTGAAATTGGTTCAGTAGATCTAGAGATTTCCCCCTACAACCTTACGAATCAGAAACTTTACTACATTAGTACAGATATTCGGAACCCCTATCTAGCCAACATATTTACATTTTTCTTAGAAACTAATTAAAAGTTTCGGCCTGTGAAATTTCGTTTTATTTTTATATTAAATCAGTGTTTAAGGGCTCCAATTTAAGCCCGTACAGAATTATTTGCAATATCTTCAAGCAGTGTCGCATCCCTAGCTGTCACGCGGGACCGGGACGTCTAGTAACATGTCTGACACGTTTATTGCTTCCAAAGTGAAGTTAATGGGAAATTATACATGTACTAGCGTTTATATTTGGCGAGGGATTAATTAAAACACATAGGTACCTAATGAGTGTGGTCAAACGCCAGCCTAGTTGGTAAAAAAAGCTTCTATAACCGAGTATTGTACCATCAATATTTTTTTATAACTGATTCGCCCCATAACGTAATTAAAAATAACTCAGTTGAAAAGTTACTATTAACACTCTCCGTCTGACCACAATAGTTTTACGCACGCTTTAGACAATGTTTATCAGTACTAATTGTAAGGTTAAACAGTGCTTAAAGCGTGTTTAAATCTTTTGTGGTAAGTTGGTTTATTTTTAGTCACAGACAATAAGTCTTGCACAATGTGCATTTTCTGAATAAACATTGAATTCATCGAAGGACTATTTTCCTAACAATTTATTTCGACGAATCCTTACTAATGTTATAAATCCGAAAACGTATTTGTTGGTTTATTGGTTTGTTCCTCTTTCATTCAGCAACGGAGCAACGGATTTACTAGATTTCAGCATGGACATAGTTTAAAAAGGACAACGTATAGAGACATAGGCGACTTATTATGCCAGAAAAATAAAATGTTCCCATCGGATAGCACCAAAATTTAATTTACCACCCGGGCGAAGCCGCGGTCAAAAGCTAGTAAACAATAAATCAATGTATACATTTTTTACTTAGTCTTCAGAGCAACCAAAAGTTAAAATAACTTGTCATAAGAAAAGTTGTGCTGCATTTTATGTCTCAAAACCAAATAAATTACTTACTTTATTATCCTTCTGGCATTTTGAAATGGCACACCTTCATGATTCAACAGCATAGACTAATTTTATTACCTGTAACAAAAACAAATACTTAATTAGTTTTCTACAGAGAACTTCACAAAAAATAAAACGCACATGTTATTATGTAAATATAACCGGGAATGGTTCGCCTAGCAACTCGATTATTATTATTAACGTAATTTAGAACATAAGCTGAAATAAGCTTTACTTAACTCGTGCAAATGATACAAAATCAAGTGTATTTTGTATCACATTTGGAACAAATGATTAGGTATATTTTTTTAACAGTGCAAGTGCCTTTATTAACTACCACTTAATACAAGTATATAATCTAAAACTACATAAATTACTACTACATAACAAGCAATTGTATCATCCACAGACCCTTGAAGATTTCTGGATTGAATTTATTGATGAAATTTAAATGTAATACAATAACACAACTGATGATTAAAAATATCAAGAAAATGAACTAGAACTTTACTGTGGAAAATAATAATCAAATAAAGTTGAAAATTATGAATAGATTGATGTAATGTTATTACATTACATTTATATGTCTTGTAATTTAATTTAAATGTATTTACATTATTACGTCTTTGAAATAGCTAATTTTGTATTACTATGAAAAAGTAAAATACCTACGTTAACGAATGTTAAGACTACTGTACTGTACCAGCCTTTTTTAATAGTCCACTGCAGGACGTAGCCACGAAGGGTGATTGGGCCATATCCACCACGCTGGCCCACTGCGGGTTGGTAATGTTAAGATTATCTACTCGTAATTCTCAATGGATTTAACACGAGAACTAAATACTAATACTAGAGAACTAGTCAAATGTGTGCCGCAGGGAATAAACTACTGGTGCTACTAAACTAAACGTGTTCCATCTCAAACAGTAACTTACAACCAAGTTTGCTTATTCACAGTAGTAGAGCTTGCCAGAGATAATTAATGGTCTCATAATATCACCGAATTGGATTGCTGACTTCGAGCAAAATGCTATAGAGTCACAATCGTGCAAAAAAAGTGTCCAAGCCAAAACCCTGCCCAAGCTATGTAGTGGACAGGTTTTTTGGTCAGTCGCAAGGCGATTGCAAACCGACTACAACGCCGCGAGATGCCAAAGTGCTCGGTTACAAGCACTAATTAGGTGTCATAACATCGAGATTCGAGAAAACAGGTCATTGTGAATTATTTAATGTAAATATCTAAGTTGGTATGTATGCGGCGCTCGGACACTTTTTTACTACTTTCACTTAAGTACTGTGGCTCTGTAGATATTATTTGCATGAAGATTGCCGAGCTATCTATCACTGAGCTGGGGCCGTATTGTTTAGGCGTTCTGACGTTTGGCTTTGCTTTTACGCCTACTCGGCTTCGCTTTTACGGGAGCGAGCGGGAAGAGCGAAGCCGAACGTCAGAACGCGTACACATACTGTGCTAGCCTTTTGATAGTCCACTGCTGAACTTAGGCCAACCCACGAAGGGCGATGGGGCCATATCTACCACGTTACGTTAATCATGTATGGGTTGATGGATTCGCATACGCTATCGCATTTCGTCTACATCTTCGGTTTTCCAGGTTTTCCTGCACCGAAAAGTCGGTAACGTGGTTAAGGGTACGGTGAGTCTGAAGCGGGAAAAACACACGAGCATGTGTGTAGTGATAGTTGCCCAACATTGTTCCTAATTTTTTTATAGTAGTTTATGCAACTGTCATATAATGAAGTTACTACACTCGTTACTATTATGAAACTCGCTGCGCTCGTTTCATAAACTCACACTCGTGTTTTAATACCCGTATTATATGCAGTTGCATACAGTACTTTATCTTCACTAATAAAAATAAAAATAAAAAAAAAACATATTGCGAAACATTAAATTCACGCGTACGTGTATTGTCACAGTGAACTTGGCGCCATTAAAATCTAACCAATGAGAGCGCAGCTGCGCGGGCCAATCAGGAGCGAGCGCGCGATGTTATAATGAGATTTTACGATATCGATGTGGATATTATAACATCATGTGAAATTGCTTAAATTGAGTGTTTTGTTGTCATTATAATTCAATTATAAGTCAAGTATTGAAAACATAAGTAGAATGTTACAACATTAGTGTAGATAAAATACATTATGGTACTGCTCTACCTTCGTCTTAACACGTAAATTAGTGAGCTAATTAAGTCGTTAATTCTATTTGGCCAACATTTTAACGCGTTAAAAGCTTTGACTGGCAGCGTTAATCGTTATTTAGTGGCTTACTTAATTACCGCGTTAAGATGCAGATGGAGCAGTAGCATAAAGAAGGTACTTTTTTAGGAACGAGTAAGAGGCTGTGCTAAGAAAATGTAAGCAAAAAAAATTAACAAAAACTAGTCAATTTTAACTTATCTGGAACTAGTTATAATCCGCGCTGCAAGTAATAAGTAAGTAAGCTGCATAAGTTCCACAGATTCTAACAATAAAGCTAAACTTAGCATCTTGCTGTAGCTTATGGAAATTAAGTTTTAACTTAGCTGTTAGAAAATCTTTAGTTTGTGAAGTGACATAATTTTTGAACTATAAATACTGCAATAATTTATGGTAGAAGGATTTTGAAATTCTACGTACTAACTTAATTTTTAAAATATTAGGTATTTATGTTTTTGTTCCGATGTTTTATAAATTCTTCACTATTTTTGTCGCTCGATTTTTGCGCTTTTTTTCAATCTACAGAAGAATTTTGGAAAATATATACTTTTGCATAAGAATGTTTATGCTTTCACTCAGTAGTTTTGATGCAATTCAAGAAAATGGACGAAAAATTCAGCGCCTGCTAATATGCACTTCAAATGTTGCCACTTTGGCTACATCATGTTAGCCAAGGAGGCTTGTATGAAGTTGGTTATGTACATGTGTAAATCGCGTGACAATGCAATATTATGATAATTGACATGATGCTGATCTGATCTGATGATAAAACTGGAAGGTGGCCAAAAAAACTTCGCAGTGAATCGACACTCCTCATCGAGTTTGGGGCTCATTTAAATTGACTTGGCGAGTAGTTTGTTTTCAAAGGAAACCAGAGTCTGATGATGGAGCTGGAAGGTGGTCATAGGAATTTTGTAAAGAAACGACGCAACCCCGTCGAAGAGTAAAGGCATGTAAAAAAAAAGGTTTTTTTTAATATAAATCTTGTTATACCTAATTTGACCGGAATACCTATTAAATCAGCGACATAAGGTAGATTAAGGCTAATTAGGATTGTCTATATTTTCCCTGGGCCTGATGGGACAGTAGGTATATTAATTCAGACATATCGATCTCCGATTATCATCGTCACGTCCCGTCCCTATCTCACCGGGACGCTATTACAGCCCGCATAAAAGGACAACGAACCCAACGGTCATAGACATACGTGTTCATTTGTAAGGACAGGGCTCAAGAGCTCGAGAGAAAATCGAGATTTTTCGTGTCCCGTCTGTCTTCCAACTTCCAAGCCATCTCACAAACGTATACTACGCTAGTGACTAAAAACCAATAAAGCCACAAGAAAATCAGTGTAGTTTTAGCTTAATTTTTTTTTTACTATGGGTCTAAATTCTAAGGCTTAGAGTTATAGATTTGGTTCACGAAAGCCTGGCCACCTAAGTGACGATGGAAAAAAGAAACAGGATGATCAATTGATCATTATGTTTCTCGAATTTTCTCTATGTACATGTGTGTGGGAAGCCGTTTATAAAGTTTTTTTTTTTCAAATTTCAATAATTATCAGCGCCTAAACGTATGAAATTACAATAAAAAAAATCGTATCACCGCATGTAGATTATATTTCGATGACACACGACAAACCTTATTACAATATTACCCAAGCGTCCGACAGCCACCATCTTATCGAAATATCTGTGAAGTAATAACACGCAATTCTTTTTCATAAAGGTATTATGTCCTGACTCCAAAATAATTACTTTTCGCAAAAAATGGCAAAACCGCTTACCATCGTGTACAAAATTCGAATATTTCGCTCGAAAGGTTTACATTATTGTTGATTTATAAAAACAACTCAGCCGATTTCTGTAAAATTTAAAAGAGACCACCTCGGGAGTAGGTATACCCTTTCGAACTAAAAAAGAATATTTCGATTCGGTTCACAATTGGCGGAATTATCGATGAACATACACAAAAAAAACATACATACAGACGAACATAGAACCTCCTCCTTTTTGAAAGTCGGTTAAAAATGTACCGAGGCGGAGAGTTGTGGAACTGGACAGGGCGTTGTAGCCCGTAAACCCATTGTAGAAATATCATATTTGCTTAGCGAAGAACAAAACTCTAATTTTAACTAAGAGCTTTTTAGCGATCACCGAAGTTAAGCAACGTTCGACACGGGCAGTCATCGAATGGGTGACCGTGGGTGGCATTTATAACTAAGCGCTGCAGTGGCTCTGATGACACATTAAATTGTGAATCCCGGTTTATTTAACCGCTAAGCCTTGTCAGAGGCAGGCGGTTTAAAAAGTCTGACACTAGAGCTATCCATCCATCCTATACGCACCTACTTATGACAGTGGTTTGTTTCTCGATAAGCAAAAACAGTTCTTTTGCAGTGGACTCACTGACTACAATGCTCTCCTCATTTCCGCACATCTCCGATATACTCTACTGCAAATACCTAATAGGGTAACTATTACTTAACTTGCAGTCTCGATCTAAAGTCTAAAGGCTTGCCGCTCACCATTGTAGCAAGCACACTCAATTATGCACACTGTACTGTACATTACTGTACCAGACTTTTTAATAGTCCACTGCAGGACGTAGGCCTACCCACGAAGGGTGATTGGGCCATATCCACCACGCTGCCCCAATGCGGGTTGGTGGATTCACAAACGCCATCTAATTTCTTCTATGGGCGAATGCAGGTTGCCTCACGATGTTTTCCTTCACCGAAAGCTGTGAAATTCTGTACATAAGTTCCAAAGAAACTCATTTGTACGGGACCGGGATTGAACCCACGACCTCAAAAATGACAGGCCAGCATTACAACCATTAGGCCACGGCTTATTATGCACACACGAGAAGCATTTGCTACTACATGTATGTTGGAAGCAAAATGTAAACAGCATTTGCGGTAAGCTAGCTGCTTTGGTGTGTGGTATGGTGAAGAGAAAACACAAGTGTCTTGTTATCTTGGTCGAGTATGATCGGGAGTTTATTGGCGTATAACAGGACTGCAACTTAGTTGGTGAACAGGTTTCGAGTGTTTCCTCAAGTAGGCTCTACATACATAATTACGTTCCTGGAGAAAAAAAAAATGCGAAACTTATTTCCTTAATAGCAGGCACAGCTTTGCCAGTTATTTGGCCTCAAGAGTCCAATATCGATAATAACTATAGTACAACACTATTCAAAATTCATTAAATAGTTGGTGCAGATGTCTATTACAGGCATAAACCTTTCATCTGAGCATCTGGGCGACAAATATCATGAAAATAATGTTACTAATTTAATGAACTATGTAAATTGTATATATTTGATAAGTTTTTTACTAATGCCTAAATATATTGTTTGATTGAGGATAGATGGTTTGGCCACATCTCGCCATTATTAGAATAGATTTTGTTAGGATAGTTGCGGAAAAACTTACTTGAAAACTGCCCTCGCATTTTACTTTTACAATAAAATTCAACAAAAATAATGCAGTTTAGACCAAAATCAATGCACAAGTCTTTAAGTATTAACTTGTGAACGTTTCCGAAGTATTTCTATTCGTTTTTGTATAATTGAAAGTTACCGGACAAGCAAATTCCATGTTACTTTGCTTAGGTTTTAAACAAAGGATAAGAAAAAATATAGAGATGCTCGACCCGTATTATATAAAACTTGGTTGTTCGCCGCTTTCTTCATATTTTGTTTCCAAACAAACACAACGTTCGTATAGTCAAATTCAGCCTGTTTACCGGAAATTTCTCTAAAATAATTGAATCAGAAGTGCGTTTATATACAATAAAAGAGCGGAAATTAAGTACTTTTCCAGTAATAAAAGATGTTTTTAGGGTTCCGTACCCAAAGGGTAAAAGCGGGACCCTATTACTAAGACTCCGCTGTCCGTCTGTCTGTTTGTCTGTCTCCAGGCTGTATCTCATGAACCATTATAGCTAGAAAGCTGAAAAACAAAAACAGAATAAAATTAATAATCATTTCTATACAAAAAACCTGATTTTTAGCTGTTTTTCGCTCTATATTAATAATTGTAACAGGTAGATGCTTGAAATTTTTACAGAATATTTAGTTGTATATTCACTTCAATAATAGATAATAAAATAAATATTTAAGGGGGGCCTCCCACACGGAACCCTCCGTGCGCGAGTCCGACTCGTACTTGGCCGATTATTTGGATTAACTCAGTAATGGCAGCCATATTGTGAGACAATTGCCGTATGGTACATGTAGCTCATAATTTGTAGGTATTTCAGGTCCATATATTCAAATGTCTACGTACTCGTAGTAAACTAAGTACATGTTGTGATTAAGTAATTAAATTACCTATAGATTAACTAACACAACCTGAGCTACGTTAACGCTGGAATGAACTTAACGATAATCCAATGAGATCGTAGTTTACTCGTTGTCGGCTGAATTAGACTAAGAAATGGTTGTTTTGCAAACCCATGTAAATAACATTATGAAACGAACAGGTTCAGGTTAGAAAGTTGTTAATCCAAATGGTTAGTTTAACACTGTATTGGAATTACTAAACTGTACGCCTGTATCGACGATCTGTATAATTACAATGTTAAATGGGTTATCTACCAGGAAATAGTGATGAAAGGAGTATTTTCTACGCAGAAATATGTTTTCTATATCTCCTGTTGAAATAGCTGTGAGCAGGAGTACAGACCAGGGAGAACTGATGATTGAAGGAATCGAAAACGACTCGACTGGAGACCATGTACCGGCAAGCGCAACGTAGGACCTGCCACCTCAATGAGGTTATCCAATATTATCCAATTCACCAACATTCCACCTCGTGTTTGACGGATGATCTCATTAAGGCTGCAGGATAGGGCTGAATGCAAGCCGCTTCCTACCAATCTGGGGCCAAATTGTGTATGTGTTCTAACGTTCAGCTTCTCTTTTTCTCTTGCTCGCGCTAGTTACTGTCGCCTCGAGTGTGAGCGGGAGGAGAATCGAAGAAGAACGTCAGAATGCGTACACAATACGACCGCAGATCGGAAGACGGAAATCCATAGAGAAGCCCTACTTATGCTCAACAGTGGACCATCATATAAGTATTTACCCCTCTGTAAATTTGCAAAGCAACACTATACTCGTATTAAGGTGTCCGTCCAGTGTATAATTACCAAAGATTATTTTTCGCAAAAAATGGCAAAAGAGATATCCATCGTGTACAAAATTCGAATAGTTCGCTCGAACTGAAGTGTACAGTTTTTTTATTATTGATGATTTTTCTAAAACGGCTTAGCCGATTTTTATCGGCAATTTCTAAAAATTTAAATAGGACCACCTTGGAAGTATACCCTCTCGAAATAATAAACAATTTTTCGATTCGGTTCATAATTGGCGAAAATATCGATGAACATAAACAAAAAAGATACATACAGACGAACATAGAACCTCCTCCTTTTTGGAAGTCGGTTCAAAAACGAAATGACTAGATTTTAGGAGATTTTCGCTTCAAAACAAAATGAGTCTGAATGACCCTAATCTACTTCTATATGGAGATGAATGTCGACAAGCGGACTCATCTCAAGTTTGTTTTTAATTTAACTTGAGAGTTTTGGCACCCATCGCGGCCAACGACCCTCCCTTTGTTATTGTGATTGATGGCACTCCGTATGAAACGCTCTATTTATATCTCCGCCATTTTATGCAAATTATAAAAGGAAAAGAGCTAAAATAAACACTGTTTGTAATTTCTATCTAATTTTAGTGTTTAGTTTTTGTGAATTTGTACTTGTAAATTATGATGAAATTCTTCTACTTAAATTAGCGAAAGACAATTTAAAATAACATTTTGCAATTGTAATTTTGCAGAGTGCAAAGACTTTCAGGTATATTGTATATGCTTATTTTTATCAACTTCACTATCACTACATAGTATAAAACAAAGTCGCTTCTCGCTGTCTGTCCCGATGTATGCTTATATTTTAAAAACAACGCAACGGATTTTGATGCGGTTTTTTTTAATAGATAAGAGTGTTTCAAGGGAAAGGTGTATTTGTATAATACACCTGTACGAAGCCGGGCTGGTCGCTAGTTTACTATGAAAATGAAATATGAAGTTCCATACAAAAAGTACAATAATTGACGCTCAAAAAAATTAATTAAAATGTAAAATGTAGTTTATATGACTAGTAAGAATATGATACTTCATGAGCCTAAAAATTTAGATAATCCCACAACACATATTATTTTCTGCGGAAAATGTGATTAGGTAAATTGCGTCGACACACTGGCGTCGTCTCACCTTCCTGACACAGCAGACAGGGCTGGTGCTGCTGCAGCTAAAGCGGAAAACCTCAAACGGCACAAATATGGGTCCTTAGACAGGATGTACCATTTTGTGCCGTTTGGGGTTGAGACTTTAGGTCCGTGGGGGCCGGACGCTCATACTCTGTACAAAGATCTGGCCATGCGTTTGGTAGAGGTAACACGTGACCAGAGTGCTGGCATCTATTTCGCCCAAAAGCTGAGTATTGCTATTCAGCGAGGCAATGCTGCCAGCATTCTGGCCACGTCTGGCCCTCTGCAGAAGGGCTTTTAGACTAGGTTTTGTTTTATTTTGTGTTTTTTTTTTAGTTTAAGTTTTAGTAGTAGTTTGAAAATGTTATTTAAGTTTTTTATTGTTTTTCTCTGTAAATAAACTATTATATTAGGTAAATATCTCTTAGATCATCTGGCCTTTTTTCTAGAATAGGTTCAGGTCTATTAATGTACTCTAGATTTGGCACTCATTTTACTACAAATAACATTACTAAGTCCGACTAGCAAATACCTCAAGAGCTACTGAAATTCCATCTACATTACACCTACTAGTACATAGGTAAGTAATACTCAAACCCCGTTGGAGCACCTACTCGAACTTAATAAGCCTGCGAACCTCTCAACTTCAAAGCTGACAAGATTTTATTAACCACGGGTAAAGTACCTCGCAGAAGTTTGAGTTAATAACGTGTTGAATATAGAGTTCATTTTCCTCTGTTTTTGATGTATCGCGCCATAAAGTTCACCAGATGCTTTGATTTATTAACTTAGGTTAGGTGAGACTAGAGTCTCGCTGAGCCTCTGAGCTAAGTCTAGAGCTAAAACTGTTATGAAAACTGTAAACACGTAAAACTACTCGTATTTTAGAAACACTTTCAAAATCTCTATCATGTAATTTATATTGAAAGCCTAGTTCCTTTTTCAAAGGGAGTCAACTGTTGTCTATTTTTAACCAACTTCCAAAAAGGAGGTGGTTCTATGTTCGTCTGTAGGTATGTAATTTTTTTTGTGTGTTCATCGATATTGTCGCCTTTGAAATTTTTTTTGTTGTTTCGAAAGGGTACACACCCAAGGTCCCATTTAAATTTTATCGAATTTGGCTGAGCCGTTTTTAAAAATCGACATTTACGTAACAATTGTAGACATCGATTTGAACTAATTGAATTTTGTATGCGATGTAAGTTGGTTTTTCCATTTTTTGCGAAAAATAATTATTATTAAGGTATCATTTACATTCCCAGTTTTACTCGTAGGTCCCAGAATAAAAAATGTTAGTGTATTTTATGTTATTGCGTGAACGAGGAAAGAAATAGTTTTGAAATTGTTTCCTGGTGTGAGGAATGTGTGGAGTGGAATCGAAAAGCCTCCGTTATTTCTAATTGGAAACCTTAGAACAAATTGTATCTATTTTAATAAATCGTATTAAGAGAGTATTTTATTCTAATTAGCTACTTTGAATGAAATAAATTACCCGTTACATATAGTTCTGCTTTATCTTTTTCAAATATGCAATACAATACAATCTCCCTGATTACCTACTTAGGAAAATATAGATACATAGTGCGTTTCATTTCAATATCAAGCCCCCGGAATGAAATTGACAATAGATTCAAAGACGTACTAATTACAACATCTAGATCCCATCACAGTTTTTGTTTTACCTGAAACAATTAATCTTAAATAACAACTTAACAAGAATTTAATTACCCGTCATGTATTCATAAGAATTTTAAGAATTGTCTCTATTGATAATCTCGACAGATGATGTTCAAGGCATAAAAAGTCAATCGGGGATTGTTGACCGACCAACGTGAGACGGACACGTGAGACTGAGGTTCCGTACTTCAAAAGTTGTAATTTAAGTCTGTATAGAAACATAAAGATATAGTCTAAAAAGACTTAACTTGTGTGTTATAGTATCATATCCATGATAATATTTATATTTAATTTGACGTTTCAATATTATATGTGTAACACTTACGAACATCGTCTTTTTATTGTTTTACATTTCATATTGATGCTGACTATTAACATTTATTAAATTATAAACAAACAGATGCATCAAATTATTATATTGAGTTACAAAGTTGCAATAACATTGCAACTTGCTATTGAGTTACAAAGTTGCAATGTTATTGCAACTTTGTAACTCAATAGGTCCAATTTTAAGGGCGCCATCGTGATTTTAATAGCAATTTAGAATATTCCTGTTTCTTTTTAACTATATTCATTTGATACAGAGAACACTATTTTACGTTGCTACTAAATTTACGATGGTTCCTTTAAAATTGAGGCTATCTGCTTTGTTTCTAAAGCGCTTATTTCTGAAATATGCTGTAAAACAGTTTCCGTTTCCAAGGGCACGGAACCCAATAAATGATGGTAATTTATCAATCAGCTTTAATTGCTTAATGATAGTTGTAATTGCACAACTGCAATAATAATTTCTGAGTTCTTAGTTATTCTGCTACTCAAGCTGCACGAAAAAGTGACAGATTACATAAATTATTTTCATCTGTTTAGAAATAATGGCATACCTAATTAATTGGTTAATATTTATCACTCCATTTTATATTTTTACTCCAGCTACACTACTAAAGTAACCTATGTACAATTTTGATAGAACCCATAATTTTTTTAAGTGATACTTCTAATGCAACAAGATTGCGTTAATCGTCTAACGCTACCATGAGGGGGTGTGAAAGCACTGTTGCGTCGAAGTTTCACTTCTTCCGCGCGGAAGGACTCAACTTGCATTTTTTTTATTAATTGCATGACCTTGAATAATGTATTTAACTTTTTTTCAATTTAGAGAACACTGCTCGCAAATTGTGCCATAAATAAATCCATATAACTAGCACAAATAATTTTATAACAAACTACTTTTGTGGCTTTGGTGTCGTGTCTTACTTACATGGTGCGTAAACTTTTTGGGCATGGAAGCCTAATAATCTTCTACGATAATGATATTTAATCTTAGAGATTCTTAACTATTGTTACGGAGTACGTAAAGAACCCAAACCATCTTAATTCTTATAAACATGTATATGTCGGAGGAAGCTATGAGTCGAGTTAATTGTTGTTTGCATACGTAAATCACAATAGTGTTTGTTTACATTATAATTACTTTGAAAACTCTTAATTTAATCTCAATTGATTTGTTACATTTTTTATAACTTCAAATCTTAATAATTCAACAAAAAAATAAGAGTATTGTAGTACACTTTGTACGTAACGACCAATCAGAGCAGAGCACTTGCCTCGAGCGAAGTCGAGGCGCCATCTTGGCTTGTTTTGGTTGACAGTTGGTGCGAGGCTTTTGCGCGGGAGCAAACGATCAGGTTGGAACGTTGTTGTGTGGTTAAGAAAAGTAAGATCGGTGCTCCGAACTCGCTGCTCGGTCTTAACAGTTGATTTTACATTGCATTATCGTGAATTCATCAGAACTAATGTGTAAACAAACCTAAAATTTGAACTAAAATAAGTAGTGATAATAAAATTGTGTTTTGTGCTCGCATTTTACCCTGATGACGCCCACTGAGCCCGCAACCACTAATGACGATGTCGGTCGGCGGGAACAATGACTATCTCCGACATATATATTTGTAAATCAATTGATTCGATTTGTTAGCAGTCCCTAATAGGTTTTATACTTCCGGGGAACTCGTAATTGGCTCAGGATATTTTCTCTGCACCTCAAGGAAAACCCTTATCAAATTTCTGGCAACTTCTGCCTTCTTGTCTCAAATCAACTAATCAAATACATAAATAGTAGAATCGGAAAAACAAAATCAAGTTTTCAAACAAACAATGGTCTTATAACCTTTGTTTATTACGTTCTAAATTAGACAGGACAGAATACAGATGATGTTCCAATATTTCTTTAATAAACATCATAATGTAATTATTTTTCGCAAAAAATGCCAAAACCGCCTTCCATCGTGTACAAAATTCGAATAATTCGCTCAAATTGTTTACGTTATTGCTGATTTTTCAAAAACGGCTCAACTGATTTCTGTAAAATTTGTATGGGACCACCTCGGGAGTGTACCCTTTAGAACTAAAAAGAATTTTTCGATTCGGTTCACAATTGACGGAATTATCAATGAACATAAACAAAAAATAAGAATAAAAAATACCTACAATTACAGACGAACATAGAACCTACTCCTTTATGGAAGTCGGTTAAAAATTACAACTAAAGAGTAATCATGCATATCCTTACCTCATTTATGTTGGATCAGTATACGTGATCAGTTGGATCAGTAACTGTATACTTACAGAGTTATTTCTAATCAATCAGCATCCTTTAGGGGCTTATGCTGTACATCAAAATTAACAACTTTTGTTCAACGACTTTTATTAATTCTCAAAAAAAGTGGTTGTTCCAAAAAAAAATATCGTTCACCCGCGACAAAAATGTATGGAACAGCTGTTTTTTTTTGAGTATTGACAAAAGTCGCAGAACAAAAGTTGTTAGTTTTGATGTACATAATAAGCCCCTAAAAGGATGGTGATTGATTAGAAATAACCCTGTATAGAGTATAAAGAAAGCGTGTAATAACCTGAAAGAAGTGATTGATTCAGACCATAATTATGAACAACGTTAACTATGGAGCAAAAGCGGAATTCAAGTAAATAAAATTATTCATACCAAACAATACTGCTACTCGGATTCGAAAAAACGTTTTGAACAGCAACATTTTTTCGACGACACAACTACATTCATCATATTATCCATCAGTATCACTAGTGAATTCGTAGTCCCAATATTCGTAGCCATGGTAGTGATTTTTACCGACTTCCAAAAAGGAGGAGGTATCCACTACCTATATTCTTCTATCGGTATGTATCTTATTTTCGTCGATTGTAGATTGTCCCGTGATAGTCCATTTAACGTTTATCGATTATTTTAAATATCAACAATTTAAAAAAGGGCTACAAGAGCAACACGTCGATTCGTGCGATCTATTCGAATTATGTACAAGTTGGAAGACGGTTATGCCATTTTTGGCAAAAACTAAATAATAATAGTAGTTTATGCAACTGTCATATAATGAAGGGTATTATAACATGAGTGTGAGTTTATGAAACGAGCGCAGCGAGTTTCATAATAGCAACGAGTGTTTTAATACCCGTGTTATATGCAGTTGCATACACTACTTTATCTTCACTAATAAAAATAAAAAATAAACATATTGCGAAACAATAATTTCACGCGTACGTGTATTGTCACAGTGAACTTGGCGCCATTAAAATCTAACCAATGAGAGCGCAGCTGCGCGCGCAGGGCCAATCAGGAGCGAGCGCGCGATGTTATAATGAGATTTTACGATATCGATGTGTATATTATAACATCATGTGAAATTGCTTAAATTTAGTGTTTTGTTGTCTGCGCTATAACAGTAGTCATTATAAGTCAAGTATAGGAAACATAAGTAGAATGTTACAACATTAGTGTAGATAAAAGCTTTAATTAAGTTGAGTTGAAGTTAAGCGGCAGAATTAGTTGCAAGATAATGAAATGAGCACAGTGCAGTGTTGCAAGCGCGCGGTATTGCCCGCGTTGCGTCACAGTGAATGTAGGTACAACAATCGCATCCCAGACATGTTTACTAGACGAGCAGACGTTATTTATTATTCAAACAGGCCATCAAGTTTATGTTTAATTAACTTGGCTATCTATAAGACAGTCGGTGCACAGTTTTTTCCATTTTATGAGGTAGAAAGTAGTTACATTTTTGTACATATACACTGGACTACATTTACCTACTCAAGTTAACGTTTATTATTTAGGAACTACATCACACATTATTATGAGATGAAAAACTTATGAGTTTTTTGTACGCGTCGAACTCTAGCTTCCCACTTTTTTTTTGTTTTGTTTTGAGGATACCTCGGAACACATACCTACAAAGATTGCTAAAACAAAAACAATTTTTCTATACAAAAAAGTGCATTGACTTTGACGAATTTAACAGCTAACATTTTTTACGGTTTCACAGTTAGTATCTTAGTAAAATACGTGTATACTTAATGATATCAATCAACCAACCTATCAAACCTTAACTATAAACATAAAAAGTGATTCCCTAATTACACGTCTAGGCCGAATCATACAAGTCAGCGGATACGAGTATGAAGTTAACTACAAGCTAACGCAATATCAAACCAACGCGCAGCTTTATGTGAGCTTCAGTCAGGATCGGATATTGCGCAGTTTGTAGTTAACTTATCATCCGCCAACTTGTATGATTCGGCCTATAGGTAAATTAAATATCCTAGTGATGATATCCGAGAATATTACACATATTAGTGTCGTTGTATGTTAAACATCATGTAGGAAGGGTTTAATGTGTTAGGAGTGATTGTTTATAGTAGAATAAGTTGCGAGATGGAAGGCCCGGCAGTCTGCCGCCAACGATAGAATAAGACGGACGTCTGTAATAATCAAGTTCAATAAATAGTAGTTCCGAGTATACAGTGTTTGATTGTTCGAATCTTCATCTTATAAATGTACGACTGACGATTATTATTTCTTGAAACAAACATCAAAAAATCCCAAGTTTACTCTAAAGCCCCTGATCGACTTACAAAATAAAACCGCGGTTTTAAAATTTTCTCTGTGGTTATACCGCCATACCGTCATACGGCCATACCGTCATACCAGAGAGAAAAATTAAAAACCGTGGTTTTATTTTGTACGTCGATCAGAGGTTTTATAAAAGGTTTAGTCAGTTCTATCGCACAGTATAGACATAAGGAGCAGTGTGAATGCCTGTAGGTAGTCGTACATAGTGTTATTGGTGTATCGAATTTCCGAGAGGCTATGGTTTGCCTTGGCACTACTTTCATGGTTCGACACTCGACTGTGTGCTATACCTACTTACGTGTTTGCTACAAAAGCATTGAATCGAAATCATTACTTAATTGAAATGAAAATTATCTCAATGTTAGTTGTTAGACTGTCATCGATGGCTCAGTGGTTAGTGACCCTGACTACGGTATCAAAGAGGCGTGGGTTTGATTCCCACCCAGGGTTGGTATTTATGTGTTGTATGCTCTGGGTGTTATTTGGCTATTATCTATATAAATATGTATTTAAAAATATGTATATGTAGTATATCAGTCTCTGGCAGCCATATGACAATCCTTGCTTAGTTTGGTGTCAGAGACCGTGTGTAAGATGTCGATAGAGTTAGCGCAGAAGTTTCATTTCTGTACAAGTTGGTGTACACACACTAGTGAAAAAAACGCATATTAGCACCTAAACTTTTTTAACTAATTACCCAGAAATAAGCTTAATAGCTTAAAGTAGGCTCTAGCGTAGTATCTATCTAATTCAAATCTCTATACAGGGTTATTTCTAATCAATTAGCATCCTTTTAGGGGTTTATTCTGTACATCAAAACTAACAACTTTTGTTCTGCGACTTTTGACAGAACTCAAAAAAAATTGATTTAACCTGATAAATCTTTTTCTTACCATTTAGACACAGGGCTTTACTTATTACTTAGATGCAGTGTAACAGAATGTACTAACATTACCTACCTGTATTTATACAATTGTTGCAACCAGGTTCATGTAAATGTAATCATCAATTTTGCATACGTTTTTACTGTATCAGCAATTAGTTCTGTAACTAATTAATTAATTAAACATTAATTGTTTGGTTTGCAATACAGCTGCAACGTTTTGATGCTAATTTGGGGAAGTAGGTTAATAATACCTATTTTACTTTTAAAACTATGTATATTTTCTGTTTGAAGCAAAGACGTAAGAATAGAGTTATAGAGTGCAAAATTCAATTTTTGCTACCTACTTTTTTTAAAAGCGATTATTGTATTTTTAGTTTGCAGTGTTGATTAATTAAATAAAATATTAACCCTCATTTTTCATTTGTAATGTGAATCTCATATTAAATTTATTTTCGCTAATATAATACTGAGATAAGCTGTAGGCATCCGCAACATAGTTTTACACTAGTTCGGTCTCAATGGATTCTCGATTTTTAAAATTAAAAAACAAAAATGTATTTGGATGTTATTTATAAAGGTTTGTGTCATACCTTTGTTATGAATAGACTGGTAAAGCCAGATTTTATTAAATTACTTTTTTATTTTTATTCTTGTGGTGTACCTCCTTTTTCTACATCCTACCCTCATAAACAGCACGAAAACTGGCCTGAACGGCGAAGTTATGTATAGCCAGTAATACGTCATCCGATATCCATTGTGAATTATCCTCGCGAGTGCCGTGAGTGAAATTATTTGATTATCGTTACGGAGATATACTCGTAATTAGTGGGTGTATGAACTAAGCCAGAGATTAACTCTTAGCACCATAAATATTGTGGTTTCGCTGGAAAGTGTTGTGCGAGCTACGAGAGGATCCCGACGCACTGGACTGGATTAAAACAAGTGAGTGATGTTCCTTTCTCTGTCCTATCCTGAATTTTTTCTCGTGCACCATTTTTCTATTTTCAAATTTAATACAGTCCACTCTTTAGGGGGCTCGATTAGCCCCGCCATAAAAATAATAATAAAATCAATTTGGGCGAAACCATAGACTAAAATAAAATTCATTATTTACTACCAACGTAATGGACCTTAAATCGCGGAAAACATGTACCCATGTAACAACAGTATAATCTTTGGCAAAAATGCTCAAAACATCTATTTTTTCGCAGTTGTTAAATTGGTTCAATAGTACGAGTAAACGTATTAGGTATGTATTATGCCGCGGCCACACATTGGTTACGTTGGATACAAATTACAGTCTTGCTTCTCATTTTAATAGTCCAATATCAATCTAAGAACGATCCACACATTGATTGGTGTGTCGGAACCAAGACTATTTTATTTGTAGCCAACCTAGCCAATGTTTGGCTTCAGAATTAACTGTATTGGAGTGTAGCATTATCCTAGACATACTCCGTCCCATAACCGCTGAGAACTAGGGTCGCGACAACCTTTGACGAATATAATAACACTATAATAATAACCTAATAGGTTTGTTTTAAAAATCTCTCTATATTCTGGTAGTTTTTAAAGGATAATAGGTAAATGCGTGCTGACAATAGGTAATAATAGCCAAATTTTTCAATAAAAAATATAATAAAAAAAAAATTCCAATCTCAACGATTATGGAACGGACTATAACATTATCCTAGATATAAAAAATTATAGGGCTGTTAGGATAGTTTTATGCTGATTTTATTTTAAGTTTTAGTGCTTTTAGTACTTATAAGTTCTTTTCTTTTTTAAATAAATACTAAAATAAATGATTGTTATGGTAATTGCAGAAATACTAATGATTCTTATACAGGGTTATTTCTAATCAATTAGCATCCTTTTACTCTGTACATCAAAACTAACAACTTTTGTTCTACGACTTTTATTAATTCTCAAAAAAAAGTTGTTGTTCCATAGAGAAATATCGTTCACCCTCGACAAAATGTATGGAACAGCTGATATTTTTTTTAGTTTTGACAAAAATCTCAGAACAAAAGTTGTTAGTTTTGATGTACATAATAAGCCCCTAAAAGGATGCTAATTGATAAGAAATTACCCTGTAGGTATAGAGTACTAGGCTAAGTATATTGTTACGTGTGAAGACATCTTGTCCGTATTGTAATGAAAATATATTTTTCTTGTAGAACCGTAAAGAGCAAATGGATGGAAATTGAACAGCCTCTATGCAACTAGGTCACACTGATTGCACTAGAATCTAGAACTAGGAGGGCAATCTAGGTCTTACACTGTTTCTATACGCCTTTATTGTACCTATAAATTAATATTATGTTCAAAACACTGGGCGCAAGGGCGACTTCAACATTCCATATTCTTAATTTAATAATAATTTAGTCACTTAACTGCATGCTTGTGACGTAATTTGCACGAATCGATGTAACATTCATGTACATTTTTGTTGATTTATTAAAACTGGCTCAGCCGATTTTGATAAAATTTAAATGGGGCTACTTCGGAAGTAAAAAATATTTTATTTGAATCGGTCCACAATTAGCGAAAATATCGATGAACATACACAAAAAAAAACATACAGACGAACATAGTACCTCTTCCTTTTTGGAAGTCTGTAGAAAAAGAATCACCAGAATTATAATTGGCGGAGTAAACATTCATACATACAAAAATTAAAACACATCAGCCGAATTGAGAACCTCCTTTTTCGGAGTCGATTTAAGTTTCGAATGAATAAATGAGAAAATATACCTGCACTAATATTGTTCTTTTAGTATTTGCATAGAAGTTATATTACCTCAGGTTCACTTTTAGTAGAGGTAAGCGTTGAAATTAATAAACACCAATTCTAATACCTATTTAGAAATATGTATTAAAATTCACTAAATAATATTTAAGTAGAAATAAAATGTTCAATTCACCTCAAGAGATTTTTTTATCTGATTGTGAAAATTATATAAGATCGCATTCTTAATTTGAAAAGCGCGCGCGCGGTCCGAGGAGGTCGGTCGCGTCACGCAGAGGTCGGTAGCGCTGATGACCGCGAAGGCTCGCCACAAAATCACTCGACAAAGATGGATTTTTGGTGTATGACATACCCTTAATATTTAGAGCTTAAGCGTACAAAACTTGACCATTACAGCGATCGATTAACAAACAGTGTAATAACTTTGTAAACTTGGTTCTCCACGTTCAGGGGTCAGACCGATCTAAGTTGGGCTTAACTTAGATAAGCCGGTTTACCCTCTTAAGTGGACGCTTATGGGACTAACTAAACTGCCGCTGTTACGAATATGTAAATACTAGCTCAGTAACTGGGCAAGTGCTTGATAACTATACAACAAAATATCTAGAACTAGTGTGGGTACTAAAAGCCCGATTACAGAGGCGCCAGCGTAAATTTAATAGCAACGTAAAAAGCGCTCTGTCTATCGAATGCCTAAAGTGAAAAAGAACAGAACTATGCTATTTAGCTAATATAGTTACGATGGCGCCTCTGTAATCGTCCTTAATGGAGGAATATGCATGAGATATTAAATGCGTGGCCAATTCAAAAAATCAGCTGTTTCATACATTTTGTCGATAAAATAATTGTAAAATTTCAACTAAACTTTACCACCAAATGTTAGGAATAGACTCTTAAATTTGGTAAGTATTAAATCAACCAACCAACTACTAAATAGGTAAATAACGCCTTCACGCCCAATAAAAGAGAATAAATCATAGTGTTCGGTCTCGAATCGCGTCCTTTTGGGATAGGATACGAAGATCGAATAACAGCATACTACAGTGCCTGTCTGAGAATTTGTGTTGTCCAATATTTCGACATTGGATCTCTGTCCACCAGAGCGGGAATCGGAAGTAGCATGACGTCAAACCTAGGTTTGACTATTAACGTTATTTTAAAAAATTATTGGACTGCAATTTGTATTATTGTAATGTTTTTCTATTTTATAATTATTATGTATGTCTTTTCATATGGGTTATGTGCCTGAAATAAACGTTTATTATTATTATATACTATCCACCCAACCAATCCTATACTAACCAACAGTTAACTAAACAACCATCAATAAGATAACCCTCAGTGTCAACGAGCCGCAGATTAAGATATAATTGGCCAGAGAGCCATGCACAATTAATCAAAAATGGGAACGAACTTATCCTACCAATCCCCTTTTTTACTACAGGACAAGAAGAAAGACGCCAGATTACCACCCCTACACTGTCGATTTTCCTTCGATACGTACGAAGCGGTTTGAATCAACATTTCTGATTCGTACCGCCAGGGAATGGAACAGTCTTCCTGCTCTCCTGTTTCCTAAGAGATATAAGAGTAAATAGGTGTCTTCTAGGTCTGCGTGATTCATCTTCGAACATTACGTCGCTTACCATCAGGCGAGTTGGTGGTCAAGCGTGGACCTTAATCGCGTTAAAAAAAATCAACTAAACTTTACCACCGAATATATAAATAGACTCGTAATACTATGAAGTTCTCGAGTATTTATTAATTATTTAATTTGGTTACTATTAAAATTAACCAGCTGTTCTCTGTCTACCAAATAAGGAGCGTTTCACCGCCTATTAAAGACATCTATTAACATCTAAAGACATTCTATTAAACAAAATACCCAAAACAGAAAAAAATGCCAAGTCGATATTTGAAAGCAATGAAATGAAAATAACTCACAGTTCACAAGCAAACTACAAACTTCACAATTTAAGTCTTAACCAACTATTAACTAACCAGCCATCAATTAACCGCTAGTGTCAGCGGGCCCAACGAAGATTAAGTTATAAAAAAGCCAGGCACAAAAAATGTATTAGATAGACTTTACTACCGAATATAAGAACGCAATATATTGATATGTTCGTTGATATGTATTTATTATTTAATTTTGTTTATTAATATCAACCAACTAATGTCTAACTACCAAATAAATAGCGTTTCATTGCCCAATAAAAGCATATATTAGCATCTAAAGACATCATATTTTATCCATATAAAGACAACGAAATAAAAATAGCTCACAGTATCTTAGACACAAACTTCTCAATTTAAGTCTTAACCAACTATTAACTAACCAGCCATCAATTAACCGCTAGTGTCAGCGGGCCCACCGAAGATTAAGTTATAATTGGCCCGAGAGCTCCACACACGAGGTTTGCAATCTGACACCACTTCGATGTTTATAACATTGTAATTACCAACCGCTGTGACTATTAACTCTGTTATTACTGTACCAGTGTCGCATTGGTATTATACGACCTAAAATTAATTGGTTTATTTGTTACATTATCGCAGACGCACGTGGTGAATTATAAATGCTGTTTTTCGACAGATAAATTACTTTGTTTTTATGTATAGGTAGTGCCTTTATATCTCAAAAAAACACTTCGAACAAATATTCTATAGAGTCAAGAGTCACAATCGTGCAAAAAAGTGTCCGAGCCAAACCCTGCCCAAGCTAAGTAGACAGGCTTTTTAGTTAGTCGTAAGGCGATTGCAAGCCGACTACGACGCGGCGACGCCGCGCGATGCCAAAGTGCTAGGATAAAAGCACTAATTAGGTAACATAACGTCGAAATTCGAGAAAACGGGTCATTGTGCATTATTTAATGTAAATATCTACTTTTTTACTGCTTTCACTAAGGGACTGTGGGCCTATAGATATTTGCTCGAAGCTCAAACATTAATAACTTACTTAATTGCAAGGATACCTATTTCAATCTGAAAAATTGTATTTCAAACTAAACTAGAGATAACAACTATATGTGAACTGAACCATATTATTATATATTCTTTGACTGAACGTAGGCCACTTGATAACTTAGGCTAAGATTTAACTATGTTATAATACTCTTTGTACAGTAAAATCAAAAAAAAATGTGTTTAGTTAACAAAGGGCACATACCTTGGAGTCTGTGGTTACAACATTTTCGAATAAAAAAAAAACAACTGAACGTAGGCATAGGTACGAAAGGCGGTTGGGCCACATTCATCACGCTGGTCCAAAGCGGTTGGTGGCTTCTCAAACGCCATCAAATAGTGATTGTATGGGAGCAAAATAAAATATTTACGAAGAGGGCGCTTTTTTGAATCTAGAGCGAAGTGAGATATTCTAAATTCATCATTCAATTCAATCATTACTGCCCGCTAAAAGTTTCTTGTGAACACTAACATGTTCCAAATTTAAAAAATTCGAGGCAAAGATAATTGCGACGCACTTATAAAGAGGATTAAAAACTCATTACTGCCCGCTGAAAGTTTCTGATAAAAATACCACCTTTGGGTGCCCTTATAGGCGAACCAACTCGTCCTTTTCGAATAGATGGGATGAAAAATCTTCTGCTACAATCTAATATTTTTGTAAAGTGTAAATCTGTACTACTTGAAACTGAAGAACTCTTTGATATGGAACCAAGATTAAACCGTTTCTTCTTGTTCCTCACCGCAGCTTCAAAATTTAGTCTAAAATGGTTTTGATATCTCCTGTTTCAATAACCTTCTCAAAACACTGTACTACTTTAAACTGAAGAACTCGTTGATATGGAACCAAGATTAAACCGCTTCTTCTTGTTCCTCACCGCAGCTTCAAAATTTAGTCTAAAATGGTTTTGATATCTCCTGTTTCAATAACCTTCTCAAAACAATATAATTATGAGAATAACTTTCTCCAACATTCTATATTTGAAGAAATATAATTTTACATAAACGTTTAACCACGCGACATGCCCCCGAACCATATTTAATCAGAGCTAGACGTATAAAGGTTTCCCATAATTTATGAGAAATATGAGAACACATTCTTCACGCGCCTACAAGCCAGCATCGCTCGGTAACTTAGTCGAAAATTACAACAATAAATAGTAATTACCTCGTTATATTGCTCTATAAAGTAATTGAAAAGGGGTGTGATTTAAACGGCCAGCAATTTTGCGTCACGCCAACTAACAAACAAACAAGTAAAAATTTACAATACAATCTAGCGCAATCAATTTCTACTAAATTTTAAGTAAAAGTTAACTTGTAGTTATTTAAAATAGAAAAGCAAAAATATCATACAGATAAGCTCAGGTGTTTTTTTATCTATTCATTAAGTTTCTGTGCTGTCAATAGCTCCAAGTCACTAAGAACCGAGTTCACCAACGCTTGTTTAAGTTAAACGTGTGATTACTGTTTCTAAGCAACGGTGTTTGCTTGGTGGACAGCAAAATTTAAGTTTAATTTAATTTAAACTCGGGTCGAACCCGAGTTTAACCATTCTTTAAATACAGTAATCGAACTTTTAACTTAAACAAGTGTTGGTGAACTCGGGTCTAAATGATTGATTATTTAATTGTTAACAAGTGATGGACCTAAGTCAAAAGAATATTGTCTGCGTTTGATTTGTTTTTTTTTTTCAGATTATCTTATAAAATGACTTAAAAAATATTGCAAAAACTATTCAGCATAACAAATTTCATTAATTATATTAGTTTATATCCACGGCTTTTCCCGCGTGCTATTAAAAATCATTTTTTGACCTTTAGACTATATCCATGCAAAACATCTAGTCGATCGATAGCTCCGTTGTTGCGCGATAAACTAACAAACAAACCAACAAAAATGTTTAATATTAATAAAGATTGTTACTTTGCTGTTTGAATAAAAGCCGTGGTGGTCTAGAGGTAGTGACGCCCGCCTTACAATCGTGAGGTCGTGGGTTCAATCCCAGTCCCGTACCAATGAGTTCTTTGGAATTTATGTACGGAATTTCACACCACTGGCTTTTCGGTGAAGGAAAACATCGTGAGGCAACCTGCATATGTCCGTAGAAGAAATTCGATGGCGTATGTGAATCCACCAACCCGCACTGGGCCAGCGTGGTGGATATGGCCCAATCACCCTTCGTGGGTAGGCCTACGTCCTGCAGTGGACTATTAAAAAGGCTGATACAGTACAGATACAGTTACTTTGCTGATCATAAAATGTTAACCATAGTAATTTACACCAAAACATTTTAAATGTTTCCCATTTAATAGCAGTCTCATTAGGTAACAATGCGGAAATGTTTTAATATCAAATTGACATTTAGAGAAATGTGCGGGTTCCTAGTACAGGTTATTGTTGTCTAATCGACCGATTTAATTAAATGGACTCGGTGAAGGTCGCCCCATATTATTAAGTTATAAAATATAGTTCGAGAAGGAGATTTACTAATATTATTAATCCGAAAGTGTGCTTGTTGGTTTTCTTTCACATGAATGAATTTATCACTATGGAAACTAGCGTGGTTTTTGCACATTTTAATTAAGTAAAGCACAGGTGTTACTCACGCTGCATTTTAGTAGAAAACTGCTACTATAGTTTCGATCGCATTTGGCGATCTTTCTCAAGGTTGAAGTGCTACCACGCGGGCTCGTCTCGCATGCAGCGTGAGTAAAACCAGTGCTTTACTTAATTAAAATGAATGAATATAGTTCAAAAGATGAAAAGTGACTTAGGTGCTAAGTTATAAATATACTGGAAAATAAACGGATCACATGGGATACCACAAAAAATAAAATATCATTTACTTACATGTTATGTAGTTATTTTCGTTTTTGAATCTGTTATTTAATTTTAAAAACAATAATTGCAATTTTAATGCTCTCTTCTGTTTATTTAAATGATATTAAATACAACCTTTATCTTATGTGTTCTGATTGACAAATAGTACATTGGACTTTTACAAATTCAATGCACGACTAAAACAGCTGTGACTGGTAGAACGGCCGTTAAGTTATAAAGTATAGTTCGTTAAGTTAACTTGAAAATAATAGTAAACATGATTTATGCAAATTAATAAATAACACGAGTATAATCCGTATAGTAAGCCCGATTACAGAGGCGCCATCGTAATTATATTAGCTAAATAGCATAGTTCTGTTTCTTTTTCACTTTAGGCATTCGATAGAGAGAACGCTTTTTGCGTTGCTAATAAATTTACGCTGTGCCTCTGTATTCGGGCTTAGTATGTATGTTATCCGTGTTAATTGAAAAATATAAATTTGAATATGAATAATATAAAAATTATAATTGGGTTGTAAAGCTCCGCCCTGTCTAACATAATGGCTAGTAAACATTTTAATGATTATTTTATAATATTATTTTGATCTATTAATACCGGCTAGGAACTAGATGGATCCAATTAAGTAACTCTATAATATGTATTTTTTATTTCAGTTGCTCTATTGAAGTAATGAAGTATTTTATACCACAAAAAACAATAGCTGACTGATTCATGTTGTTAGAAAATTACTGGTATTAAACATAAAATTATGCTAAGTAACTTTAAGTTTTATCAAAATTCTAACTTTCAATTTTAAGCATGATTTAGAAGTAAGTCCAGGATTTTGGCGCATGTTTGCAATTTTTAGACAATAGACATAATTTTATTTGCTACAGAAACCAAACACATACACATACAAAACAACCGCATAAAAATACATAAACAACTAACGTACACATGAATAGCATGTTATGCATTTTTCGCTTCTGCTACAAATCAGTCCCATCTCAGCATAATTATTATTACGTAGTATTATTATATATTCTTTGGCATAATGCCGACCGTGACAGCCGACGCTGGTCTTCCGATGGGACCGACAGGTGACGGGAGGTGTTTTACTGTTTTCTGATAATTATTATGGCCATTACTCTCTGCCATCCCCTTACAGAGTCAGGGTCACTAACTATTGGGCCACAGCGGCAGTTAAAACACCACTAAGCCCCGATTTCACCAACGCTTGTTTAAGTTATCATAAACGTGTGATTACTGTATTTAACCAACGGTTTTTTCTTGCTGAACAGCAAAATTTCGTTAAAAAGCTGTTTAAGATTTAACCAACGGTTGATAAATTAAACATCTGTTGGTGAACTAGAGTCTAATAGTTTAATCGTTGTTTAAATACAGTAATCACACGTCTAACTTAATCAAGCGTTGGTGAACTTGGGTCTTAAACCCCTTTGCTAGGTTACTGTTAAATTACGCATAACCACTTAAGACCAACATCGGTGCATCAAACACGTGAAAAATAATCAGCAATCATACCTGTACATTTTATCGATAGTGAATGATATTCCTCTATGGACCACCGATTTCTTTCTCACGATTTTGTTTTTATTGGGTTACCCGTAGAAAACGTTGTTTAAAATGATAAACTGATTCACCTTCTTTCGGTTTACACCTTTACCGAATAACCCTGTATACCTCTCTTTTTTCAGTAGAGCTTAAAAACCCTAGTAACACTAGGTTCGATTTTCGTCTTAGGCTAGTCCTCCTACGCCAGTGAACCACTTTATATTTATTATCCCCTGCCGGGCGTTGACACGGTAATGGATGTACTAATGTATCTTTTATCGAATCAAACATCGCTTAGCGCGCAGCAGGAAACTGACTCACCAAGGGATGACGAAATAAGTAGAGCTTTTCTATAATTTTTACCTACATGTCGAAAACTATTAGTACTCATCATTATTGACTGCCTGCCCCCGTGGCCTGATTGGTAGTTTTTAGGGTTCCGTTCCAAAGGTTTTACCCTTTACGGGACCCTATTACTAAGACTCCGCTGACCGTCTGTCTCCAGGCTGTATCTCATGAACCGTTATAGCTAGAAAGCTGATTTTTTTACAGATGATGTATTTCTGTTGCCGCTATAACTAAAAAACAGCTATAACAAAATTAACAAGGGGGGCTCCCATAAAACAAACCTGATTTTTAGCAGTTTTTCGCTCTATATCAATAATGGTAATAGGTTGATGCTTGAAATTTTCACAGAATATTTAGTTATATATTCACTTCAATAATAAATAATAAAATTAAAATAATACGGAACCCTCCGTGCGCGAGTCTGACTCGTACTTGGCCGATTATTCGGCTTTCAGTGCCGGGAGCCAGGGATTCCCGGCCGTACAGATAGATAGATGAATTGTTAACACCAAGAAAAGTACCTACACAGACATAAACTACCTTTGACTGTACTGCTACCATTTGATAACTTTGGTGCACTTGTCGGTATCTCGTCCTGTCAAGTGTCCTACCCATTTCCACTTTAGCTTGACTATGCGTACCTACTTTAGCTGATATATTTTCGAAATGTCAAGGTTAGCTCCCTAATAATACGCTTTTCCATAATTATGAGTATCAACAATACTTATAACCTCTTTTCCTCTATTTACTACTGAGGTTTCTTGTCGGCGTCGGTCGGTTAGGTACCGTTGATTCCACCATCATTCATTCATGAACCATTCATTCTTGTTATAGGCCTTCAAGCGGCCTAAAAACTTACTAGGGCTAGCCATCCGGCCTATACGAACTTACTTACTTATAGGCCTTCAGGCAGCTTAAAAACTCTGACACCAGGGAAGGCCACCCAACTTATATCAATTTAGGTACTCATAGATTTAGGCCGAATCGTACATGACGTCGGAGGTGAAGTACACGCTGCGCGAAACTCAATCAACGCGCAACATTAAGTGAGCTTCAGTCAGGATTGGATATTGCGCAGCTTGTAGCTAACTTCACATCTGCCGACTTGTATGATTCGGCCTATACTTACTTTTCAGCTTAATACGCGACAAGATAACCTTGTATAGCAGCCATCAACAAAATACAGGGTGTCAACAAAACCGGGGAGTAAGGTCAAGTGGGCGTCCCGCCAGTCTGTCCCGGTGGCGCCGCCTGGCGATTACTCCCCGCACCGCGCCCCGCCGTAATTGAACGGAATTACCCCTTGTTTCAGTATTCAACACTGGAAATTTAGCGTGTGATGGATGTTATTTCACCGTGATTATTTACTGCTCGCATTTCGAGAGAAATAGTCATTTTTCGGTAGCTTTGAGTGGGAGGAAAGATTGAACAGATTGAAGTCAGTTTTGGTGTTACCACTATCTGACCGGATAAACGTTGTTTTGCCGTATAAAAATTATTGCCACCTTTATCACCTAGCGGTACTAAAAGCCCCCTACGACCTCTCTAGGCTACTTACCAAAGATACGCGAAAAATGTCATAAACATTGGGTAAGCCCTTGCAAAGGAGTTCGATATCAATCAATACAATATGAGAGTTTTATAACATTAGATACATAGATTATGGTTATATACCTACTCAATTTTTTTTCACAAATATGTAACAGCTGACATCCTACAATTGACCTTAAGTAGAACGCAAGGATTAAAATTTTAACTTTTTGGAATTCATTTATGATCTTTGCAGCTCATACTACAATTTAACATAAACGTATTAAGTTTATGACAAAGGGCTAAATTCATTTTGTTGATTTGTATAACCAGAAAAGGAATTGTAACTTTCTTGATATGTCCCATATTCTATAACCAAACATATTGTATATATTTCATATAACTCATGTTCATTTATTGTTCTTTTATTGACACACTTAGTCAAGCTTATAGATGCTCGCGAAATTGTTCGACCCACATTGATAACCATTATCTGGCCTGTGTAGGTGTATCAATGTAATTGCCAACGCATGTATGAAGTGGCGCCAAAAAGAACTTACCTAGAAACACCTACGCAGCTTGGAAAGTCTAAATAAATAAATATTAGGGGACATCTTACACACGGTCTCTGACTCCAAACTAAGCAAAGCTATGCTGTGTTTATATATATGGCTGCCAGAGACTGACATACTACATATAATTATTTTCAAATACATACTTATATAGATAGTAACTAAATAACACCTAGACACAGAGCAGACACTAATGTTCATCACATAAATATTTGCCCTGGGTGGGGATCGAACCCACACCTTTTTGACCCAGAAGCTAGGGTCACTAACCACTAAGCCACCGAGACAGTCAAAACACAGCAGCATTTATTTACTTTTTGGCAAACGTAAATTCACTTTGTTAATTCAAATCAAAACACTGTAGCTATTTTCCGTCTATCCCCCGTGGCTCTACTGCTCAGCTCTACCATTAGAGCGTAGGGAAATTTCACTTTTCCGTGACACTACTAGTAGTGCTGCGGACAAAAGTACATTTCCCATGACACTACTATGTTTCTTTTTTTACTATTGGCAATATTTTACTTGAAAATTTGGTATGTTAATTTAAATTGTGTAGGTGTATGCATATTTTTTAACGCATGTATGGTGGCGAGAAAAAAAGTCTATAAGTTCCCAAGCAGTTTGGAGACTCTAGGTCAAAACACAGTAACTACGTTTGGCAAACTTTAAAATTTGAATAGTTTACTTTACTTTCATATTTTATTTATTGGAATCCTTGTAAAACTAACATCAATTTGGACAATGGAAAAAAACCTTCCTAGAAAATTTACCTGCCGCCAAAAATATTTTCCCATATTTGTGATAACATTTATTTTTCATTTTAGTATAAATTGTGAGTTTGTAATTTTATATCAATTTTAGTATCATTGAGCCGCAAAAATGCAAATCATTTTGTAGACAGAAGCACGTAATACTTACGATCATGTCACTTCAAAATGAGAGTGGAAATGGCCCAGAGGTTTCCTAGTATTTGTTTACAAGAGTATAAGATTTACGGCTGGAGTATTATCTCGTAATTATAAGTTTAAATACCCAGCATAAATATGTTTGAAGCAAATGCTTCAAACATATTTACTCGGCTATGGGTCGAAGCTGCCGAGATATTACACCATTTACGTTTATGGCAAACGGTCGAGTGGTCCATTTCTAATCTCCTTTTATTTTGTTTTTAGCATTGTTACTGCCAAGTCATCAGGTCAGATGAGCACTTTGGGTGTTTCACTGTCCAGCAATGAAAAGCGAATAGCTTAGAATAGCTACCCATAGAGACTGCACGACCTTAAGTGATCCAGAATGATTTATTAAGACAAAAAGAAATATGCTTTACTTATGTTATGGAAACATTTGTACCAGAACACGTGCTTTGATTACATTGAATTTTTTCACGAAAATTTAGCGCCATTGTTTTTGTAGAATATCCGAAAAATGAGTGAGAAATAATTATTTATTTTTCGCAAAAAATGGTAATACCGCCTTCCATCGTGTACAAAATTCGAATATATCGCTAGAAATGTTTACATTATTGTTGATTTTTTAAAAACTGCTTAGCCGATTCCTGTAAAATTTAAATGGGAGTATCTCGAGAGCATACCCATTCGAACAAAAAAATAATTTTTCGGTTCGGTTCACAATTGGCGAAATTATCGATGTTCATCTTGTATAAAATTCGGATATTTCGCTCGAATTGCTTACATTATTGTTGGTTTTTTTAAAAACGGCCGATTTCTGTAAATTTTAAATGGGACCACCTCAGGAGTATACCCTTTTGAACTAAAAAATAATTTTTAGATTCGGTTCACAATTGGCGCAATTATCAATGAACATACACAAAAAAAGATACATACAGACGAACATACTGCCGTCATAAGAAAAAAAGACGCAACTGACATTTTTCTCGAAATCGAGTTATACACACCATTGGAGTGACAAAAAAAAGGCGCATCTACTGGTATTTTTATATTCGCTCTAACATGTAGAAATATGTAATTTACGTTATTAAAATAAGACGCATCTGCTGCAAATCAAAACATTTACTAAATAGAAAAGACATGTTTGACTAGTAATACGTTGAAAAGTCATTGTATTGCAGAAGCGTCCATTCCATATAAAATTGTATTCTTGTATCAGAAAAAGAAAAGACGTTACTGCGTAGATGTGTCTTTTCATCTAAGCATAATAATGAATCGTCGGACGCAACTGGCAGAAGTGACTTTTATACGTAGCATTACTTTGTAACGCGGGGGAAAAGGGGCTTGCGGGTCGAACTCCTACGATCAGTTGCGCCCAGGCATCCGGACGCGCCGCCCGTGTCGCTTCGCGCGAAAAACATCCCGAGGCGCAAGGTAAGTTATTTTACTAATACACAATGAGCATGTATTGAAACTTTTTAGTTTATAAATATATATGTGTAATTAATATAAAATGTGACAATTTTGTGTTTGCACAAATAAATTATTTACAATTATTTCAATTCAGGGTATGTAAATTAATGGAGACAGTGGTGGTGAATTTTTAAAACTGCTTTTTATTGATTTACTTGTTTTTTTTATTTCAGAGCAACATAATGAACCGCAGCCGCTGTTCAAAGATAATATCTTTAGTGCCATCTAGACCTACTCAGGAGTCATCACTTACAGATATAAGTAATGACGGTCAAGTTTTGACAACAATGAGCGAAGAAATAATACTGAGTCATTCGGTTCTTCATAACAACAGTAACTCACTAAGTGACCTGGATTTTGATTCTGATGATTCCGTTTTTGATAAAAATTATATACCTTTAAGCTTAGATTCAGATTCCTCTAGTGACATCATACCAAACTCACAATCGGTCAGTGTTACTATCCCTGAGTCACCTGAAGTCTCAATGGATGAAGAAATTGAAGAAACGCCACAAAATGTAACAAAAAAGGGAACAATCAGAAAACGTAAGACGTATGATGAATCACCGGCACAGAGGAAAGAAAAAAAGAAATTTAAAGATATGGACACCAAATACAAACTAATATGTGATACTGGATGTAGAAAAAAATGCCAAAGTAATTTTACAGAAGACTCCCGAAGACAACTCAACTCTCACTTTAGAAAAATGAATTGGTCAGAACAACCATATTTTATAATAAATCACACCTCAAAAGAAAAGCCCAAAAGGAAAACTATGGAAAATCCAAAACTTAAAAGGGATATCAGCGTGTCATATTTTCTGACTGATGAAAAAGGCGTTAAAGTAAACGTTTGCAAAATATTTTTTCTAGAAACGATTTTTTTTTGTTTTAATGTTACAAGAGATTTGTCTTTTTATTTTGTGTTGCAAGGTCACATGTGATTTATTATATATTAGGAGTCTGTAATTTTATAACTTACATACAAAGAACAAAATGTTTAAATTTAAATTATCATTCTAGTATTTGATATATAGAAGTTTGTAAGTTATGTTTTGTTTTATAGCCTAAAGAGGTTTTTTATTTATTTAAATAAGCTCAAGATGCTCAGAAGTTAGTCATCAAAAGATTTGTTAGTTTTTATGTTAGTTATAAGTCATACTCGTAAGTGATAAAGAGTTGTAAAATACACATAATTATGTATTAAGATAAAAGAGCTGTAAAAGCTGATTATTTGCGAAATAAAAATAATATTGCTACACTTATAGGATTTAAAAATAAATAAATAAATGAATTAATGTGTTTTATTTAAAGTTATTATGATGTTTGTTATGCACTACATGCATTTTAGTTACAATTATCTTATGGTCAGTAAAAATTCACTGGTTTTACTACGTTAAAAAGCAACAAATGGTTAGATAAGTCTATTTTATTTATGCACCTCAATGTTCGCATTGTCATTATCGATAAGAAGAAAAGACGTTTCGCACAATACTACTAAGAAAGGAAGTATCTAACCAGATGCGTCTTTTCATTGTAGTATCATGCATTTTCTCATATTTTTTTTCATACAATGAAAAGGAAAATTTAATTTAATTAATATATGGAATTAATTTTATAACAAAATACAAATCAAATTTAGTAGATCCTCTCTTGACAAAAAAATCAGCATCGCAAAATAATTGTTATCATTTTTCTCCTCAACACAGCTAATTTTTCAAATAAATTAACACTTTTTATTTTTTTCCTCCGTTTTTAGTTTGAGTCAGATACGTCTTTTTCTCTTACAGCGGCAGCATAGAACCTCCTCCTTTTTGGAAATCGGTTAAAGTTTGTAACCACTCGCGTAACAACGTTTTATTTTTAACCACATAATGTGTTTATTATGTCCATTGATATTATCATCTATACTTTAATTAGGGTAAGAAGTGGACAAACTTTCTTAATTTAGTATACCTATTCAATAGCGGTGATATTGTTATATCGACGTCTGTTACTACTTACTGTGGAAATCTCACGCTATTGTTATGTACTTATAGTTTTCGGTATTTATTAGTGCTCTATTCAAATATAGCTTCAATTTCCAAATGATTCTTAATTCGGGTGAAGTAACGTCCCAAGTTATTTAGATAGCAAATATTTACGATTTGTCTGTATGTAGAGATTTTCCCAGGTTTCATCAAAGCGGACCGGAGCTGGGTAGAGTTTAATAGCCCGTATGTTCACTAGTAGCGAAAAACAAAATATAGTCCTAAGCGGAATGGAGCTATGTTTTGTTATTTGCTAAGCAAATATGGATTTTTGCAATAGACTTGTTACTAAAATGCTCTGCCCGGCTCCACTTACCTCTACTGCACTCCTTTTTGGTAGAGTCAAGGCATATAACTCATATAACTCGGACAAAACCAATATTATAGCTGATCGTTTTACTGAAAATATTTGCTCAAGTGTGAAAGTCGAGCTTCTGTGGGCTCAGGTGCGCGCGAATCGAGAAATAAAAAGATCTATTCATAAAAAAGAAAGAAAATACGGAAAACATATTTGCTTGTGAAAAGTTCAATAGTTTATTAAGTTAAATAACATAATATATGTGCAGCGAACGTAGCACGCCAAGGTGGACAAGGATGTGATTCGTAACACTCACAAGGTGGACAAAGCATTTGATTAGTAAAATCCACTTAATGAAAAAAAAAACTAGATATTTCTATTATATGTATCGGTTCACAATTGGCGAAAATATTGATGAAAATACACAAAAAAACATGCCAACGATCATAGTACCTCCTCCTTATTGGAAGTCGTTAAAAAAATTAAACACTGCAAGTAATTTTATTCCGGCTGGTACACTTATCCCTACCGAGCTATCCCCCTGGTAGTGATAAGTGCACTTTTTGTAGATTTAGTTCATCTATTTGACACGATTTTCGAATTATCCGAGTGATGATAAATTACATTATTATGTGTTACCACAAAACTGAGGTAGAAAAAAATTCGTATGTTCTAAAACAAAACCCATTCTTTTTCTAATAATAAGATTTCGCAGTTCACCCACTGAGTGAGAGCTGGGAACACTGGTTGAAATTAATTGTAGTATGATGGTGTCGGAGGCTGTAATCAGGGCTGCGACGCGGCGGCGCCGGCCGCGGCTGTTGTCAACCCTGCCTCGATACACGAGAAACATAGTCCAAGATACTGCCCTACAAATAAATGTATCTATCTGTTTTGATCTCTTTATTGGATTGATCTCTGAATTTGGATGTCTTTGTTCCAAAGAGTTGTTTTTGTGATAAACATTTCAAAAATTCGTCGCGAATGCGAATGCTATAAGTTGGTTAGAATGATAAATACTTCACGAATTCGGCGCAATGTCAGGATTGCGAATAAGCTCAGTTGGGAGAGCGATCGAGCTAGTGATCCGAGAGAGGCGGTTCGAGTCCTGCGTCCTCCTTACAAAAATAACTCTTTTTGATAAACCTAGTGTGGGAAGCACTATTAAATTGAAGTTATTTCATACCTATCTGTTATTTATAATTCTCCACGTTCATAGAGACATAGATCATCAACGTGGTCTTTGGAAAAACCAAAGTTACCAACATACACTAACGGATAAGTGATGGCAGTGGGCAGGGAACACGCAGGACAGATGACTGACGGGATAGAAAAGTTTTCGAGAGATCATACCGGTAAGCACGGCGTAGAAGAACTACTGGCAAGTTGGACGCATTTCCTGAATAATTAGTATTTAATCCAATAATTAGTATTTATCTGTAAATACCATTTTTCCCTTCTTTATCCAAAGGATAAATAGATTCAAATTCAAATGTTTATTTATTGAATCAAAAACAGGTGACAAAACTTATTTGAATCAACTGGCTCCGAACTAGTCTTGCAACTGTATTTCTAAAGCCAGTGGCTTCTCCCAATTTAAAACAGATTACCAAGAGAAAAAATATAAGAAAGTAAAATTAACATAATAAATTTTGAATTTACAACTATTAGCTAATGATATAAAAATAATAGTATTAAACTTATTTTAGAATTCATAATTACAATTTCAATTGATTTTACATAACTCGTAAGTAAAGTTATTATTTATAAAAGGATAACAAATAACACAAACCTACTTATAATACTTAGTAAGAGTAAGAGTAGTAAGATGCAAATTATTTGACATCAATAACTGCTCGCCTTTAAACCAATAATAATTTTATTTAAATAACAAATCATCAATCTAGTTCGCTACTAGGGTTATCTGTCAGGGCTTACATGAATAATATACAAAGACAAAGACACTGAACATCCAAAACCAGAAATTTAACATCAAATTATATCTTATATAGGTTGCCCAACTAAATGGGATCCAACGTTCCAAAAAATCTATGGCAACGTATGTGCAATTTATCGAGTCTCATATTATTTTACAAATAATTCAAGGTTAAGTAAAGAGAAAATAACAAAAAGCAAGTTGAATAATAAAATGCAACATATAGGATATTTTATTATTATGTACAATAATATAGGATATTGTATTCATAATAAAAAAGGGAATATTGACCAAGAAGCGTTGTGCGTGTAACTACATATGGCAAGGATGTTTTGTTCAAAATGATAAAGTTATTTTCTAATTTCTTTTATTATCAAATAACAGATAGGTTAATTATTTCTTACCCCGGATCTTAGACTAAGAGATTTCTGAGAAAAGCTCTCTCCACAAGTAGATAAGGATTTTGGACTAAAAATAAACGAACGCTGATGGAGAAATTTTCCTCGGACTTTATTCTTCGGTTTGAGTCGATTAATTTTGCCGTTTTCACGACATTTTCACGTGCTGTTGAATTTGTTTTTAACCAACTTCAAAAAGGAGGAGGTTGTTAATTCGACTGCATTCTTTGTACGTATTAAACGTGATCATTCCGCCAATTACGAATTTCTTTTTTGGTATATTATACTTTAGAGGTCCCATTATATCGAAATCAATAGAACTGTTTTTGTAAAATAAAAAAATAAATAAAAAAATAGTAAGCATAAATTCGGTTCTGCCATTTTTGGCGAACGAAAAATAATTATCAGACTTTATTTTTTTTCCCACGGAAAAGAGAGGCACAGTATTGCGGATACTTTAGTACAGGCCGAATATTAAAGAACAATTCGATTAGAGCGTGATGATAAATTATCTATGACTAAAAAACTGAGGTGGTACTTAATAATTATTTTTTCGCAAATAATGACTTCCACAGTGTACAGAATTCGAATAGTTTGCACGAATCGATGTACATTATTGTTGACTTATCAAAAACGGCTCAGTCGATTTCGATAAAGGTTATTTGAGACCTCGGGAATATACTCTTATGAAATAAAAAATAGATGCAAGATACTCGTATATTTAAAAAAAAAATACTTTCCCCACCAAACGCTAAACATCCCAGCTGACTGACACCGGGGTACTGTTGTACACCACCATGACAATGTAATACCAAAAAATCAGCTTTTAGATAGTAAAGGCATTTTTTGCGTTTATTTTCAGCTTTTAGAAAGTAGTTGCAAATTTTGCGCTTACCTCCCGGGCTATAACAGCTGCGCGAGGATTTACTTTTGGCGTAGCTTGTAGTATTTTTTTTTTTTATTAATTATTTAGTTCCCTGTTTCCCTCGCATATTAGGAAGGTCTTTGTTTATTAAGAATATTTAGATTTACCCATACATGTTTTCGATATATTTTTTTTTTCAGTGTCAAGTATTGTTGTAAAACTCCTATAACAATGTTTGACACCAGGCAGCCCAGTGGACTAGTAAAGTCGACCGGCTTCAACGACAAGGTCAAAATAAACATTAATCTTTCTCTTTTGTGCGTGCTACTTTTTCATATAGCTATTTCGCTGGGGAGTAAAGTTAGAGAAACTGCCACTGTCTTCGGATTCGTCAGTCTATGTTGAATAATTTCACAAAAGGAATTAAACACGGAAAAAACTGATTATGAACCGAATCAATTCTTTTTAATTCAACTGGGTATACTCCCGAGGTGGCTCCATTTCAGTTTTATCGAAAGCGGCTTAGCCGTTTTTGAAAAATCAACAAAACTGAAAAAATTGTATACTTACATCAAAGTGGAGTGAACTATTCGAATGTTGTAAGAATCGAATGTCATATTTTGCGTAAAACAATTATGGAGTTCGATTTGAGTCATTTTTAAAGCCAAGAATTCTAACGATAGCGCTGGCTGCAAACCGGTCAACCTGCAACCTGCAACCTTCCAACCGGTCTTATTACAAATCTATAGGGAAGCTTATGTCCAGCAGTGGACATCCTTCATCTGATGATAATGACGATTATGATATATCCAAGTAGTAAGCATACCTAGGCTTCTGCTAAAACTTCAGCTACCCACTCGAGAAGATCAATTCATATCAATTGTATGGCACCCCGGCGTTATCACCATTATCTAGACTGGTAGGTGGTGGACTATGACGTCATACCACCCGCGTCACTCGCGCTCGAGTGGCCTGCTTACGTCACCAGCTCTTGAATTACCAATTTGCTGACGATAAAACACGGTTACGGCGATCTCCCACGTAGATGCAGGGCAATAGCTCGAGTATAGGTAGTACTTGAATTCTAAGCCTAGAGACACATTTTACATGACGCCTTTGTATAATATCATACACAATTACACATATACATCATCTTTACTAACATCCTTACTAATAATGTAAATCGTGAAGTTTGTTTGTTCCTCTTTCACACAGCATTGACTTAATTTTTTTGTCATGGACTTAGTTAGAAAGACGCGCGGAAAGTAACATAGGATACTTTTTAACTCAGAAAAATAAAATATTCCCATGGTTTAGCACAAAAATTAAAACACCACGGCTAGATAAGTACAAATCCAATAGTGTGTTTTGTTGAACTTTTTAAGAAACAACGGTGCCACAGCTGGACTTGATTTTTAACTCACTTACAAAGAGGTTATATGTTCGTCTGTATGTATTTTTTTTCCATAATTTTGTTCTTCGATAGTTTAGGAAATCGTGAACTGATTTTAACAAACCTAGAACCAACAGAACCGAATCAGCTATAAAAAAAAAACTATTTTTCGCAAAAAATCGCAACACTGACTTCCACCGTGTACAGAATTCGAATAATTTGCACGTATCGTATAACATCAATGTACATTTTGGTTGATTTATCAAAAACTTCTCAGCCGATTTCGATAAAATTTAAATGGGACCACTTCGGAAGTTTATTCTTTCGAACTAAAAAAAAAATTTTTTAAATCGGTTCACAATTGGCGAAAAAATCGATGAACATGCACAAAAAAAATACATACAGACCTCCTCCTTTTTAGAAGTCGGTAAAAACACATCAAAGTTGATCCATTGGCAGCTGAGATGTTACAGACAGCACACACACATTAACAGTAACTTACAACACCCCTGGCGAAATGGATTGAAAAGACTAAAATTTTCATAATATCTGTTTATTTTTTTTTTTCAAAAAAACATTTTTCACAAAAGCATCTTTAATAACCATCGCCATCGTGCGCAATATTTACCAAATATTTGCCCAACTGCGAGACCACATTTTGCGATACCCACATTTATCGCTACATTAATTTGTTTGCAATTTCAATGTTGGCAAAAAACTAAGGATAAAATAAATTACGTTTGAAACAAAAAAATATGGAAATATTGGTAATGTTTAACTCTGCTTTAATGGTTATTTAAATAAGTGGACTAATAAAAAGAGTTACGAAGGACTAGGAAAATCACCGACATTATTTTTAAAGTTCCGTACCACAAAAGGAAAACAGAACTTTTTTTAAATTCATTAGTTTTCCGTTTTACCAAATCATTTTACAATTATAGGCTCTTTCGTGGTTTCGCCCCGCAAGCTGTTCGGCCCGCGGGGCGAATCGACGAAGACTCTTTTTGAAGGCCCCTTTTCGCCCCGCTCCAAATGCGGGGCGAAACCACGAAAGAGCCCAATTATAGTAACCCTTTTGTACGGCGCGATCACGGCGCAATCCTCCATTTGAATTTTCATGTGATAAGTCTATTGAAGCACGAAATAGCTCTTGGGAAATTATTTTCAAAGGGCAAGATATCGGCCAAGCCGTGTTTGAGGCTCGCTGATAATATCAACTCGTAATTAGGTACATAAGTACTATAATAAAGTTTTGTCAATGATATTTTTGTTGCTGGTTGAAAATTGCATTCAATTCCTTTTTTGCAAACATTTTTTTTCTTTCTTTTTAAGCGACTTCCAAAAAGGAGGAGGTTCTATTTTCGTCTGCATGTATTTTTTGTGTATATATAATTTCGCCAACTGTGACTTGAATCGAAAAATTATTTTTTTAGCTCGAAAGGGTACTGTACTGTCTAGGTTGCCCCATTTAAACCTTACAGAAATCAGCTGAGCCGTTTTTGAAAAATCAACAATAATGTAAAAAATTCGAGCGAAATATTCGAATTTTGTACACGATGGAAGGCAGTTTTGCCAGTTTTTGCGAAAAAAAAATATTATTTCAATGCTCCATAACATATATTATTTACATGCGGTTCTTAAGTAACATGTTCTATATAGTCATGCACATTACTGTATAAAGGTATGGCAATATTATTGTTTGTATTGGAACGGTTTATTATGCTTTCCAAATTATAATTAAAAAATCCGTCTCATGTATAAACGTATAAGGTAAGCAAATGTTTCCTTAAATAGGCAGACGGAAAACCAAGTGATCCTAAAGTATATCTCCTCTCATCTTTTTAGGGTTCCGTACCCAAAGGGTAAAAACGGGACCTTACTAAGACTCCGATGTCCGTCTGTCCGTCTGTCTGTCTGTTAGTCACCGGGCTGTATCTCATGAACCGCTACAGCTAGAAAGCTGAAGTTTTCACAGATGATGTATTTATGTTGCCGCTATAACAACAAATACTAAAAACAGAATAAAATTAATAACTAAGGGGGGCTCCCATACAACAAACCTGTTTTTTTTGCCGTTTTTCGCTCTATATTAATAATGGTAACAGGTAGATGCTTAAAATTTTCACAGAACAGTTAGTTATATGTTCACTTCAATGATAAATAATAAAATTAAAATAAAATAAATATTTTAGGGGGGCGCCCATACAGTACGGAACCCTCCGTGTGCGAGTCCGACTCGTACTTGGCCGACTATTTATAGTACGGAATCCCAAAATGAAACATGCCTTGTGTTACAAGTATAAAAACCCCTTGCCCGTCCTCCCCATCCATAATTTTACCTGAACATAATGACCACTGTTTAGTATTCAACACAAAATCATCCAAAATAATTAGTAAGCCCTCACTAATTAAAATAAACACCAACTGAGCGTACCTGAATTTAAAATATAAATTACTACTTTCCTGTCTACATATTTCATTGTTGGGTTGAAATTGAAAAATACGAGTTAACTACCAGAAACATTTTACTTTCAAAATATTTGTAGAGCCTTTTAAATGATTTAATTGAACAACATGTCGTAATGGAAAGGTAAGGATTAATTTTTCTGGGATTAAGTAGATTTAAAAAAAAATAACTACCAACTCCATGTGATCGATTTCAAGCTGAAACAAGAAGCTGAAGTTACAATTTTGCTATTCTATTACTATAGGCAAAGAATATACAATAATACTACGTACTATAGGCGCTACAAAACGTGGCGAAAGCAAACGTGCTGTACCGACCCCACCTAGTGGGATAAGGGCAAGATGATGATGATGATGATGACTACGTACTATAGGCGCTACAATTTTCATCCATTAAGTATCTGAAATTGTTTCAAAGGCAATGAAACAAAATATTTTTTTTTGAGGTTTTGGCAATGCTTCTCTATATATTGCAAAACTTGTATACAAGTACAATAGGTACTATCGTTTATTATTACAAATATTTGTATGGAAAACGTTGAGCCTTTAGGCATTGCTTACCCAAACGCGTATTCTAGGAATCTTCTAAAATACAGTCAGATTAACTTAGAGCTGAGCACAATTTATATTCATTTGTGCCTAAATTACTCGTACTGTTGAAGCCGTTGAAGGAATATGAATAACAATTATTTTCACGAGAAAAACAGCATCGGCTTGCGTACCGCCCACTGTACGCTGAGAATTCTTATATCACTTTTTCTTTCTATCTTTACTGTTCCTTTAGAAAATAAGACTAAAAATAACTCTGCCGATTGGTTTTTATTCCGTTATCTCTTCGGCAAATAATGTATTATTAACTAATGGAACATTTTTACGCCTTTTTATCTCCGATCGGAATTGTGCTATTTTAGTAAAATGTAGATTGAAGACAAGAAACAACAAACGGGCACATTAGTTGCCATTTTAAATGAGATGCAAAAAAGGAGAAATGTTTCTATAGTCTCACGTATGGCCATAAAACATTGTGCCAGACTTTAAACAAGATATTTTAAACAAGCCTAGGATGTAGCATGCTTCCTAAGACCTGACTTGTTATTTACATAAATATGACTGAGTAAGTATGTATATCCCAAAAAATTACGCCTCTTGTTTTGCTGTTGTGTGATAAATATGTGCAAAAAAGTAATTTCGTTTTGGCCGGATGCCCTGCTATTGCTAGCCCTGGTGTCAGTCTTTAAGCCGCCCGAAGGCCTCTAACATGACTAAATAGTTAAATCAGGGACTACAATTAAACGTGAAAAAATAAATTTACATAACCCGTAGATGAACATTACTATAAAAATATAAATACAAGCTTTTGAGATCCTGGATATCATGTAGCAGCAGAGTGCTAGTCAAGACAAGTAAAACGAGCCCAAACACGACGGGTCTATATCATGTTTAGTACAGGAGTTCCTATGGCCACCTTCCGACTCCATTGTTGGTCAATTTTAACTTACAAGATTCCACCCGAGCATGCATACATCCATTGCAAGTTAAATAAAAGCTTGTAAAAAGCTACTAAAAATAAGACTTTGAAATGATCAAAAAGCGAAACAAACGCCCACGCCGCAGCGAAATTCGCCACGAAAAGTTTGAACTCCATTTAAACAAAGTGAGCAGTCAAAGTGTTTACCGATAGCTCTAACTTGTCCATTGTTGCGGGATGATTCGTTAAACAGCTTCCGGCACGAGAGAAACCTTTATTGAAGTTTGATGCCGCTCATTTTAGCTCATTTAAGGCGGTTTAACTTCCGCAGTACTGAGCGGGTAACTTGCAATATTGTTTTAATTTATACAGACTTCGTGAGCTTTATGATGGCCTGTTCAGTCTTGAGTCTTATTTGCTACCGGTAGAGGTAGCGAAATCTGACTGTGTACGCGAGAATACTACTATACTATACAATGTCACGCTCAAGCTAAGGAACTTCGTGTAAAATACCGCATCGGATCCCGCGCGGTATTTATGTAACACTATACAGGGTTATTCCTAATCAATTAGCATCGTTTTAGGGGTTTACTCTGTACATCAAAACTAACAACTTTTATTCTGCTACTATTGTCAAAACTCGAAAAAAAGGTTATTTCATAAAAAATATCGTTCGCCCGCGACAAAATGTATGGAACAGCTGAGCAGCTTTTTTGAGTTTCGACAAAAGTCGCAAAGCATAAGTTGTTAGTTTTGATGTACAGAATAAGCCCATAAAATGATGCTAATTGATCAGGAATAAACCTGTATAGCATTTACTTGGTACATTTTTTTGATGATCACTACTTAAAGCGGTACCGAATACCACTCATTTCGCGTCGTGAGTTTACATAGCTCTGATTCATGTGGTATAGAGCTGAGACCATATTAAATAATAAATTAATTAATAAATTTTATTCGGCCAAAACAATGTTTACATAATGCATCTTAGTTAAGCTAGAATAATTAAACACAAACTTATAATCGGTATCGGCCGAATTAAGCCGAACCCTGTGTTTCAGCTTACAGCGCCCTCCCCTAGGTTTTCCAGCTATAACAGGCTTGTTGACGCAGTGTTTGTGTAGTGTGTAATGTAGAGTAGCCTTTACTAATGTAGACACATCTTAAAAATGTAAAATAAATGGTCTCACATTAACGTCACATAAATAATTGAAAAGTCCTTCATCCTCATTATACTTTAGATCGTACTGAATTGGAAATTCTGAATCATAATACTAAAACTGGATTAATATATTCCTCTGCGAATTCCTAATAAGTTTGGCGTACGAAAGTGGCTTGGATATACTGTATTTCTATTTTTATAATCGGGTAATCGGTCCACCGTCCATTTGTGTTTTGTTGTGTAATTCGTTTAAGTTTTCTCGTATAAATAACAAACTCGATTGAAACGATCAAATCTTTAAATGTTTTCCAACTTTATAAAACAACACCATAAAAATATAAACCATTCAACCCTTGAAATATGCTAAAACTACCTACACTACTACTACATAAAAAGCATTGGATCATCCACAGAACCTTGAAGGTCTAAAGATATTCCGAAAAGCTCAAGCCCACTCCAGTTGGCAGCGTGCCCAGCATGCTGGCTGCATTGCCACGCTGAATGGCAATGCTCATGCGTTGAGCCAAATAAACACCAGCATTTTGGTCACGCGTCGCGTCCACCAGAAACTCAGAAAGACTTTTGAAAATAAGATGAGCTCCCGGCCCCCACGGACCCAATGTCTCAACTCCAAATGGTTCAAATATGTAACCACGACCGAGGTTAACTGAGGTTTATAAAGTAGTATTGTATTTTGTTAAAATCACTTTTGCCCAATAAAAAAGACCCTTGAAAATCAAGTACTTATGTACAATATTATTTCAACCCGAACAAATGCGCAACACAAAAAGATTCATAAAACGATAATATCCTCAAACATCCTCGCAAATAATAATAATTACGTAAATCTTCGTTTTCAAAGAAAATTTAGTACCTGAAACATTTCTGAGAACATTCCAAGCCACAATAACAAATACACCACAGAGAAACCATGAATGACATAATAAATACAGCTATGCGTACGAGATACTATTTTTTGCAGAACTCGGGACATTGACGTATATTATTTTGCAAGGAGTGGAATGACAACTTAGCAACCGTACTAGTAAAGTTGCTAAGTTGCCATTCCGACAGACTTCAACTTGACTTATTTGTTTCTATTCTATTTAGCATTAAAATGTGACGTTTAATTTTAAATATTCAATTCACGCCACTTTAAAGTTATGTCGTCTGTTCGATTACGACCCTTCAACGTCGCATTTTCTCGCTAGACAGCGAACCTTTAATTCGTAGCCAATGTGCGTAGCGCACACACTCTAGAGCAACTCATACACATTTTAACGTGTACGAGTACATTTGTGAAGAATAATTTTATTGATACGCAATTGCCTGTGTAGATATACATTTTTTTAAACTTTATTTATGCCCGTTCCATGGTCACATTCTTTTTTAACGTACTTTGTATTTCATCTACTTGCAAAATTAAACCTAGCAAATTTAATAATGGCAAAATCAAGATGTTTAGTAAAGATTCTTTACTTTGTAACAAAAATTGTACAGTCGTATTCCGAACAGTGGTTAAAAATGTTAACTCTTACCAATATTCTAGAGTTTTACGCTATCCTTACTTTGTATTCATGAAAAACATTCTGAAATTAAAATTATTAGCCTAGCTAATGATAAGATGTACAAAACCATCATAGCCATCATCATTAATAGGCAACCACCATTGTATTTCAGTTTTACATTTTTTTATTATTTAACTTAAGTTTGTATTGTAACTCTAGATTATGGTGCTTGAAATTAACTACGATTATTGGTAATTTTATTTAGACATAATAAGAGATGATCAGAACAGCGTCAGGAGTTTTTACAGCACTTGCGCTCATAAACAAATAGATTACAGTCTGTCCATTCGTCTGTACATTTCTTAATATCGATTATTACGTTCTTTAGGACATCACTAAACGTGTCAGTCGTCGAACTGTCAAAAGACCTTTTCTAGAATGGAGAGACTAATAGGAGATTTGGCAGGAACGCGGAAAAATCATGACGCCGCATTGTACGAGTATTATTTTGTTAAACTTGTGTTTTTATCAGTGCTAATTAATAAAAAAATGTAGTATTTCGTTGATTATGATCTGATTTACGTGCATGAGTGTAGGCAAGTGATATGATGTGACGTATCATGTTGTTCCGTGTTGTTGCCAAAACTTCATAGACGCCTATGACGTGACTACCCACGACTGACTATTTTGACAAATAACCTATTATAAAAAAAAGTCAAACTTTATACTTGACACTGGCAAATTCACAATAATGCGACGCCAAAACTTAAAAGAAGAAGAAGAAAAGAGACTAATAAGGAATCGCAGCGCTACATTTTGGTCCACCGCCTCTACAGACATATCTCGATGACCCAAGGGCAATTTCCACGCATTTCTTGTAGGAAACTTGACATAATCAGCTCCCTTTGTGACATTACCCAGTAGCTTATTGCGTGCGTTGTTTTATGTGGCGCTACTTCCCTTACTAAGTTAGATGTATGGGCGCGTGATCATAAAAACAGGGAAGATATGCCCTTTGAGACAGGCCTACTCTTTATTTAGTTTTCTTTCTCGTACAGACTGAACGGACTGACTGAGAATGAGGTGATTAAGTGATATTAGGGTGAAGAGAAGAGAAAAGAATATTGATATTAAAAATATCATTAACTCACTGGATAATACGAGTGAATTCACAATCAATTCAGCTTAGTAAGTAAAGACTTGTAAAATTTTAATCAAATAATATGACACTTAGTACTTGAAAAAGACGTGGCGGAATAGTGTGATAATGGTGATTTTAGAATCGTACGACATCAGTTCAAATCTCAGTTTTGTATCAAGAAGTTCTTTAATTTATGTACGGAATTTTACACCATTAGTTTTTCAGCGCAGAAAAGAATAGTGAAGAATATCTCAACAGGCAGTGGGCTTCTATATACAGTATAGTACAAATGCTTAGCGGTCGAATAACTTGTCTCAACCTTGCCAGGAATACTCTGTAGAAGGCTAAGACTATAAAACTGGACATTATGTAACTGGAACTTCCACAATGTCAACGCTATGTGACACAGCTTCTCGTTTTTATAATATCCTTCCAAATCCTCTTACCTCAACATGTTTGTCTATTCAAATACATTAACCTACTTCTTACGATGCGCGTACATTTATCCTTTTTAGCTACATTTCGTAAACCTAATAAAAAACGCGAAAGGTAAAAGGAAACCCTGATACGTGTACTGATAAGGGATTATTCACATTCAAGGAAACCACATAGAAGACATTTTTAGGTATGACAATAAAACGCACGAAACAACGATGTTTTAATGTGACAAACAGTGATAAAAATTGTTTATATATATTTAAGTCCCAACATCTAAACTGGCCCTAGTATGGGCAACGTCTAGATCCAGAATTTGACGTACCTACTAAGTTCAAGTTACTGATAATAAAAATATAAAGCTTAAATCGCAATGTGAAGTAGGCATAAGGCCAACTTTTCCAAAAAGTCGTAACATATAAATTTCGTATATTTTTTCCAAACAATCTCATAAAGAAAATATCCTCTTTGAGCACAATATGGGTGTATGTGACGGGGGACAATAAATCACTTCTTTGATACTTCCTGTCACAATAACTCACGTTCGAGGCAAGCGCGGCCTACGACGTCTCTACGAGTGCTACGAGTGCTACGGTTGCTACGCGCTACGGTGGTTCGGATTATGTTACAGTGAGGCGGAGAGTTACAATACGATAGCGAGCTAGAAATCACTATCACTACATAGTATAAAACAAAGTCGCTTCCCGCTGTCTCTCCCTATGTATGCTTATTTCATTAAAACTACGCAACGGATTTTGATGCCGTTTTTTAAATAGATAGTGATTCATGAGGAAGCTTTATATGTATAATACACCTGTGTGAAGCCGGGGCGGGTCGCAAGTAGATCAATAAAATAGACTTATGCTACATTTATGAATATAAACTACAGGTAATTTGAAACTTTTCGTGTTAAATGACAAATGAATTTTATCTGGTACCTACTAGTTTTTACCCCCGCGGCTTGGTTTTGTGCTATATTTTTCCGGGATAAAAAGTAGTCTATGTCACACTGACCTATAAACTATATCCTTGTAAAAACTCAAGTAGATCCCTCTGTTGTTGCGTCAAAGAGTAACAAAGACACCAATAAACCAACAAACGCACTTACGCATTTATAATATTATCCAGTAAGAATACTCTTCGGCTAGACTAAGTACTCCTGCCAAAGTTTTTGTTTATTAATACAGCTAAAAGCATAATACAAGTCTAAAAAGCAAATTAACGTATCGTTGAAAATTAACAAAAAAAAGGATTCACTCGTAAATTCAAATCCAATGTTTTTCACTAACGACCCTCGAAATTTCCCAGAGGTGATGTCAAAACGAAGTTATAACAGCGAAATTAAGCGTCAGTTAGCGGTGGGCCACGCGTGGGCGGCAAGTCGTGGGCGTGGGACCGGTGGAGAAATTCAGCCTTTTCAGGGGCCTGATTCTCTTATTATTGTATACTAGCTGCCTGTCCCGGCTTCGCACAGGTATATTATACATATAAACCTTCCTCTTGAATCACTTTATCTAATATAAAAAAACGCATCGAAATCCGTTGCGTAGTTTTAAAGATATAAGCATACAGAGCGGGAAGCGACTTTCTTTTTATACTATGTAGTGATAGTGATGATGGTGATACTACGAGACTAAATCGCGCACAAAAATCACGAAATAAATAAATACCGTGACCACGATCGATGCAACTCGATATTTATTTATCTGGTGTTTATGGTGCGCGATTAGTCCCGTAGTATATTACATTATTAATGTGTTAAATACAACGCCTGATTCTCTATTGTCAAAACGTAACGTAAAGTGACAGTTAACATTTATAATTTTGTATTTCCGTTGTTAAGCCTTTAGTTTCAAGAAATAACTTTCAATCATAAAAATACGAAATGCATGTAATAAAAAGTACAGACTCTGTGAAGTATAACTAATAAATAATTTTAAAAAAACGTATTACTTATAAATCGATGAACGCAGGCTGCACGCATTAAAAAGTGTCACGTTTCGCCTGAGTCGAACGCGGAAGCGAGAGCGCGGGCCAAGTGAGAGACACGATCAACCTAAGCGTTCGGCTTATGTCAGTTGTTGATTCAACAATGTTTTCTTTACGTTGTCAGGTAGAATTATCGTCTTTATGGGCATCCAATTCTTTTTATTTCCGCGAGCTTTGTTCGACAATTTTATTTTAATGGAAAATTAGGTTAAAATTATAAACCGAATTTGAGTTCTTTGAAAAATAATTTTTTTGCATACTCATTTCTTATAAAAAAAAAAACTTAATTTAGATTAAGTTACGCGCACGCTACAGAATCACACTGCAGATGACTTAACGATGCCACGCTGCTCAAATTGTTGTCTTAAATAAAAACATTTATAAACGTGAAGATATTTTTGCTTCATTTATTTGGTTTTACCGTACTTACACGAAAATGAACTCAAAATTGAGGAAATAAGAAAGATTGTGGCTTAGAAATTCCACATCAATTCCAAATCAATCTATACATATGGACTCGTCTATATATTTTCATTTTGGTCACGCGTAGTTCTAATTTCGTAAGGAGTACACGAAGACATTGTTTTTTGCCAAAATCAGCAAATTATACTCCGCGCCACACAAGTTGATGGATGTGAAGTTATAGCCAATAGCTGCGCAATAGCCAATCAACGTGCGGATTCCACGTCACGTCTCGTCAGGATTGGCTATTGCGCAGCTAGTGGCTAACTTCACATCCAACAACTTGTAAGGTGCGGAGTATACTGAGCGTGACACATTTTCACGTCGTAGGTATATCGCAACTTCTGTAACTTAGGCACATACACAATTTGATTTCCTTAGCGAGTATACTGGGTTCGGTTGCATTCCAATAAAACGTGTTGTGTTGGTGTGAGAGGTAGCTTACCGTAATAAAATAGTTTCTTACCTGAAACAAATAAACACAAACACATTAATAGTAAATCGTCAAAAGATAAACATTATAATGAAACAATTTTAATTTTATAGTGCATCCCACACTAGGTTTATCTCAAAGACTTATTTTTATGATAAACATTTCAAAAATTCGTGGCGGATGCAGGACTCGAACCTTGCGTCTTCGGATCACTAGCCCGACGCTCTGCCAACTGAGCTTATCTGCAGTAAAAAAATAACTCTTTGAGATAAACATTATTTTGATAAATCAAACTAATAAATCCGAAAAACTTAACAAAAAATAATGGCTGTCTGTAAAATTGGTTTACGGTCTATAGTTTTACGTAATAACGTCATAAGAAAACATTCTTGAATCAACAGCTAAAACAAACCGAACACATAGGGCGATTGTGCCTCTCTATCGCTTGTTCCACAGTCTCGCTTGCACGATCGGATTAAGTAGAAAGTTACACTTTTTCGTGCGTGCAGCTGGCGATCATCGATTTACAAGACATTATCACGTCGGTAAGGTATGTGATTTTTTTCTTGCCTTTATTAACTACCACTAAACACAAGCCTTATATAATCTAAAACGAATGATTAATGAGGAATGTGATTAATAGTATTTTCAAAAGGTAACAAGAAAACATTTTGATTTATATACTTATATGATAACCGTTTTCGTAAACTATACAAAATTACAAACTCATACTAAAAGCTCTGAAATGGATTCTATTCTATTTGATATTAGACAGGCGGCGTGTTAGGTTACAAAATGTCAGCCGACACCCTCGGGCGGCTTTTTGGTTTGCCGGTCTAACGCCTCGCGTGATTATATACTGGACACATTTGACACGTCTTGCAAGGACGAATAATAATATTATTTTCATACCACCTGCTCGAAAACGACTTATTAAATATCGTAAAATTTCAACGTTAAACAAGTCATAATTATTTTAACACAATCTCGAGGGCTATGGCAGGTCAATAATGTTGTATGAAACTCCCTAGGGAGTAAAGTGATTTAAATTTGGAACGTCTAATTCGTATGAAAATTTCTTAACTTAGAACATTTAAGGACATCGTAAACAGTTTTTATTTTGTAAAATCGAATAAAACCTCTTTACATTGCACGGCAATGAAATATAAAAAAAAATAAAAAAATCAAATGAAACCTCCTTTCAATGCCCGCCGTGCAATGTAAGGAGTTTTTTTTAGATTTTATAAAATAAAACCTCTTTGGTGCCCATTTTAGTTCTAAACCTCTTTGCAATGCCCGTGTTAGGCCATGATAATCGAGCTGGCCATGGTCTTATGTTTTTCACGTAGTATTTCCATTCTCTATTTTATTACGGATTTGTGTGCTTTTCTATGAAAATTCGTACGAACATTCTAATGGTCTATTTATTTAAGGTAACTATAGTTCGGCCGTTCAGAGAATGCGTTCACAGTGATACGAGTATAATCAAAAGCTTTACACTAGACGAGTAAATTGGGCGTTAAGTTACTCATTAGTGTAACAAAATTCACACAACTATAAGAACGAAGTTATCAAGTTAGACTAGCTACAAAGATAGATAGAAAAAAAAGGTTCAAAGATTTTGGGGTTGGGTCAAGATGTTTATGATAATGAGAATTTTCTTTTGAACTACTATCACCGTTCTTTGTATCCCTAGGTATATAAACGTGTAAAAACTCGTGCGGCGGAAAATATCCCATAAATATGCAAGCGAAGGCGACGTGTGAATGGTTCCGTATATCATGTGCCATAGACTGGAATAAAACAAAAACAAGGTGGCGCCAGCGTAAGGTAAAGTACAATACTTCGTTAACCTCAAAAATGTATAATATCTACGAGTACATCTATAGTAGAGTGGAACTTGGATAGTCTTTGATTACCTTCGAAGTTTCATAGCGTAGTTTGACTAGATGTTTGTGAGCGATCATCGAAGTTAAGCAATGTTCAGCACGGTCAGTGTCCCGGATGGGTGTCCGAGAGTGGCATTTACAACCGAGCGCTACTGTGGCTCGGATGATACGTTAAATTTTAGGTCCCGGTTTATTTTAAAAGTTTAGCCATTTCAGCTCGGGAAGCATGGCAAAGGGACTAATAGTCCTTCCACCATTATATCCCCTAGACGAGGAAATAAAGTATGGATTGACAATGACATCTGACATTAAGAGTGGATGAAATAGTTTTCTCCCCTTGCCGTGCTACCCGGGCAGAGGTCTTCTAGGCAGTTTAAAAACTCTGACACCAGGACCACCCGGCCTATATACGAATTTATATACTTAATCACTACCTACATAGTAAAAAACAAAGTCACTTCTCTGTCTGTCTGTCCCTATGTATGCTTATATCTTTAAAACTACGCAACGGATTTTGATGCAGTTTCTTTAGATAGCGTGATTTGAGAGAAAGGTTTATATGTATAATACACCTGTGCGGAGCCGGAGCGGGTCACTAGTATGTACAATAATCTGCATGACAATGCACGCGAAATGTGGACAGCAGCAGACAGTCAGCAGAGGAAATTGTACGACTTATATAATAAGGAATAAGAAAATATTTCAGAATAATGAGAAAAAAGTAGCGCAGCATAGAATTGCTTTTTTTCGAATGAATGTCACAACTTTTTTGAATCTGAATCGAAACCTAAGTGACCTATAGTTGACTTAGTCACATGAGCTGCCACAAGGTCGAATCAGAACAAGATTTCCCAAAGGTAATATGAGAAAACAATAACAGAGGAATAACCTGAGTACCTATTTAATATAACGTTTCTTTTCTTCAGAAACAAGAGTTTGTTGAAGAGACTTTATTATCATCATCAGGCTGAACTCACGACTATAAATTTCACCACCATTTGAATGTCCTCAACATTCAGTTCCTCGAACAAAAGGAAACAGTGAGAAGAGTTAAACGAACAAAACCGTTCGAATTAGTTTAAAACTTAAAACTAAAAAAAGTTTAAAACTAAGTGCTAACTCGTAGTCATACTGTTAAAGTGCTAGTGCCGCGTAAACAGAACACAATAACGTAGTATCTTCGCCATAGTAAATAGAATAAGAAAAGTGTTGATGAACAAACTCTTAATTTATTAGGTAAGCGGATATAAGATTTTTGTATGTTATTAGTCAAAAACAAGGTAGTATTTTTAGGAACGCTCGTTGACGTTTCGTAAGCAAACCAAAAAAAAAAATCGGCCAAGTGCGAGTTGGAGTCGCCCACGAAGGTTTCCGTGCCGTGTTGGAGCCCCATTCGTCTTGCCGTCTCTTAAAAATCACGTTTTTTTTATGGGAGCCCTCTTTAAATATGTGACCGAGCTTCACTCAAAGCATATGTTTAAAAAAAGTAACACATGTTTTTTTTAAAAGACTGCATACAAAGATGAAACTTAGAATTCAAAGCTCTGCTCTATTTATGTATAAAACCAAATTTTATTCAAAACCGTTACAGCCGATTTTGAGATCCGAATTCTGTACAAATAAATAAACATACTAACAAATAAATATAAACTAATATACCTAATTTTAAGTTTTAAGTATATACTTAGTATTTTACTTTCTATTTTTTGGAGTGCAATAAAATTATATTGTAGGTAAGTATTAGATTGTATGACACGAATTGCTCGTTTAAAGATATAAAATCATTTATCCCAAGACATATTTAAACTTGACGCATGATTTCCACATTTCCTTACTAGGTACAATTGATTACAGATTAATTAAAGTCAAAACAACTGTGCAAGTTTACGATCAAGTAGAAGGCACTAAGTACGCGTGAAAATCATTTAAAACCAATTAGTTCCCATTACTTGCAACATTAATCATTCGAGTTTAATCGGACCGTATTTCGTTTACACGAGTGATTAAAGACAAAGGGCAACACTTTATAATCGTTTGTGAAGATAGTTGTTTATTGAGTTGTAGGCGGAATGAAACTTCTTGAAGGCTGTGAAGTTAGCTCTACAAGCGCAAAATCCCAATCATACCTACTATTTTTTTTAGTGAAAAATTACCACAGACTGCAGGGTCTGTGCCCTTTGTTAACTAAAATTTACAATTATTTCATTATACTGAGCCCTTAGTTCAGGTTTTGTGTAGTTTACTTAAATTTTCGCGTTCGCGTGTGGCTCCATTTTGGTAAGTTTTCCTCGATTCCACCAGGAGTGCTGAGCAAAAACGTATAGAGCCGTACGGAAACTACTGTAGTTTCAATTTACACGTGGAAACCTGGACTAGCCCCTCTGTACAAAGAGAGTTATTAATAGGTACTAAAATCTTAGCCTAAATTAGTCGATGCACTGCATGAATGCCACGAGCAGACCGGCGACCCGCAAGCAGCACCCGATCACGAGTGTGACACATGTGCCAGCCATCGCTCTCCTCGACCATATTTGAGGGAGGAGAACGACCCGACACATGATGCCGCCGCAAGCAGGAGTCTTCGATGGCGAGCATGAATGCTTGGGGCATGCACGCAATGCTTATTTCTTATAAATTACAACCCACTATTTCTTTGCACTGTACTAATGCATAATGCGTTGCTCAGTGTCGTCTTTTCTATTCTGAATTAATGGCCTAATAAACTTTCTATCGCACACATTTGCAAGTTTGCGTAGGTATATGTTAGGTATTGTACCTATTTTGAATTTTAAAAAAACCTTATAAAGCATTAATCAATCTTAATACCTACGAGTACGTAAATGCAATGTATTAAAGAAAAAAGAGTTCGATATAATTATTTTTCGCAAAAAAATGGTAAAACCGCCTTCTATTGTGCACAAAATTCGGATATTTCGCTCGAATTGTTTACATTATTGTTGATTTTTCAAAAACGGCTCAGCCGATTTCTGTAAAATTTAAATGGGACCACTGAGAGTATACCCTTTCGTACTAAAAAATAATTTTTCGATTCGGTTCACAATTGGCGAAATTATCGATGAACATACCTACACAAAAAAAATACATGCAGACGAACATAGAACTTCCTTTTTGGAAGTCGGTTAAAAATAAGGTTATAACGGTTTTGAGACTCCCTTATCGTCTTAATAAAGCATATAAGCATTATTTAAAAAATCTAATAAACATGGTAGGTACATTACCATTTAGTGATCGATATACCCAGGACTATAAAGTTACAAATACTTTACAAGCTATTAGAGTTTGCTAAAGATAAATTAATATCTATTATAATATAAAATTCCGTAGGACTAAAATGTTTTACTACTTACACTTCAATTAATTTGATTTCTTAAGTACTGTTAGAGCTCCAAAATGCCAGTAAAAACTTTAGCAATTCATGAACTAATTTCATGAGTGTTTCATCAAAACGTAATGATTAGAACACATGTTACAATGATGTCATAATCAGTCTGAATCGTGATTACTGATTACTAATTCAAGATCATCCTTTATGTCACGTCCACACGTCGCCCCAATGGTATTGAATTAGTTAAAAGTATTAGGATTAGTGAATTCTGCAATTAATTTTATGATTCATAAACGGAAAAATAATTAAAATTGGCTAATCAAGTTGAGAGATATAAGCTTGTAAAGATTTTGGTAGGGATAACGAGGGGATGCCTTGTCCCTTTCCCACAAAGCATAATACAGTATGGCGAATGTATGACACTTACGGGCAGTGACGTCATAGCCTGCCAAAGTGCGCACTTTGTCTAGCAAGGAAATAAATATGCTTGTAACTTCTTTATTTCTAAGTTGATTTTATTTTTGTTTTCGTTAATCGGCTCTGTTTATGGTTAGCTGTCACAAGAGGACATTAACAAAATATTGTCAACTAGCCATCACTATGAACCACTTTTACTATAAAATCAACCCGTAATTCGAGAAAAAAATTATATACTTAAACATACAAAGGTGCAACTCGGAACCTCGGAGCAAAAAAAAAAATCAAGACAGAATAATGAGAAACAAACAAGTGAAGCCGACGCAGTGCGCCACATGTATAAAAAACCGGCCTCACTTGTCTTGTCGTTTTGTCTTGATTTTTTTATTTGGTTTGAGACTGTTCCATAATAATATAAAGTTGCAACTCGGAACATACAAGGTGTATGAAACAGCTGATGTTTTTTCTCGAATTCCGGGTTGGCCCCACATTAAAAGTTGTTTATAACGATGGACTGAATCACCTCCTTTCGGCTTAGTACATCTGTATAACCTTATATACATGATGTTGCTTTGTAAAGTGCTGAGACTTTGAGAAGTGTATATGCTCATCATTATGAATAACATTTACTATGGGACCATAATCGAGAAAAACAACAGCTGTTCTAAACAAAAGTTAATTTACTCTAGACAACAACATAAATGTGTATAGTATATTAGTAGACAACAACATAAATGTGTATACTATTGTACATTGTCAATGATAGTAATTCGGTTGACTCACAGGGCAAAATGTAGATAGATTTATACCAGATTTATACCATCTGAATCATGTACCTACCTAAAAAGTACCACAGCTATACCGTTTATGTCGATGTATATACAGGATCATAGGTATTAATCAAGGCAAAACTAAGTTTAGCTACTGTTCCCTACTCGCGCTTATATTCCACTTATTTTGATAATCCAAATAAAAACGTATCGCGACATCAACTCCCCTTTATTCGTAGTCGTTTACGTTCACGGAAAATATATAAATGGTCATAGGAAAAGCGTGCAATGATCATATTAGCCAAACGGCATATTCATGACTTCTTGGTCCATTTACCCTCGGTTATTTGCCGAGCTATGCGAGGGGAAACCATTCGGCTAAAAGGTATCGAGCTATTCTGGTGCTAAGAAAAATTTTGCTTACTACGAGTAACTAGCTTCGGCCCGTGCGTTTGGCCAAAAATTTCCATAAAAATAGAACAAAAATACGCAAAGAAATCGTGTACTAAGTTAAATAGAAACGTGTATTATTGTTTATTTTTGTATGTTTATCGATAATTTTGCCAATTGTGAACCGAATCGAAAAAATCTTTTTTAGTTCAATAGGGTATACTCCCGAAATGATCCCATTTCAGTTTTACAGAAATCGGCTGAGCCGTTTTTGAAAAATCAACATAACGTAAACAATTCGAGCGAAATATTCGAATTTCGTACACGATGGAAGGCGGTTTTACCATTTTTTGCGAAAAAATATTATTAATTCCTACGAGTATCTAAATAGTGATCATTGCTCGTCGATCCATTGCTGTTTTCCTGTTTCTATTATGGGTGTAGCGAAGAGCCAGTAAGCAGTGGTGTGGAAATCCCAACACAAGTTTCAAGGGACTCGTACGGCACCCGGATTTAAACCCAGACCTCACTATTATGAGGCATGGGTTACCTTCAGACCATCACAGCCCCGTTCGTGTTAAGAGGATTCTGAGTCGACCTGATTTCGCGTTTTAGATAACAGCTTATTGTTTTTGTATGTCCAAGTTAGCATTTCGCAATTACCTTAATTGTCAAACTTCTAGAAATGTATAGGATTTAAAAAATTTAAGACACAATGTCTTATTTTTTAATTTGCCGCGCGTTGTATTAGAAACAGTGTGAAAAATTAAAACAGGTATTTTTTTATTTTCTTTCCTTCAATGTTGATCGTAAGTCTACTTTACTATTTTCAAATTGAAGAACCAAACGCAAATTGCATTTCCAATAGCTCTTACTGCGCGTCTTGTCTTCTTTTTTATAAGATTACTTCATCGGGAAAACTTTCTTTATTTATTAGGAATTTTTAGTTCTCGAGCATTTGAGCATGGGTATCAAATAGAAATAAACTTTATTGCGCTCACATTATTAAAATAATGAAGATCAAATTTTAAACGACTGAAGCCCAAGACGATTTGTTATTACTTCATATACAGGGTTAGTTACCGGTTACGCACAACCTTTTAAAAAGGATTTAATATATTTACAATGGAGCTAACCCCGATGTCTAATGGAACCCCGAAATAGCACAAAAATCTACTGTTCTACCGAAAAAAGTTATTTTTTTTGTCTAGAAATGGAATAGCTAATTATTTTGCCGATTTCAGGGTTAGCCTCAAAATAGGCCCAAATATAAAAAAATATTTTAAAAGCGCCATCGTCAACGTAAAATAGTTTTCTCTCTATCGAATGCATATAGTGAAAAAGAAACAGGGCTACTCTCTAAATGACTATTATAATTACGATAGCGTTTCTACAATTAAACTTATTATTATTCATAAAGGTGATCATATTATTATGCAACTACATCCTGTGTGTGCCAAATAGGTAACTTGTGACACGTTTACGATAAATAGGCTTATAAATCATAATTATTACTATAAAATACATGTAAATTTTGACCCCCGACCTATCGCGATTAGAGCACCTTTCTAATGTGCAAATACTAAGAGCAATAAATTAAATAGAGGTACGTTATATCTTGCGACATTATATAACCTAGCGTTTATTAGCGTTAGCCGTTTACGTCTAACTATTAAGTTAACTATTCGCGACATTGGGCGGAGGATAAGGGACAGAGGAGGTGACTCCCGCTCTGGGTGGTTCTTGGTGCAAAGGATGTCTATCGCTATTCAGCGCGGTAATGCTGCTAGCATTATGGGCACCTTTGCACCGGGGGCCATCAGGGGTGGGTTATTTGATTTGTTAGCTTAGTTGTAATTTTGATTTCGAAATGTTTTTGTACGATATTTGATATGTAATAAAAAATTTAATTTAATTATTTATTATTGAACTGAATATAAAACTAAACAAACAATTAAGTTAAATCAATATGGTTATAATAAACGTCAAACGTACCTAGAACCTGCGTTTTATTTTGTCGATAGTATAATAAATCAATTAAATTTTAAATGGAGCAGCTGATTTTAAGAATTCCGTACTTAAAGGGTAAAACCGGGACCCTATTGCTAAGACTCCAATTTCCGTCTGTCTGTCACCAGGCTGTATCTCATGAACCGTGATAGCTAGAACGTTGAAATTTTAACAGATGATGTATTTTTGTTGCCGCTTTAGCAACAAATACTAAAAATAACATAAAAAAATATTAAAGGGGGGGCTCCCATACAACAAACCTGAATTTTTAGCCGTTTTTCGCTCGAGATTAATAACGGTGACAGGTAGATGCTTGAAATATTCACAGAATATTTAGTTAAATAAAGCCTTCAAATTTATATTATTAAATTAATATATTATATTTTAATTTCTTCCATATGGTACGGAACCCTTCGTGCGCGAGGCCGACTCGCACTTCGCCGTTTTTTTTTAGTTTTTTTCAGTTGTAATTTTTTTTTTAAAGTCCCTTGCAAAAAATGTTAGAAGTCTTATCGGTCGCTCTCTAGTTATAGTTTGTTACAGCATTTGCCCCAAATAAGAAAGTAGGTACTTATCTAATTGAGTAACAGTTTATTAAATATACTATTTTAATTTTACCCTTAATTACACGGCTTAGTTACCGGTTAAGCCATGGTGGTCAAGAGGTAGTGACACCCGCTTTACAATCGTGAGGTCGTGGGTTCAAATCCCCGGTCCGGTACCAATGAGTTCTTTGGAATGTATGTACGGAATTTAACACCACTGGCTTTTCGGTGAAGGGAAACATCGTGGTGCAACCTGCATACGGCCGTAGAAGAAATTCGATAGCGTATGTTAATCTACCAACCCGCACTGGGCCAGCGTGGTGGATATGGCCCAATCACCTTTCGTGGGTAGGCCTACGTCCTGCTGTGGACTATTAAAAAGGCTGGTACAGTACAGTACACGGCTTAGTCGATTGAGGCAGGTCCTTACAGCAGAAAGGCGTGTAATGTATACGGCGGAAGGCCCGCCAGCGCAAGTAGCGCGACACGGCGCCGGCGCGCGTCTTTGTCCGTGAGCACGCGCCGATGCCGCACGCTTTTATTGCAGTCTATGAACTACCGTGGCCAGTCTTGAAATCCCTTAATCGGCTACGTGTCGGGGTTGGCCGCTGCAAGGAGAACATGGTCAGATGGGGTTTTGCAGACCAGGAACAATGCGGATGTCGTACTGCCGTCCAAACCATGGCACACCTTTTGGTCTGCCCGCTCTGTCCGAAACAATGCACACAGGAAGATCTGAACTTGGCCACCGAGGACGCGGTAGAGGTCGCCAGATTCTGGTCCCATAATATTTAACCCTTGTATATTAATTGTATAAAGTTATAAATAAATAAAAAAAATAAAAAAAAATTAAGCCATTGACACGAGATGAATGAATGAATGAATGAATTGCAGTCTATTCAGATGATATAAAACTTCAGTACGCCTTTAAGATTTATTTTGCATAAAATGCATTATAAGTAAATAAGATGCAGAGGCAGGAGGACAAAAACTTTAAAAGAATGGTGACCGCGTAACGGTGAACGAAGCGTAGGGCGTCTGCCAGCTCGTTGGGTCGACGATAGTGTTAGAATTGCTGGTTCAATTTAGACGGGATTGGCATGGGACAAAGATGCACTGACGTACAAGAAGCGAGGCCTATGCTCAGCAGTGAGCGATCACAGGCTGAGAATGATGATATGATGAAGGTGCACTTTATAATATGAGTTGTAGAGGAATAATGAAGGAGATTTTTACCCAGCTGTTGCATAATATATGAAAAAATCATATAGGCCTAGTGACTAGCCTCAGCCTCAGAGATATTACGCCGCTCGACGGCGTAGGTATGACATGGATAAATGGTTAAACATCCGTTAACATTTTCATTAACCATGTTATTATTCGACCAACATCTTGGTCTGGTTTAAAATCGAAGCCGGGTTCTATTCTTAGCCAGGCACTAAATAATTAATTCAAATATATGCTCTAGGTCTACGCATTAGGCTAGATTTTAAATTATTTACATAATTTAACTGTGTTAAACTTCCACACCCGTACTATTTTTAGTACATTGCTGGACAAATGAAATAAAAAAAAGTGGATTGCGAACTCTTCAAACAACGAATAGGTCAAAGCAGACTCGAACATAAAAAAATTCCTCGCGTATGCACAAAACCTTTGGATTCTACATTTTTTACACCAGGAGAAAGAACGCGCTACCACAAAGCGCCAATAAAAAGTGGTATTTTCTATTTTTCCTGTCTTTGTTCATAGTGTAGGTTTTCAAATCTACAAAGACATATACCGTCTCGTTTCATTTAGAAACTGTGTACAATGTGGTAAAAACATGTTACGAAAAAATTTTCAGATGTAATTAAGATACATCGACTCGCGAGCAAAATTTGGTCAAGATGTGTGCATATCATTCTACCATCTAGAATTATCTCTACCTCTATAAATATATTAGCCAATCTTTTTATAATACTTTTAATAATTTGGATAATTTTTCGGACTTATTCTATGAATCCATAGAAAATTTAGTCAAATTTTTTCGGACTTTTAATAAGTCCGAAGAGTTAGCCAAATTATTCAAAGTATTATTAAAAGTTTGGCTAATTTTGATTGAAGGTTTCAAAGATTTTGTGTTGATGAGTGCGCAACACAATTTATTTTTGTGTCAATCAAAAACATGTTGTTTGAGTTTAGGACTATTTTTATCATTTTTAATACCTATCTCTACAAATGGTGCAAACGTTAAAATCATAGAAAGAAGTTCGGCACAGAGACGTATTAATACAATCTCAAAATATAAGCTTCAGTTTGTCTTTAATCAACAGAAGTAGACACTTAATGTAAGTCTTTATTAACAACTTTTACTACGAAACCTACCCAGAAATCCCAGAGAACAGATGACGTAAATAAATCTCAAACGCAGACGAATACAGCGCTTGTATACGTCCGTCTTTTTTCACTGGACACGGATAACGGACCGTGTTTTTCGCCGAATTCGCGGTGGTGTATGGTTTATAATGAATGTGTGTAGATGCATCGGACATCGGTCCGGCGAACAATTTACGGCTTCGATCAGGATTCCTGATCAAAGATTTAAGGTATCCGTTTGATGGTCCGTAGTCCAGTGAAAAAACGGACGTATAGCTACAAGCGCTCTTAGATATCCTGAAGATGATACATGGAAGCAATATAAAACCGCAGAATATACGAGTATCAATAACGTGTGGTATTGGCATTTTACAGCGCGCTGCATCCTAGCTTGCAATACGTTACCATGTGTACGTAAAATAATTTGCGTTGTTTTTTTCGTTGTACGTAAGTGAAATATGACTATGCTGACTTCAACAATAAAATCAGGCCAACATTGTTAGTAGTAATCATCACAACTTTTTTGCCTTAGGTAGTCTTTATTGCCTTAAATTTAGGCAATTCATTTAGGCCCTAAATGAACATGTTACCCATACGAGTAGCGTGCTAAATTTAAACTAGCATATTATCGCCAATGTTGCCCATGGTTTTATGGAAATACTCGTATTGATGCCACCGTCGCCGTCATTTCAGCGATAGTAGATAAATTTACTGCTAGACACAACCTCTTCTATAGATTTCCAAAAAGATCGGTTGGAAGCGGCTTACATCCAGCTAGTTTTGACGTCTAAATCAGGGTATCTATCCCACTGTTTGGTAAACGTCCTACGTTGCACTTGCCAATGTTGAAAGTTATAGTTGAAATAGCAGCAGGTAGAGCACATAAAATTGATACCCAATAAGGCTCTAGAATTCTCAAATAGAAGGCAAGTACGTACCAGAAGGTAAGCTCTTTCACTAATTTCCACAAAAATATTACCATTTAAAATTAGTTTCGCGACACTGAAGAATCCTGAAACGTCGTCAGCGCTGAAATACGCGGCTATCGGTCGCGCGAAAAAAAAGCTATAATTATCGATCCGTATCCATCTACTGCTGAACGTAAGCTTCTACAGATTTCCAATAAGACCGGTTGGAAGCGTCTTGCATCCAGCGCGTACTTATGTCGAATGAAAAACAATTAAACGAAATATGTTTCATTCCAGGCAACTAAGTAACAAATCCCATATATTTGACGGAGTGAGACAGCATAGTTGGTTTTAGTTAAAAGCAACAGTGATGATTTTAAAGTGGGTATCACCAGAATGGGGTCGCACGTGGCAACACTGCAGGCTTGTGTCGGAATGAAATGATTTGACAGATGGGCGAGAAACGTCATGCCATTCCGCACGCAAGGCGGACTGCTCCCGTGCCAATCCATTAGCTTTAAAATCCGTTTTCATCCTCGAAAATTCTCGTTAAATTGATTCCCAAGTGGTACTAGGTCAATAAAACCACCCGTCGCAGTAGTACAGAGTGTTTATTTGGTGAGATGGACAACTGGAGACCGCCGGCAAGCCGTACCGATGGATGGCCCACAAATAGCGATGGCGGGTGCTTTACACGATTAGTCTTAGTCCCCGACATATTTTAATAAATAAACGCTTCTGTCCATCTAGTCAGCGTACGATGTACGATACATTTGCCAGTAACGGTAGTTGAAGTGGAACAGAGCAAAGCATAGGACGTAGAAATGATGTCCGATGGGGCCGTCAAATAATGAAATAGGTACTTAGTACGTTCCGGCAAGAGCGGCGTTCTTCCACTAATTTCCACAAAACATTACCATTTAAGTGAAGTAAGTAAGCGTTAAGTAAAAGTTGAAATTAAAATTAGTTTCGCGACACTGGAGAATCCTGAAGCGTCGTCAGCACACAATAAGCGGCCGTCAGTCCCCCATTAATCACGTGCGCCGTAACGAGCCGAGAACAATAATTGCGCCGCGCACGACATCTATACAAAAACTAGATAATTAAATGCAAATCCGGTGACCTTGCGACAGACGCTCGATCTCTAGCCTATTCTAGCCAGCTGTAGAAAGTAAAGAAAAAAACTTAGATATCATTAAGGCAATCGTGAGGCGCCAAATTACCATACAAAAAAGTAGCTATCTACCCTTAAATAGGTATTATCTGATTTGAGTGATTTTTTTTCATGTAAGTAATCTGTCTGTAAGATTATACGTCTTAGTTTTTACAGTTTTTAAATGATCTTAAAGTTATAAGCCTCTAAAAAGTCAACAAAAGAGTACCGAAAATTAACACCGATCGATTCACGGTCCTTTTAAGTTGTTGTTCAAACGTCTGTCTAGCCGGGAATCAAACCTGAGATCTAAGCCAAAAGACTCAACTAAAAGCAAGTTTCTATGTGTCGGTACCTAGTTCTTGTATCAGATTTTTTCATCCACACGAAGACATGAACAACTCGAGCCTACAATGTAAAGTGCCATTCACGGTAATGCGCAGTTGTAAACACTAACCGCGGTAAGAGTAAAGCCCCTGATGGTATAACGGTATAACCACAAAGAAAACTTTGAAACCGCGGTTTTATTTTGTACGTCGATCAGGAGCGTTAGCCGTATATGCCAGGTGGATGGCTAGCCCTGGTGTCAGAGTTTTTAAGCCACCTGAATGCCTCTGACATGGCTAAACAGTTAATACAACCGGGGCCTATAATTTAACTTGTCATCCAAGCCACGGTAGCGCTCAGCTATAAATGCCACCCGCGGTCACCCATCCGAAGACTGACCGTGCTGAACGTTACTTACCTTCGATGATCGCTAACAAACACCTAATCAAACTACGCTATGACCGCTACTGCGACCGCGGTCACAAATCCGAAAATTGGCCGAACTGACGTAGACAATCATCGTCACTTTGGTGATCTGTATGTACTCGTAAGTAATCGTGCTATGCTATGAATGAATGCCTCACACTATACCTTAGCGGGCTTACATACTATTCTCATTATCCTTCTGTGTTAATATGGGACTTATCGCGCAATAAAACATGAGATATGTACCCATGAAAACGACCAATGCAACATGGTTTTTTTTTATTAAAAAATCAATTATCCCCAACTTAATTTGGGAATTTATTTAACATATTTTGCTTATCAACCAACTTTTAAATGTAAATTTTAACAATTATATTGTGAGAGTTTTATTCCGCGTCGTTATTAATAGATTACATAATATTAATCAATTTGTAGATAAAGTATATTATATTTGTCAAAAAAAAATTTAATATCCCGAAAAAACAGAACATACTTATGGGTCGAAAGACCCATAAGTATGCAATGCAACTTGGTTAGACGTCGGGAGAAAAAGAGGTACTTAATTAGTAAATATCTCATGTTTTATTGCGCGATAAGTTCCGTATTAAAATAAAAGGATAATGTGCTCAAATCGCGAAAGTTTAAAATTAACATACTATTCTCCTTGTGACGCATTTATATACGAAACAACCTTTTACAACAGGTGTCTCTGTATAATTATGAACACTTCACTAACATTGCTCTCAAGCTGACACTAGTTGATGCCAAAGAAAGAAAATAAAGAAAAATATAACCAAGCGGCGACGAAACTACGCAATTCCAGCTGTCTATTTATCCACATTAAGATACAAACTTTAAGATCTAAAATAAACTCTATTTCCAAAGGAAAAAGTTATAAATCCAATACGTTCCAACGGTAATATTCTTTGAAAAGTTTCTAGGGAAAATACAACTTAGTTCAGAGTAGCGTAGATAAATTTTTGTTTGCAAGCGAGTTGTTGAGGTCAGTAGAGCGAGTTCTAGCAACAGGTTATATCGATCGGAGCGCCATCTATAATTTTAAAGTAAACGACGCCGGTTTGTCCAGTTTTTGCTTTGTTGACTCTTGGTTAGTTTCTCAGGCTTACTATAAATAAATAGAGGGGTTTGAAGGTGGGAAAAGGGGGAGCTAGTTCAATTTGAAGTTCTTACAGAACTCCAGATTTTAATTGTTAGGTTTTTGTAGAGTAGAATCGTTTTAGCGGCAGAGTTTTTTTCTAAACCCCGCCTGTACCACGTAATATTAGGGGCAACTCATAGAATATTAAGAACTAAAGTAATAGAATAGCGTTCGGAAAATTGCGTAACGTCTTCTCGTCCGACATACCTCAGTGCCTCAAGTCGAAAGTTTTCGACCAGTGTGTGTTGCTAGTGATGACTTATGGCACAGAAACGTGGTCTCTAACTATGGGCCTAATTGGTAAGCTTCAAGTAGCCCAACGAGCCATGGAGAGGGCTATGCTCGGAGTTTCTCTGCGAGATCGAATCAGGAATGAGGAGATCCGTAGAAGAACCAAGGTCACCGACATAGCCCAGCGGATTGGCAGGTTGAAGTGGAAATGAGCAGGGCACATAGCGCGGAGGACTGATGACCGATGGGGTCGAAAAGTCCTCGAGTGGAGACCACGTACCGGCAAGCGCAGCGTAGGAGTTCCACCCACAAGGTGGACGGACAACCTCATTAAGACCGCAAGATCGCGCTGGATGCAAGCCGCTACCAACCGGTCTTATTGGAGGTCTTTAGGGGAGGCCTATGTCCAGCAGTGGACGTCCTATGGCTGAAAAGAAGAAGAAGAGTTAGTTATTAATATTCAAAAGATATACATCACTTTGTCCCATTTTAAATATGAAATTTAAAAGGTGTTAGAAAAATATGCACATACACCGAACTTACGTAATATACGGGGTTCACAAATTAGCATTGAGCTATCTCGGGTGTCCAAATTCAAAAAAGTAAAAAGTAGGAAGGTAAAATGATCAGAGATTTGAACCTTCTTACTGGAACTAGAGGGTTCAAATTTCCGAAAAAGACGAAAGACCAAGTGTAACCTTAACTATTTTGACATTCCAACTGGTGATTTTGACGTATGCGACAGACATTGCGTTTTTTTTTGTTCAAAGTCACTCTCGAGTATGCTATAATGATAATGAATATAAATAAGACAGCTGTAATGTAAGCTGTAAGCTTCAAAGAAGTGAAGACAGATGTAACGTAGTTTTTATTTCAGTAAAATTTAGCAATACTTCTATTCCAGAGTTTAACATCTCAATATCTCAGAGTGATAAGCGCAGAGCCGCGCGGTTTGGTAGGTATTTGGTTCAACATTTAAGGTGGTTTAGACATTTTTTCTCTAAGTAGCAAAATAAACCCTCATCATGATAGCCACTTTATTGGGATAAAATTGGACATCTACAGCTGCATATAGGCTACAGATCTCCAATAATATTGGTTGTATGTCGTTAGCATCCAGTGGGATCCCGCGCTGTGTACGAAATGGGCCTGCTTTACGAAAAAAAATAACGCTAAATAACTGTATAATGAATAGGTGATATAGATGTTTCACAATAGTATTCAATACAACATTAACGAAGTACTAAAAGTCAGAATAAATGTTCTTAAGCCGGAGCAAACAATTTAAAAATGGTTCAATTATGACAATCATGGCCATAATCTGGTTGGTTAGCGCGTCACGAGCATAATGCAAGCAGGATTGAGCAAACATTATTGTTGACAGGAGCAATAAATGTGCCAGCGACGCACATGCTCTTTAAATGTTGCTCCGACGCAATAGTCCTAATTGCACTCGGCGTTTTTTTATTCAATTTTTTATTTGTGGTAACTCAGTGTTTTGCATTCGCTAATTTCGCTATAGGCCGAATGAAACTTCTTGGCGGCTGAGATTTTAGCATAACTACATCATCTATCAGCCACATGACGTCCACTGCTGGACATAGGCCTCCCCTGTGGATCTTCAATAAGACCGGTTGGTAGCGACTTGCTACGGATAACCCAATTATCCGTAGCAAGTCGCTACCAACCGGTCTTATTGGAGATCCACAGGGGAGGCCTATGTCCAGCAGTTTCCTGACTGAAGCTCACTTAACAGCTGCGCGAGGTTTGGAATATCCGCTGGCTCCGCAGCTAGTAGCTAACATCACACCAGCCAAAAAGTTTAATTCAGTCTATACCAGGGAATTGATGTGAATCATATAGACCAATCGTTCTTCGTGGGCAAGTTTATATTGAGCAATGGACTATAAAAATCCTAAAACAGTTTCAGACTTCAACCGTGTTACCACAAAATACGATTATCTCTGACCAAATAAAAAATCAAGACAGAATATTATGAACAAACAATCAAAAGCCGGCAAAAGTACCTACGCCTCTCCGTGTACTGACACAATTACACACTCAAACACGTAGTACGAAACTACGCCTTGGCTCGCAGTCGAACTGTGGTGGGACGCACTCACCACATATATAAAAAACCGGCCTTATTTGTCTGTTCACGACGTCCCGTATTGATTTTTTATTTGGTCTGAGCAAAATATTTACACACGCTTTAGCGTGGCGCGTAGATCTTTTGTGGTAAGATGGCAACAGTCTTAAAAAGTCCGGAAAGTATTGTTTTAATTTGACATTTAGCACAGTACAACCAATGGCTCAAGGAGAAAACTCCACCAGCAATAACGTCATTTTCCACTGGGTTTCGGTGGTGCGCCCGCGCAGGGGGGCTATTACCGTGTCCACGAGCGGAACATTGCCAAGGTCGCGCGACACCACGCCGCTTCTGTTTATTTAAAGCTAATTGCAGACGACCGCGTCACAACCACAAACAAAAAAATGTCGTCGAACCTACGAGCAAATATCTATAGAGTCACAATCGTCCAAAAAAAGTGTCCAAGCGTGTACTCTTTACAAGTTTCGTATACGACCAAACCGTGCGAAGTTCAAAAACGCTCCCCAGTAGGGATAAAACGGTACGGATAAGTGTAGCATCGTTTTTGGCTACGGCATCATTGTTTGTTTCTGATGACATTTTTATACACACTTTTCAGTTTTCAGGCGACTAGTTGAATATGAATGGAAGGAATTTGATGGAAGGTGGAGTACATCTTTGTTGAAGTTGAATATGATGGAAGGTGGAGTACATCTTTGTTGAAGTTGAATATAATGGAAGGTGGAGTACATCTTTGTTGAAGTTGAATATGATGGAAGGTGGAGTACATCTTTGTTGAAGTTGAATATGATGGAAGGTGGAGTACATCTTTGTTGAAGTTGAATATGATGGAAGGTGGAGTACATCTTTGTTGAAGTTGAATATGATGGAAGGTGGAGTACATCTTTGTTGAAGTTGAATATGATGGAAGGTGGAGAAGATCTTTGACTGAGTGGCTTCCAATAGCAGACAGGCGTTCTGTAGGCAGACCACCAGCCCGATGGGTCGACGACATCAGATCCATCGCGGGACACGCGTGGATAAGATCAGCCCGAGACAGGGAAAACTGGCACAAGGGAGAGGAGGCCTATACCCAGCAGTGGGTCGATACAGGCTGATGATGATGAGTTGAATATGTACTCTGTACAGTGTGCAAATACCTAAAATATTTACATAGATACGTATCATTATAAATAACTTGTATTACGAAGACGACCTTAAAATCGCGATAAATCAAAACAGCTATGTGCTATACATAGCATAATCTGTATCTAAATATTGATTTAGATGCTGTAGATTTTCAGTGTATTTGTTGAACGTACTGTTAGAACACCGTTAAACCCATGCTTTGTTTCGTTTTGTTTGTGTAATAACACACCCGGTGCCATCGAAACGAATGCGCAGTTGTTTGTTTGGTCTCCACAGTATCTACACTCCACTAACGCAGAGTTGAGTTGCAATTTGTAGTCTGTGAATCCACAGTATATAAGTGCTATATTTGCTTAGTGCGAAACTAAACAGCCTTAAACGGAGCGGAGCTGCTCTTTTTATTTACTACTTCGCCAAAATGGCACAACTTCAATCGTGTACAAAATTATAACAGTTTATTCGAATCAACGTGTATATTTTTTTGAATATAAAATAAATAATATTTTTGATTTTTCAAAAACAGCTCAGACGAAATCGATATAATATAAATAGAACCGCGTCTAAAGTACGACCAGCCAATCACAATACAAAAACATTAAACTCGGTTTATAATTACCGGAGTAATCGCGTAACATACATACAAAAACACAAAGATGAATTGATAACCACCCTTTTTTGAAGTCGGTTAAAAATATGGCATTTCTGCAATATCTGCAGTGAAACAATCTATCCCAGATGTCCGAATACATTATTTGTAAAGTTCTCTAGCCTCCGTCCTCCTCCATCAATGGCATACAGTCAATTGGTTGTTTGAAGCTATATAAACATACCTAATTAGTTTAAAATTACATCAATTAAACAGTAGGTCTTATTAATCTAGCGCGAGCTATAAAATGCTCTGGCTAGCTCCGCTTCGCTGTAGTGGAGAGCGTGGGCCTTATGGCCTTCACTTCAACAGTATTTTTTTAACTGAAAACACTTGTGTAATAGCAAGTTAAAATGGCAGCGGGCTGGGCACATCGCTCGAAGAAAGGACGGCCAATGGGGCCGTAAGTTCTCGAATGGAGACCACTGATCAGCATGCGCAGCAGGCGTTAACTGTAAAAGTGCTAGTCTGTCCACCGACTTGGTGGACCGACAATATCACTAAGACGGCGAACGCGCTGGATAAAGGTTGCTTCCAACCTGGCTTTTTGGAAAACCATAGGGGATGCCTATGTCCAGCAGTGAACGTCCTACAGGTAATTGATACTTACAGTCCATTCGCAGTTACTTTACCTCTGACATTCGTCACTATCTCGGTCTAGTCATTTCACACCATCACAGGTTAGACAGAGACACATTGACAAATGTCAGAGGTAAAATATCTGTGAACGGACTGTACTACATGGATTTGTTTGAATTTGTCGCTGCTGGGACCTCTGGCTTGTAGTGGAAGGTGGGCTTTACAGTTTGAACGTATTCATAGGTATTTACTTTCGATATTGCGCAACAATGACGCGTCTGTTATTGGTTTGTTATTTTCCGCATCTGCCCTAGTTGATGAAGATAGGTATCTCCAGATTTCGTTCATGACTTGCGCTTCTTGCTGGGTTATCCAATTATGGCGTGCTTCTGTCTGTTACAACCTCGTTTCAACACCAGGTTAAAAGGAAACGTCTGTATTATCGCAGTCGAATGTCTAATGGTAACATAATAACTTAGATTAGACAGGAAAATACGGAATATATAAATATGCAGATTGATATCCGACTATATTACGAGTTTAAACGCGAAAGTTTGTGAGTATGTATGGATATTATGTTAGTTACTCTTTCACACATAAACGGATGAACCAACTTGGATGAAATTCGGTACGGAGGTAGCTTGAATCTTGGATTAATATATAGGCCACTTTTTACTTCGAACCATCGCGGGGAACACCGTGGAGCGCAGCTAGTAACTTATAAGGTTCAATTTCGTGGTGCATCTCTATAATCCTACATATAGCTCGACTCGCTCTTGACCGATTTGGTTCATACTCGGAAATCTTATTGGGATTTGGATATTAATACGATCGTGATGAATATTATCAAAATCGGGTAATAAATAGTCCTACAGTAATCCTCCCCTAATTTTATTGTGTTAGGGCAATACGCTCCAATCAAAGATTGCCGACGATTTTTGATACCTACCAAGTTTGGTCACGCACGATTCAGCTAATTCCAATACGAAGCAGAGTCGCTTCGCTCGCTAGGTCAAATATAAAAATAAAAATTGACCAAGTGCGAGTCGGACTCGAGCACGAAGGGTTCCGTACTGTGTTGGAGCCCTCTTAGCCCCATTATTCTTGCCGTTATTAATAGCGAACAAAAACTTGTAAAAAAATCAATTTTGTTGTATGGGAGCCTCCTTAAATATTTATTTTATTCTGTTTTTAGTATTTGTTGTTATAGCGGCATTAGAAATGCATCATCTGTGAAAATTTTAGCTAGACAGCAAGCTAGACAACAAAAAATACTATCACGGTTCATGAGATACAGCCTGGTGACAGACAGGCAGACAGACAGACGGACATCAGAGTCTTAGTAAAAGGGTCCCGTTTTTACCCTTTGGGTACGGAACCCTCAAAACTGTTTAATGTCATAGATGTCGTAAGCTTTAGATATTCTCGTATCCATAAAAAAACATGGTCACACAAATCTTGTAATTGGCCAGAAAACTTGGATATAAGCACAGAATATCTGAAATACCAATACCGTACATAAATTGGTAAACCGAGCAAAGGCAAGATCTGTAATAGCGAGACAAGTCTGCGTCGCTTGCGCAGCGTGCGGGCGCCGCGTCCTTGCCAACAGTTCCGTGAAAGGAGATCGGTTACACACGACGTCTCTTAGGGTTGCCATATTGCGAAAAAAAAAATCGTTTATGCCCAATAAATATTTTTCCAAAAGCTTCTGAATATGTTAAAAATCGGCCAAGTACAAGTTGGACTCGCAGGGTTCCGTACCATGTAGGAGCCCATTGGCAAAAAAATCACGTTTGTTGTATGGGAGCGCCCCTAAAATATTTACCTATATATTATTCTGTTTTTAGTATTTGTTGTTATAGCGGCAATCGAAATACATCATCTGTGAAAATTTCAACTCTCTAGCTATTACGGTTCATGAGATACAGCCCGGTGACAGACAGACCGCGGAGTCTTAGTAATAGGGTCCCGTTTTTACCCTTTGGGTACGGAACCCTAAAAACTATATTTCAGGTCCAAATAAGATAAGAATTTCTTTTAATTGAATTATTAATTAATCATCAAGTCTGCATACGTTATAATAATCTTACATGTGTCTTAATAAAATAAATACTATTGAGAGCAAAACATTCGACACCAGTTTAAACACTCTCTTGAAGTTAAATCATTACAATCCTGCGGGACACTGAAAAAATATGAATTGCCTAAATACGAGTAAATGCTCATTACTCGTGGTATGTTTCAAAGTTAGGTCTTCGTGTCCACCTATGTCCTATAGCACTCGTACCTTTATAGCTTCAACTACATAAGGTTGTATTTTTCTTGGCATTCGATGCTAATTTAAATAAAGTGCGCCAATTTTGTTACTTCACGTACCTACGAGTATATGTTTTGGTCTCTGTTCTATTTTATTTATTACAACCATTGCATTTTTTATAAAATAAAAATTATATGCCAAATTATGTATACGATTTTTTTTTCATATTTTACGTCTGGTAACCCTATCAGTAATCCACGATAATTTAGAATATCGTGCGGGGCTGTCATTCGAAATATTGCGAAGGCTTTCGTTTATCTATCGATGCAGTGATAGGGATCGCTACAACTTCTGTCTCGACGCTATCTATTCTACACCCGGCTATTGCACCCGCCATCTTGCACTATTCACTACCACTACATAGTATAAAACAAAGTCGCTTCCCGCTGTTTGTCTGTACCCATGTATGCTTATATCTTTCAAACCACACAACGGATTTTGATGCGGTTTTTTTAATAGATAGATTAATTCAAGAGGAGGGTTTACATGTATAATACACTTGTGCGAAGCCGGGGCGGGTCGCTAGTTCAAAATAAATGTGAACTTCTGAGATAAAAATTATTTACAAAACTATTGCAAATACATATGTTACATCCTATTAATTGTAGCTTACAATAATCAATTAAATTTTTAATGTTGTATGATTTACCTATTGATAATAGTATTTTTTTATAGTTGAATTAATTATAAATTCTGTTAGTTTAAAAAAAATGACGATGTTGTTAATGCAGCAAGCATTGGAATTTGAAAAAACAAAAAGAAGTGATGACACAAGCTCATTTTAATACATTCGTAATACTGCTGTGTAATATAACATTTTAAATTAAAAATTTAAAAAACCCCCGACACAAAAATATTTGACAACAAACTTTCAATTGACAACCATTTTGGGCACATTTGTAGAATTTTGGTTCTTCCATCCCCACTTTAACCCACCATAACTCTTAAACGGCTCAATCGATTTTTATAAAACATAGCTAAGAACACTCTCGATTAAGTCTCCTTTCATCCAAAAAAAACTAAACTGAAATCGGTTCAGTGGTTCGGGCGCTATGATGCGACAGACAGACAGACAGACAAACAGACACGTCAAACTTATAACACCCCTCTTTTTCGTCGGGGGTTAAAAATGTAACTATTCCATTAAATATATTGATTTAATCATTATTGAGAGAGCTCCAATTTTTCAGCGAGCGACAGTGATTTTAATGTTTCTTCAAGTATTAAATTGGTTTAGAATAAATTAATAGTAAATAATCCCGAATAAGACGACATTGAGACATACTGGCCGTAGTGGTCTAGTGGTCGTAACGCTGGCCTGTCATTCTCGAGGTCGTGGGTTCAATCCCGGTCGGTACCAATGAGTTTCTTTGGAACTTATGTACGGAATTTCACAACACTGGCTTTTTAGTGAAGGAAAACATCGTGAGGCAACCTGCATACGTCGGTAGAAGAAATTCGATGGAGTGTGTGAATCCACCAACCCGTACTGGGCCAGCGTGGTGGATATGGCCCAATCACCCTTCGTGGGTAGGCCTACGTCTTGCAGTGGACTATTAAAAAAGGCTGGTACAGAGACATACTAGAAGTATGAATAGGAACACGAAATAGAAAACCACGCTTAATTTGTAATAAGTGGTCTCAACATCAATGATTACTCGTATTTTAATTCGGCTTTTTTCCTACATTTTCTGATTTCTCTACTAAAAGTGACAAGTTTCATTCAAACAATTTAGCTTGACAGTAGTTGTAGCTTGTAGGCATTATGACGTCACATCCGGTAGTTGATCAACTGCGAGCCATGTCATGATGACTGTCATTATCTAGATGATTGTTGAAGAGCATGTTTACTTTTTTATCTGTACTGATGAACAATCGTTCAAGAGCTAAATTTATGTTTCGTTTTCCTCGTGTAATATGAATAAATCATAACCATAATAGCAAATACCCATGTCGAATACTTATTTGGTTACAAATGTGAAATGTAATTGAGATTTTCTGATTCTTAGAAGTGGTAATATCACAGAAAAATGCCAAGTCGATGGGTAATATGAATGAATGAAACCTGCCATTCAATAAGCTGTTTTTAGGATTCCGTACGCAAGACGAAAGGAAATTGATCTTGATGTCACGTATTTTCCGGCTCTAAAGCTGATATAAGAAAACTAAAAAGATATTTAATAAGCTCAAGGTAGCCCAACGCGCTATGGAGAGGGCTATGCTCGGAGTCTCTCTGCGTGATCGAATCAGAATGAGGAGATTCGCAGACGAACCAAAGTTACTGACATAGCCCAACGGATAAGTAAGTTGAAATGGCAATGGGCAGGGCACATAACTCGGAGAACTGATGGCCGATGGGGCAGTAAAGTTCTTGAATGGAGACCACGCACCGGCAAGCGCAGCGTAGGACGTCCACCGACCAGGTGGACCGACGATATTATTAAGACCGCAGGAACGCGCTGGATACAGGGCGCTTCCAACCGGCCTTATTGGAAATCCAAGGTGGAGGCCTATGTCCAGCAGTGGACGTCCTACGGCTGATAATGATGATGACGATGATAATATTAATAGTATGTTTTTGTACCCTGTGCGAGTCACATAATAGGTAGGTATATCTTGGTAGGTAATAAATTATTAAAATTAATTGATACAATTTACTTACCCAAAGTATGCTTTTATTTAGTTTGTGACAATAAAGGTATACCTACTCCTGTCTTGTATAATCTTTTTAGATCTTACCCAAAATTTTATTAAAGTAATGAAAATTACATCCCATTCTAGAAAATGATTTTCTTGAATTTTGAATATTTTCCTTTATTTAGATAGAACAATAGTACTTAGTATGAAAGTGTAGTAGTGGTAGTGTTGGGTTGTAACAAAATGAAATATTTCTACAGCATAAAAATATTTTACTGGACCTTTCGAACCAACCTTTTTACTCATTCCCAACTAGATAATATTTTCTTAGAAACGCGAAGTATAAACATTTGACGCCAGACGTTTTGCTAGGAAGGCGTTCTACAAAATCGTCTCGTGATATCGGATATCCAACATTATACTAGGGTAATAATAAGCCCGATTACAGAGGCGCCATCGTAATTATATAAGCTAAAAAGCATACTCGTAGTTCTGTTTCTTTTTCACTTTAGGCATTCGACAGAGACAACGCTTTTTACGTTGCTATTAATACGCTGGCGCCTCTGTAACCGGGCTTATTAGGTGTGTAATATCTAGTCAGCACTTTAATGCGTCTATTTCTTAGATAAAAATTGCTATTCTTAGACAGTTTATTGTAAGTGTGGATGATACAAACTTATAAAATTAAATCTGATGAAACCCCGAATCAATGACGAAACTCAACAAAGTAAACAGTTCAGATCACAGCGAACACAGTTGTATAATTCGACTTGCTATGTATACCTACACATAGAACAACAATTTAAAATATTACTCAAAAAATAAATCTACCTAAAAACGTGTAAAATCCTTCGTAAAATGATGAGCTACGCAATAGATCACTCTTTAATTTAATCATTAGAATGGTTAAACGTATGCGTAAATGGTCGCTTGACCAAGTAAGAGCAGGTGCGAGTACTGAAAATCTAAGATTGTGAAAACGGTAGAGCATACATAGCATGCGATCTTCTATGAACGATAGAAAAAATTCGAATGTTTCAAAAATTAGAGCCTGGAGCTCTATTTTTGAGCCGATAACCCGTTGAGATGTAAGTACCTATACGGATAATAAATGATAGAAAGAGGGTGATGTGTAGGAACGACCATACTCACATGGTAACTAAATAAGACATACTTTTTATGAAATGTTACTTACGACACGATATGATAAGTAGTAAAAATTGGTATCATTAGAAAGATAATTTAATCATACGTTTTGTACGGTTGGTGTTAACGGTGTAAACGGTTTATTACGCTTGTCTACAAAAAACCATTCATAATGAATTCAAAAAAAAATATCTATGAGCATTTTTCGGTAAGCAAGCTGTCATAGGCATTGTAAATCATTGTAAATAAATAATAATTGATAAAAAAGATGTTCATGTGGTTATCACGTCGGTGATAGACGGTCTTCAGCGGCTCTTAGACCAAGAGTAAAGACCAGGAGCGAACATTGAAATTTGAAAAGTGGGAACGGGATATAACATTATATAAAAGTCATTTTCTAACGTTTTAAAGTAAGTAGTTGACAGATATTTACGAAAAAATAAAATTATGAAAACGAAAATAACGTAACAAATTCGTAGTTAACAACTTGATTTAGTTAGGACTAAAAAATAAGTGTTATACAGAATATCATTTTCAGGGTTGGTTCCGTGTTAAAACTGAGTTCATAATCATTTTACAAAACCAGTACTTACAAAGTTGTATAATGACTTTTGGCGTACGGTTCCAGTAATAACCCCGTATTAGATTAACCAATTTCGCTAATCAACCCTGACTTCTCGTAACCAACACTGAAGGTAATAGGATCCGCCTATTCAGCATATGTACATTACACGCGTTATTATATTACGGGTTCGTGAACCTAATACAAGATTCTTGGTATAAGCATATAGGAGAAAACGTTTCAAGGACTCTCTCATGGTTAAAGTACTCGTAAGTAAGCACTTACTTACTTTATGGTTAGATTCTATGTGCGATCATTTAAGAACCTACTAAAGAGAAACATCACAAAAAAGATCGAGCAACAGCGTGTTGGTCAAAAATAATTTATTACCTAGGTGTAGTTATAGAGTTAGAGGTCATAAGTTGAAATAAAAATATACTAATTCAATGTGACCAGGTCAAAAAAAAGATTCTATCGCACAAGTTTCTGTCGCTGTTTTATTGAGTAAATATGCAAAGAAATACTTGGATTAAAAAAAAAAGTATAGTAGAATTTCTCAAACGCAGCTTTAAAGCTTTACTGACGTACCTACACACCAAAAAATAAATAACAAAACCAAAAGTAAACAGTAATTTACATAAATAGTAATGTTCATATATAAATATACGTTATTTTCGGTACAAAAAGACAGTTAAAATAACAGGTTGCGTCACTCACTTCAACGACCTCCCATTACCTCCTTATCACTAAGGTATAAAAGTCGGCCGACTTTGCTCTGCGACACTCGACGCTATTTCATAGACTTGCTTCTAGTTCAACTATAAAAGATACTTATGACTTGGGACAAATTACTACTTAAGATTGGGGACAAAATTTTTAGAGCATGGTCCACTTGGAGAATCCATCCGAAATTAACTTAAAATATTTTTTTTATTGAGAGCCAGAATTCATCACTATAAACAGGTTTAACTACGAGTACAATCTACAAACAAGTTTAAATACAAGAACACCTTGCTCTTATAAAAACACAAAAAAAACTGTAGACAAATTAGAAAGGTTTATTGTTTTGTAAGGCAGAGAGATTTTTCCAAAATACCTAATCGCTGATTTTGTCTAAACATCAAGATCTCTATGATGGCCTAATGATGAAGTGCGATTTATTATAAGTGCAGCAAATAAATCCACGAGTCAGCACTAAAGCCAACTGAACGTCCTTTCGTTCCTGGCAAAGGCAAAAAGCGGTTCATGAACAATTTCAGATCAAAATTATGAGACTAACCAATTATTTTGAATATTATTATATTGCACTGTGAAATCCTGCACTTTATAAGGCGTCAAATTGTTCATGTACAGCTTTATTAATGTAGGACCTACGCAGAGCTACTTCGGAGTCAACTAACTAACAAAAAATGCCAAGTCGATGATTTAACTGTATTTTTAACCGACTTCCAAAAAGGAGGAGGTTCTATGTTCGTCTGTATGCTTTTTTTGTGTATGTTCATCGATAAATTCACCAATTGTGAATACAATCGAAACACTACTTTTTAGTTCGAAAGGGTATACCCGAGTATTCGAGTACTCCCGAAGAATGGGACTACCCATTTAAATTTTACAGAAATCGGCTGAGCCGTTTTTTAAAAATGAAAAATAATGTAAGTAAATAATTCGAGCGAAATTTTCGAATTTTGTTCACTATGGAAGGCGGTTTTGCCATTTTTTGCGAAATATAATTATAATGTCTTTTGCTTTATTTGATAATAATGTAATTTCAATTCACTTGTAAAAGACAAAAAACGGACTAAATATTCCGAAGTAACTCTGAGTGTCATAACGGGAGAAAAGCCAGACGCCAGAGAAGTTCCATAGGCCGTAGAACTGATAAAATCATCCAAACATAAAGATGTCCCAGGCCAATGATGAAGTGCAATTATAAATGCAACAAGTAAATCCACGAGCCAGCCTGAAGGCAACTGGTCGTCCTTCGGTCCCTGGTAGCTTTGGCCGCGGTTCAACGACCCGGAAAAGCTTATAAGGAATACACGTAACCTGCGCCCGCGCCGACGGCGACGGTGCCGTAATGAAAACTTATTTTTGACCGTAACCGATGACTTGATGTAATCTTATCGCATTTTTACGATGTAAGACATTTTAGAATCTTTATTTAATATTTTATGGACGATTTTTCAAAACGATACAATGTAGCATTGAAAAATTGTGTTTGATATCTTTTTCATTATGGCTTTGGTTGTTTATTTAGTTGGTAAGCTTTATAAAATCGATTATTTTGTTGTTTGTTTTATCGATACCTGCATTTGACCATACTTTGCTTTGCGTCTAACATGTAAATAGAAGCGTAGTACATCTTAGACCGCATTTCTTAGCTAGACGATACCTGTTTTTGACCGACGAACCGAACCAGAGGAGGTTTTTTTTTTTTTTTTTTTTTTTATTCTGAATAGGTTTGCGTTTGACCACATACTGCCTGTACTCAATTCGACGCGTATGTATATTTTTTATGTTTACGCATAACTTTTTTCATAGTATTATAGTCCTATTTCAATAATTCTTTTTTATTGGAAAGAGTATACTTCGAAATTGGTCCCATTGAAATTTTATTGAAATCGGCTGAGCCATTTTTGATAAATCAACAATAATGTGAAAAATGCTACATCGATCCGTGCGAAATATTCGCGAATTCTGTACACGGGTGAAGTCGGTCATGCTATTTTTTGCAAAAAATAATTAAATCATCATTATTTCAACCGTAGGACGTTCGCTGTTGGACATAGGTCTCTCCTATAGATCTCAAATAAGACCGGTGTGGAGCACTTGCATTTAGTGCGATGCTGCCACTTAAAGAGGTCATAAATCCTCCTTGTTAGTTAACGTCCTATGCTGCAGTCACCGGTATGATGTCTTCACTCGAGAACTTTACGCCTTCATCTCTCAAACGAGTTTACTTTTTTATGTGTGAGTTTATTTATTTCTGGTATGTTCTGAATTTGAAGTTACCTACGTTGTAGTACGTTTGAACACAAAAACAACAATATACAAAAAACAAAAAACAAACAATATACCTACTTTACAACTAATTTAAGTTAGTTAATAATTACAACATTCGATCCATTAAGACGGAAAATGTTACAACAGGAAAACGAACCCTTTTAAGGGTTCCGTACCCAAAGGGAAAAACGGGACCCTATTACTAAGACTTCGATGTCCGTCTGTCTGTCTGTCCGTGTCACCGGGCTGTATCTCATGAACCATGACAGCTAGGCAGCTGAAATTTTCACAGATGATGTATTTCGGTTGCCGCTAGAACAACAAATAAACTAAAAACAAAATAAAATAAATATTTAAGGGGGGCTCCCATACAACAAACCTGAATTTTTTCCCTCTATATTAATAATGGTAACAGGTAGATGCTTGAAATTTTCACAGAATATTTAGTTTTATATTCCCTTCAATAATAAATAAAAAAAATTAAATAAAATAAATATTTAAGGGGGGCTCCCATACAGTACGGAACCATCCATGCGCGAGTCCGACTCGTACTTGGCCGATTATTTCTATTTCGGTCGTCATAAAACTTAGTCCAAGTTGTTATAAATAGTCCTACCTCAACACGGCTCGAGTTGCCTAATGGTGGCATAAAGTATGTTGTATTGGCAGCGTGGTTGGCGACGGGCCAACGCTTCGGACACTGCCGGGTTACTATCGTATTTGTACCTGTGGAGTGTCTAGCTTTGATATTTCCTTCCTTATTGATCGAGTGTAAGCGAAGATCTCCGTTTTAACACAGTGATTTTGCTTTCGTCTCTCCAGATGTTCGTTTTCGACTCGACGATCGCGATAAGGTCGCGATTTTCGACGAATCTCGACGAAACTTGGTACACAGGTTATAGGTATACAGGGTCATAGGTATTAAACGCAAAACCTTTTAAGGGCGGGTCTAGTACATCTAGACAAACAACTTTTGTACTACGACTTTGAAATATAGCAAAAACATTCGCTTCTTCATTCCTTTTGCCGCGCGTCAAAGAACTTTTTGTATGAAAAAGCAGATTTTTTTCTTCGTGATTTTCTTAAATTCCTAAAATAAAAGTTGTTTGTCTAGATGTACTAGACCAGCCATTAAAAGGTTTTGCGTTTAATACCTATGACCCTGTATAGTTTGCCTCACGATGTTTTCCTTTACAGTGATGTGAAAAACGTACATAATTTAAAAACTCATTGATACCGGATTAGGATTTGCAACCACAACCTCATGATAGAGTAAACACTCTTCTACTAGATCGCAACGGCTTAACCTACGCCTTTGTCTATATATTGCTTTGTCTCTCTTAGTTTCGTTGTGCCAGTACCTACATAAACAGCATTTATTGGTGCGTCAAAATGCTCTCTTACAACATTCGCGAATGCCGCTCGAATGACGCGCGGGCGCAGTGTGAACGACGCGCGACGTCTCAACGACGAACAAAACTTATGCGACAAGCAACATATATGCGACAAGCGACATTTACGTGACAAATGAAATTTATGAACTCATCAAATACATTTACATGTTCCGTATACTCGTAACTACATGTTACAAGTAGGTATTTAAAATAGACACTTATACTTATTTAGTCAAACGTAAGCCAGTATAACAGGTACTTAAATGAAAAAGATAAAAATATTTATATAACATATACGGCAGAGGAAGTATTAATAAGTAATAGCGTCTAATGCCTACACATTTTTTCTTCATAAGATCTACAAGCCTCAAGTAAATCAGCAATTTCAAATTATATGGCACAATCATGACAGTTCCTAAGATTCAAAGGCCAAAGCGAGCGAAGCTTAGTACAGGCCGAATAAAACTTCTTGGCGACTGTGAAGTTAACTACAATCTACGCAAAACCGAATCCTGACTGGAGCTCACATAATAGCTACGCAAAGATTGGGTTTTGGGCAGCTTGTAGCTAACTTCATAGCCGCCAAAAAGTTTGAATCGGCCTCACAAAACTCGCTAGCAGTCTGGCTGCACATCAGTTCTCACGATCAGCCATCTAGCACAATGCAGGACTCGTGATTCACACCGCTGCAGCTACACGCCTCTTTATTACTGAATGTATTACTATGTGTGTCTCATCCTTTATTGCTGACTAACGTATTACGAAAATTGTATTTCATCGCTTAATTCTTCAGATATGATTATTTTACCAAGTAGTACCTCTATTTACTAGGCTACTTCCGCACAAAATTTTAGAGATTTAAAAAAAACTCAACCATAAATTCATTTCCGTCCTACCTCCCTTATACCGCCATCTTGCGGTCACCTCATTCCTCTTTTGTGCGCGGCGACTTTCGCACGTCTCATTGCAATCGTCATGCAAAAACGCAGAGCGCACCAAAAAACCTACGGACACCAATATAAACGCTCAAGAGTTATATCGTCGTCATCGGGAAAAACAAGGTAAATTATAATAATTTTATTTGGTGAACAAATACAGTGAGTTTTAAAGTAGTTTTGGTTGGCTTTGGGACTGACTGCGAGTCATTAACTTTGCCATTTTCCAAAACACTACCGCATAATATGCGCAATATGCATCGGGGTTGACTGCGAGTCTCCAACGATGACAAAAAACATACAACCTAAAATAGGTGTAATGTTTCTTTGCGCTTCCAATATGATTTTACAAAATCATGCCTTGCAATATGCGTCGGGGTTGACTGCGAGTCTTCAACGATGACATTATGCAGAAAATACATACAACCTAAAATAGGTGTAATGTTTCTTTGCGCTTTCAATATGATTTTCCTAAATCATGTCTTGCAATATGCGTCGGGGTTGACTGCGAGTCCTCAACGATGACATTATGCAGAAAATACATACAACCTAAAATAGGTGTAATGTTTCTTTGCGCTTTCAATAATTGATTTTCCTAGATCATGTCTTGCAATATGCGTCGGGGTTGACTGAGAGTCCTCAACGATGACATTATGCAGAAAATACATACAACCTGAAATAGGTGTAATGTTCCTCTGTACATCCAATATGATGTTCTAAAAATCATGCCTTGCAATATGCGTCGGGGATGACTGCGAGTCTTCAACGATGTTATCAGAAAATACACACATCCTGAAACAGGTGTCATGTTCCTCTGCGCAGTTACGATAATTACGAAAGAATATTTTTTTTATCTTCGTTATTTTTATGTACCCTCACAAAAAAAAAAAAAAAAAAAAAAAAAAAAAAAAAAAAAAAAAAAAAAAAAATGTGTTCACAATTAAACATGCCTATCGTCATTGTAGATAATTAAGTCAACAGCCCGGAAGCGGCGCCGACCTATTTGACGTGGACTCTGGTTTAGAGGTAAACGGAGGCGATGAAGGTCAGCTAAGTCCCTTCAATAATCCCATAGTGGTGGATCCAGATATTTTACTGGCCCTAGGCGTTTCTACGGCAAACTAGATCATGATAAGTTAGTCAAAGTATGGCTACCCATTTCTAAAAAAAGGCTTACTAAAAGAACATAAAGACGCGATCATTAAATAATGTTTAATTCCAGACAACTGCAGGCTTTTAGGAGCCCCGATTTTAAGCGCAGAAGTATCTGCAGCGCAGTGTCGGACATGGACCGCAACCGCAATAAAACGCTTACTGCATCACAACATCAGCCCAAGGCGCCCCGATTTACCGCTATAAATAGGGACATCGACATTCTCCTAAAAACCGACAATAAGGTCTGTGAAACATTTCAGTAATGGTTGCCGAATACTTAGCGATTCATTTCACTTAATTACTCAAAACCATGTCAAACTTGTTATGCTCGGCTTGAATATGCCAGTGTTGTCCATCGTGTGATAGACAACACTGAAAGAGGCGAGACCTTATTTGGCTCGTCTTTACCGGAAAAAATCAAAGCAGCGAAGGCCATTGAAAAATTCTGAGGCCTTCAATTTGAAAAGCCAGTGCCAGCCGCGGCCCGCCGCCCGTACTCGGCATCGGCCCAGTAGCCGCCGCGATTCACTTCAAGGCGCTGGCACTGACTCGCCAATAGTACAAATACACACGGTTAGACTTACCCAGTACCCACTTTTTATAGAAATTGGTTAACAATTTTAATAAATAATAACGTTGTACTTCACTGGATAAAAACGGTTACAATACCTTATATTTAGGCGGTTTGTCAGCTAAATATTCCGGAAAATATATTTTCCGTTTCTGAGAAACTTGATAATGTTAGAAGCTATAATAAATGATTAACCATTGGCGCTATTTCGCGACGTAACCCGGCTAGTGACTAATTCGTAACTAAGTTATTTCTTAGACCAAAGCTCGAAGGAAACAAGCGTTTCATAGTTAATCTGAAACCACTTAATAAGTTTATCTTTAGGACTACCAAACAGCATGCAAATTTAATACCGCGTGACGGCTATATATCTAGCCACAATCGGTATTAAAGGCGCATTTTTTCTTGCCCCTACACGTACAAGGCCTTCCGACCGAAAGTACTTATGACTTCAATTTCAACCGAATAACCTATCAAAATTAAAAACATGAATTTAACGACATCCTTTTCTGTTTGTCCGTCGCCCCACGGGGTTTTACGAAAATAAAATAAAAGAAGCTATGGGGTATTTAAGACGTGGCGGATACAAATTAGTGTTTATTCGGATGTGCATCGCAAACACCTAAAGTCAATGCGTTACTCAATTATTCAGACTTCGTAATAAATTACGAAAAAAGTAATTTGACGCCGCAACTAAGTTGTAAATACCAGGGAATCGAGCTGATACCAACAATCTTACTATTGGCCTACGATAAGAGAAGTAAAATAGCCCAGATGGCAAAAAATGTTTACGAAGCTTAAATCTTACACTCTCTAGTTGCAGCATGCCCAGCCGCTAAATACGGGTGGATGTATAAAATCTAATATCTAGTAAGACATACAAAGATATGAGAGCGACAAAAATACCTTGCATTATTTAAAACTAGTAATGTGTACCGACATGGCTTCAAAAACGGTAAATCCGGATACGGAATGGCCCCTTTCCAAAAAAGCTTTCAATAATATTATTCAAATTTGGGCCAGCCAGAAATCAACTTATTTGCTTCTTGAGATAATACAAAACGTACCAGATTCATATCCTGAAAACAGGATTTGGACTCAGTATCTGTAGACGCATTTACCCTAAGTTAGGAGTTTAGTTACTTCTATGCCTTTCCACTATTTTCCCTAATATTAAAAGGCCTCAGAAAGATTGTCGACGGTCATGCAAACGAAATCTTAGATTTCCCTTATTGGCCTACGCAGCCGGTTTTCATTACTTCAAAACTTTATAACATCGGAGGTTCCTTCTTTGTATCAATCATGCGAAGAATATTTTACAATCTCACTTCAGAGATCATTATTCTTTACACAAAAACCTTATCCTGGGTGCCGCGAAACTCTGCAGTAGTCTTTCATCCGGCGAGGCGTCAGCGAAGACTCTCGATAACACTAATGTTAGCGACCTTCTCGGACAGCACTGTGAAACAGTACAAAACTTCACTTAAACTTTGGTGGCAGTTTTGTAACGTCAACAGTGAATACATACTCGTATATTATAGGAGTCATCATAGAAATCAGTGCTGACCTTTCAGGCAAAGCAATTCGAAAAAGGCTGTGCTTCAATTCCCACCGCTCCGCTTTGTCCGCTATCATAGGAAATAATGTAGGCTCTGAGGAATACGTCAAGCGTCTTCTCAAAGGTGCCTATAAATTAAGGCCTGCAAGACACTTTGGATCCTCAGTTAGTCTTAAATTCGATCTCATCGTGGCTTTTTAACAATAATTTAACCTCTTGTTATCTTATTAGCACTAGCCTCAAATTCCGGAAAGTGGAGTTAAAATTAACATCACGGATATTATAAAAACATCCACCATCGATAGAAAGCAACCAGTCTTGTTCTTGCCGTACTTTTCAGCCTTACTAATTCACCTACATTTACATTTACCATCCTTTCAGACTACATTTCTAAAACTAGTAATGTTAGAACTGAAAGCACAAGTAGGTTTTGTTAACATACAAACGGTCATATAAGCCTGCGACTACGCAATCCGTTAGTCCATGGGTGAAGCATGTCCTATCAGCGAGCGGCGCCGATATCAGAAATTGTAAAAGGACACAGCGCAAGACTCGCCTCATCTTGGCAGCGATTGCTGCTAGAGTTAACATAGAAACTATTTGTAAAACTGCGGGTTTGTCTAGTTCTCACAACTCATTCCTATATATATATCATTAACTAACGGACTATTTTTAACGAGGGCGAATTTGCCCGTTCCGTATATCTACCGTTTAATTAATATAAAATACCTAATTTTAGGTTATACTAATAACTATTAGTAATCATAGTTAATTTATAAAGTGATCATGAAACCTTGTATTAAGCACTAAACATGGCTATTAGTACTTAAAATAAGTTACAGTAAATAATATGCCTTTACCATTATTATTAGTTAGCTGTATTATTAAGACAGAAACAATAAAACTATAATTGATACTTTTATGGTTTTTGGAAAACTTTCTGCTCTAAACATCTACTTGGTAAAATAATCATATCTGAAGAATTAAGCGATGAAATACAATATATGATCAAACGAACTTCAGAGACGTGAAGTTCGATCATTATTGTATGAATCGCTTAATTCGAAGATATGATCACCCTCCCACCCTTATTCAACCCCATAACAGAAAGTTTTGGGTGAATATCTTGAATCTAAAATAATGAGGTGACCGCAAGATGGCGGTATAAGGGAGGTAGGACGGAAATGAATTTATGGTTGAGTTTTTTTTAAATCTCTAAAATTTTGTGCGGAAGTAGCCTAGTAAATAGAGGTACTACTTGGTAAAATAATCATATCTTCGAATTAAGCGATTCATACAATAATGATCGAACTTCACGTCTCTGAAGTTCGTTTGATCATATATAATACGCTGAAGATGTAAGCCAAATTGTTTTTGTAAACCGATAAATAAATGCAATTAACTCTCGATAAAGTGTAGGTGCAAATATGTACCTAAGACACTACGACACTGTGTATGTAAGGGTCAGTGAACCCAGTAATCGATTTGGGAAATTTCTATGTGGACAAATAAAATATTTGGTAGGTTTTTATTGTACTAAGTATAACTAGAAACATCGTAAAAAGCACTTCGGCAAAATTTCTCACAGACTTTGGCTAAACCCCTTTTAAACCAACTCTGAAGTTTATCATCAAGCAAAACTGGTAAAACCCGTGGACAATCCTGGCTAGTCGAGATAATTTGAACTCTATGATAGAGCCATTAGAACTCGATAAACACTAAAGTACCTAGTGAACACAAACTCATCTTTGGTTCCCACTGAATTTCCTAGCACATTATATGTTGGTTTAAAATGTTAGACCTAGAGTATGTAAGACTTCCCAAACTATTAAGTAAGAATTTGTCTTATTACAAGTTTACCTTACAGTACAATTATGAAAGGAAATGGACCACGTGACGACACTTTACAGAATAAATTGGATAGAAGGACTCTTTTCACTTTTATTGCAAGTGTCGTCTTGTATCTACACAGCGAACATTACTGAACTATACAGCTAGCCAGCCTATTAAAAATATCTATCTCGTATCAGCATCTCTGTTTGCGGTTTAAATCAAACTATTATATGTGTAACAGTTTAGACCACCGCTAAAAACTGGTTTTGTTGGTAATCTTTTAATATACAGTCAGGGTCATTTCTAATCAATTACCATCCTTTTAGGGGCTTATTCTGTACATCAAAACTAACAACTTTTGTTCTGCGACTTTGTTCTGTCAGAACTCAAAAATAAAATAGCTGTTTTTTTCAGTCATACATTTTGTCGCGGGTAAACGATATTTATCTATGGAACAACAATTTTTTTTTGAGTTTTGACAAAAGTCGCGGAACAAAAGTTGTTAGTTTTGATGTAGGTACAGAATAAGCCCTTAAAAGGATGCTAATTTATTAGAAATAACCCTGTATAGGCTCATGTCATAAGTCAAAGCATATCAGTAAAAGCTCATCAACTACGAGAAAATTATAACTTCTTAAAATACCTACTTCTACATAAATAAGAACTGGATCATCTACATAATTCTAATGCTTAAGCTTAACACCCAGTTGCCAGTAAATCCAGCATGGTAGGTGGTAGCAATTGACCCTGAATAGCAATGTACTCGTACTCGTACCTACGTCTTGGACCAAACAAACACCAGATTTTGATCACGGTGCTTTGTTTATACAGTTGCACGTCTAAAAATAATCACACCATACAACCCGGTCACAATATCTGTGCACCTGACCTCGTGACGAAATTGATTACACATTCAGTATTATCTATATATTTTTACCAATTCTGTATCGGCAACGAAGATGCTAACAATACTGTCGCACCGAGGAGTGCGCGGAGAGGTGACAGGGGAAGCGGGAGAGGCGCCGCATTCCAGCGAGGTGCACAGATATTCAGACCGGGTTGTACACACAATCATCAATGTAGGCGTGCTACTTAGCCTACTTGACCATCTGGGCCGGTTTCCTAAACAGACTTAGGTATTTGATGAACGAGACGTGGCCAGTGATTCATCGTCTAATCTCGAAACTAATCACTAACTTGACCGACTAATGAAAACAACATTATGAATGGACGCTGGGAAAATTTCACTATATTCCTTATTGATAACTCTACGAGTATAAGGCTATATGATGTACCTATTCAAACTTATGTTTATCTTAATGTTATATATCCGAAAGTGTGTTGTTGATTTGTCACTCTTTCTCGCAGCAACAAAGCAACGATTCGAGATTTTTAGCATGGATATATGTAAAAGGTCGAAAAGTGACATAGAGTACTTTTTAACCGACTTCCAAAAAGGAGAAAGTTCTATGTTCGTCGTTATGTATTTTTTTGTGTATGTTCTGCGATCATTGCGACAATTGTGAACCGAATCGAAATCTATTTTAGTTCGAAAGGGTATACTCCCGAGGTGGCCCCATTTAAATTTTACAGTAATCGGCTGACCCGTTTTGGAAAAATCCAACAAAAATGTAAGCATTATGAGCGAAATATCCGAAGTTTGTACACGATGCACATCGATAATTTCGCCAATTGTAAACCGAATCGAATACTCCCGAGATGGTTCCATTTAAGTTTTACAGAAATCGACTGAGCCATTTTGGAAAATCAACAATAATGTAAACAATTCTAGTGAAATATTCGAATTTTGTACACGATGGAAGGCAGTTTTGCCATTTTTTGTAAAAAAAATGATTAGGTATTATTCACGCGTTATTGAAAGCGGGCGAACCCTCTATGCTTCGTCGCAAAATTTTCTTTCATCTGTTCTGATGTTACTTTTCAGTTTTTTTAACAGGTCGAATTTTTCAACAAATCGCTGCGAAACTTGTTAGAGCGCAGCGTAGGAAATCTACCCACAAGGGACCACTTAAAACCACGCCGTGTGCATTGTAAAGTTGCATTCTTTTTAACGCGAATAAATCCGCACTTGACAACGAACTCGCGGGATGGTAAGCGACGTTGGGGTCGAAGATAAAGGACACATACTTATTAGTAGCTACTTATTCAACTTTAAAGGTTTAGATTATATCTCTAAGGAAACAAGAAAGGCGGCAATCTCCGACGTATGCACCGTTCAATGCACTTAAGAGTATCGCTTAGAATAGAATTAGAGAAATCCTGCCTATTGATCGCTACAAAAAAAAACGCTACAAAACAAATTCAAATGCCAAATAGAAATAAAAATGCCGTAACATTCCTAATTTTGGTCCGCAAGTAATTCGGCCACGTCTGCATTACCTAACATTAGACAGGTTTATCGATGAGGTCTTATCATTTGTAGTGAATGCTATTCCGTAGAGATCTAAAGAGATGCATTCTCTTTACCTGATGCGTGATATGTAGCAAATACTCATACACTATCTCGACATAGCCCAGCTAATTAGCAAGTTGATATGGCGGTGTTCAGGACACATAAGATCTAGGATCATGGAGCAGTGCGACTTTCGTCAAAACTAAAAAAAAACAGCTGTTCCATACATTTTGCCGAGGTTGAACGATAATATGTTTGTTTCTATGGAACAGCATTTTTTTTTTGATTTGATAAAAGTCGTTGAACTAAAGTTGTTAGTTTTGATGTACAGAATAAGCCCCTAAAGGGATGCTGATTGATTACCAATAACCCTGTATAAGTGATTGTGCTTTGTGATTAATACATTATGTAATTAGCGTAGCTGTGATTTCAAGCAGAGAGATTCGAGCGATTTTTTTTTTTCGTATAGCTTTGCATTGTTATTAAGCAGATATGCGGTCTAGAATGTAACACGCTTACCTAGAAGATACCTATTTACTCGGGATTTGAAGACACCTACATTCTACTTTAGCGGGAAGACAGACTCAGGCAAAGCGTTCCACATTCTGGCAGTTCGTATGAGGAATGTGGACTCGAAACGCTTGGTTCTAACGCGCGGGATGTCCACCATAAGAAGGTGGCGCTTTGGTCGCGTCTGTCTAGCTGTACGATAGAAGAAAGGGGCAGGTGGGACCAGATTGTGCAATTCCTGGGCGCACTCACCGAAGTGTATCCGATAGAAAGCTGATAGACACGCCACGCTACGTCGATGTTTATTATTAAATTAGTTATTAAACTAGTTCCCCGCTAGATCGAGACATGCCCCATCTTGTGAGATCTCTAATACTGTTGCTGATTGGTCAAAAGGTCACCTGTCGGAGCCCCTCGACCTTTGCTGTCAACAAACCTGTCATTAAAAGGATGAAACAAAACCGCAGAACCACTAGACCCAAGAATAATACTTGATTGCCAATGGTATTAAAATGTGAACGAGCTTCGCTTAGCTTTGAGAGCTTTTGGGATTTCGTTGGAAAAATATGGACCCCTTAAAGCCCCAACACTGTCTGAAGAAATATGAAAGAAACTCATACCTACTTTGCTCTATGACGTTATTCACAAGACTGCGGTCGCCTGGAGGCTATACAGGCTAGCTCAGCGTAGGACGTCCACCTCCAAGGTGGACAGATGACCTCATCAAGACCTCAGCAAGATCGTGCGGGATGCTAGCCGCTTCGAATTGCTAGTCCAGCATGCGACCACGCAAAGCAACGAAATGAACTGTTTTCGATGTCTAAAAATGTAACAGATATATAGGTACTTTGCCATAACGCTGTCTCGTTCTGACACGTCGAAAGAAATATTACTACGTGCGCATCCTAGCCCGGCTGGTCACATTGGAGACGCATAGGGGAGGCCTACGTCCAGCAGTGGGCGTCCTATGTCAGATGGATGGGTGGATGGTCAGCATACTTGTGTTATACCTATAATGGCATTTCAGTTTCAAAAAAAAAATTGCTTTTGTTGCCACAAAAACGTAGTTTAATATTCGTCATGCTCTAGCTAAATGATCTAGATCCCATACTAAGTTGTCGAAGGATCCAGGATCTTCACAAAATGGAGATTGTTGGCTTATTTCTATTTAACATTTTGCTAACGTAAATACTTCGTTTCGTTTCGTTCGTTAGGCTGGCATCTGTATGCCATAGTTGTCTGTCCTGTCTGTCTGTTGTTTGTCCAGTCCTACTACAATGTTTAAGTGTGCGATAAAATACACAAGCTTGATTGTCTTGTCTTCACCCTTTTTTGTGAAACTCTAAAACTTTATAAAACTCGATACAATCATAGTAATGACATGCACAAATGATGAATTCTTGTTTTGTGTTTTGTAACTTTTCATTTATCATTTCATTTGTTAAAGAGCCTGTTAAAGGCATCACTTTTGAGAATGTACTTATCGACTCTTCTTCAGTTTCCAGATTTTTTTAAACTAATCATTAGCATGAAATGGCGTGCTCCATCTTAGACTACCGCCTACTTCTGCATCGTCATTTTCAGTAACCATTTTCAAGGGGATCGTAGCACAAATTACATAATAGTTACCATTTTTTGTTGTAAGCACTCTTCAATACTTCAATAGTAATGACATTCAAAAGCTTGTATCAGAGGAATTTGAATAAGCTAAAAACGACAACAAACTCCGAAATACAATTCCTGTAACACACCAACAGAAACAAAGAAGCCTAGTCCTAAATAATGAAAACCTACTTAAAATACAATAACCGAAATGATTGTTTCAATCTATTTTCGTTCAGGCTGTATTTATGAAGGTTTACAATAGAACGATCATTTGAATTAAGCCGGTAACAGGCTCCTGTGCAAATTGAACGTTCGACTCCGGTTGTTTTGAATGCCCTGACTTTACCCTTTCAATGTAATCTGAGTCGTATCTTTCCATTCGACGACCCAGAGGCCCAAAGGAAGACGTCTAATTTAATATGCCTTTGTCTGCTCTCCTTTATAACCGAATCCTGGCCCTTTGACATTGGAATAAACCTGTATGCATGTCAAAGTATTTACATTTTTTTGTACACGAGCGTGCGGAACACGTGTCGCTTTCTATCTTCATCCATCCATCAGCCGTAGGACGTCCACTGCTGAATAGAGGCCTCCCCCATGGATTTCCAATAAGGCCGGTTGGAAGCAGCCTGCATCCAGCGCGTTCCTGCGATCTTTATTATATCGTCAGTCCACCTAGTCCGTGGACGTCCTACGCTGCGCTTGCCGGTCCGTGGTCTCCATTCGAGAACATTACGGCCTCATCGGCCAACTGTTCTTGTGCCGCGCCCATTGCCACTTTAATTTGCTATCCGCTGGGTTATGCCGGTAACTTTGGTTCATCTGCTGATCTCCTCATTTCTGATTCGATCCCGCAGAGAGACACCGAGCATAGCCATCTCCATAGCATGTTGGGCTATCTTGAGCTTATTCATAAGGCCCTCATTAAACTACACTTACTTGTACTACATTAATTTCTATCGACACCAATCTTCGATCAGGAATACACGATCGAAGACACCAATAAGATTAGATACAAAAAATGTTCTAACAACAAAATACGCTTGCATACTTCAATAGGTAGCGAATAGTACAAGTGGTAATAGAATGGAACAAAATATGCCACCCAGTGCTTGAAGGATAGCGTCGTTTGTTGCGATGGTCTCCAGAAGAACAGTATCAATTTTAAATTATCATAATTATTTAAGTAAGAGAAGCACTCTCACTCATAATCATCTCTTGTATTTCAAAAATAATTAGAACTTAGAAGCCCCTGTCATTTTACTAGCTTCTTTATTTACCGTATATAGCATATTTAGGTAAGTACGTTGTTGGTCGGACAGTGGTCCATATATTATGTCTACATAAAACAATTGATAAATATTTACTATATGCGAAGCCGCGTGGTAATGACAGCCGCCTTGCAATTGTGAGGTCGTGGGCTCAAATCCCGAATGAATTCCTTGAAATTTATGTACGGAATTTCACACCACTGACATTTCGGTGAAGGAAAACATAGTGAGGCAGTAGTACACGTCCGTAGAAGAAATTCGATGGCTTATGTGAATCCACCAACCCGCACTGGGTCTGCGTAGTGGATATAGCCCAATCACTCTTCGTGGGTAGGCCTACGTCCTGCAGTGGACTATTATAAAGACTAGTACAGTATAGTACAGTAACTATATTATACATGCATTATAACAAGCATTACTCACTCTCGTCAAACTAAAACAGACTACCTAAGTACCTCTACTACTAAGCTAATACGTAGCACTGGCAGACGTTCTCATTTCTACGCAGCCAGAGACATAAATCCGACAACAATAATTAAATTAAACTTGAACCGAATGCCATTGAGCTGGTTTCATAACATCCTGTTATGTCCGCGACAAAAACTTCACATAAAGTCTCGAGCATCGATTAAATTAATTTATTCGCTCCGCTTCCTAAGATACATCCTTCTTTTTTATTTGCCAAGCGCCACTTGTAGAAATCGAATCTTGCTCAAGGTCGCGCACCTACTTCTTAATAATCATTACCATTATCACACTATCTCTTTACAACTCTATTAAAAAGCTGAAAGTGGCAAACGATGATTCGTAATTATGCGTTTTGGTTCTCAACCTTTAAGGTTGAGTTTTGCGTGTGTTTTGCGAGTGTTACGTGGGTTATTACGGGGCATTATCGTGGACAGTGAAGCCTTATTGTCGACGAATCTATGTACGTGGAAAATCGATATTGCGTTGGCGGATGTCGGTGCGTCAAGGGCGAACCTTGTTTACCGACTACTCTTTTGATTGTCGAACCGATTTTCGAATATGAAATTCTAGAACAGCGGAGATGCGTATACGATACTCTCAAAACACTCAAGGATATGTTTATATATATGATGAAGGTAGAGAAAAAAAAAGTTTTTTTGTATTGCGCGCTCTACTATTATCTTCTTTAAGACAGGTATTGCGACAAGGTATTAAGACAGGAGAAGATACCTTTTTACTATGACCTTGAAGAGCTCTCAATTCAAGGCGTTCGTTTGGGGTTAGCATAATTTACGTACTTTGTAAAATTACCGTAAAAGCAAAACGTATATAAATGTATTTACTAATTGAGATCAAAGTTATCGAACAAATGGTAAAAGATTTTTGCAAAGAAATTGTGGTAGTCCAACTGGTTTATCCCATCCGTTCTCACACGTGACAAAAGCAAATATAAAAATCATGCGATGCCAAAATGAAAAAAGAAAATATACGTTCCGGTCGGTCATCCACGCTACTTCGCGGGGAATAAAGCGAGAGACACAACAAGAGCGTCATACGAGCCACAGACAAAAGGCATCATAAAGTAAAAAACTGATGTTTAATGCATGACTCGACTGACCGACGACAGTGTGACTCTGACTAAGCCTGGTTTACCACAATTACTTTAAATTACGCGAAATGTATCAACAGCTATTACTGTAAAAATCCAACCAAACCAACGAACTTTACGTACTCGTAAAGTTACTAGTTAGTTGTTAGTAAGTACTCGTTAGCTATGACTAACTACGAGTACATACGGCGCGGCGTTTACTAGGGATAGACCAAACTTTGACTATTTATTGTCAAATAATCAAAGAGACCAAAATAACATCATGACATGCTCACCTACAAATTACTGTTTTTCAATGTGAAGAGAATTTTAAAGATGTATACCTATGCTATGCTCATAATAATATTTTGCTCATTAAAATGAATATAAATCGAAAAAAAAATCGAAACTCGATGGTCTAAAATTGCACTAGACTCATTGTTGGTGTACATCATTATAAACAACTTTAAATACAGCACCTGAAAATCGTGAAAATAAATTAGCTGCTTCATACATCTTGTCGTGAGTCGTGAGTCAATGAACTTTTTGTACGGAGCAGACGATTTTTTGAAAATTGACAAAGTCGAACGTCATTATGTACATAATTATACAGTTTATACACCCGAAAGTCCCTACGCAAACAAAAATAGCTACACTAATATTTATAAGCATAAGTTATTCGTCCATAACTGCCAAAAAGATTTCTCTTTTTTTTTCAATAAAATGTCGTCTTTGCTCAAGCAGTCGGGCAAAAATTTATAATTGCCTCACTGATACCCTCATTACGGAGGCGTTCGAACTTTTCCTCGCCGTTTCAAGGACTTTAAATAAAAAGGATATTGGGACGCGTCCGAAAGGAGTAAATAAAAATCTGAAATTGATCCGAAACCTACGTAATTACATAACGAAGGAGTTTAGTAAATATTTTTATGAAGATGGGTTTTATCATTATGTTTCCAACAAGAACTAAATAGTTCAGTGTTACCATTGTTCCATTACCAGTGTTACCATTCTACTTTCAAGAACGTTTCTCACCATCCTAAAATTGCCTGGAAAAAATCGCTTTTAGTGATAAGGTCACCTGTTGTTGCTACTAGTTTTTTTAGTTATTTTTTTCTCATATCTGTTTGTATTATCTGATATGAAAAATAAAGTGTTAATCTATCTATTTATCATTGCTACGGCAGTTGCCGTACTGTACTAGACCAGCCTTTTTAATAGTCCACTGTAGGACGTAGGCTTACCCACGAAGAGTGCAATTGCCATATTATACGGCAATTGGGGTTACACGGCGTTAAAAACACGGTACGTGGCAGAAATTACCGTATTATAAAACACAGCAATCTGAGGAATGAAGAAGTTCCTAGAGAGAAATGTATGGAACAGCTGATTTTTTGCGATTTCAGTGTTGGTCTCAAAGTAAAACTTGGCCATCATTATATTCACCATACCATTCCACCATTCTCTCTGGGTCCAGGTGATATATTCACCAGAATATAATGATGATCCAGACCCAGAGAGACCTAGAACATACATTTTAAAAATCATTCCTTTGCCTTTTCGAGAATTAAACCTGCGACTCCCTTCTGACAGACATACCACCAAGCCAAAGGGTCGTTTAATTCACCGTTTCATTCACTGAACCGTTACCGTTGTGTTGATTTTCTGTGCTAAAAGAACAACATTATACATGTACATCTCATATTAGTTAATTTCGAGAAATCCTACAAGTGTATGAATGAACCTTGAGGTAATGAGTTGGAGCCACAGATTCTGTAACAGTCTTTATGTAAACTACAAATCTCCAAGAGAACAGAAGTCAACCTCTCACGGAATTACAATTTGATCATTTTTAAGGTTCCGTACCCAAATGGTAAAAACGGGACCCTATTACTAAGACTCCGCTGTGCGTCCGTCCTTCTGTCTGTCACCAGGCTGTATCTCATGAACCGTGATAGCTTGAAGGTTGCAATTTTTTTGATTCATTTTGTCAAAGCATAAAATCGCCACATTGCAATTCATCTTTCGAACATTTATTTAATCTTGTCATCCAATTCCTCTGCCATTTATAGTATTTCGTAGCATGCTCAAAGTGATCGTTTGCCCGCTGCTGGATGTAATCGTAAGACGCTAGACTTCTGTTTTCTCTCTATTTTGTGATACAGCCCCTGTGGTACTGCTACAGAATAAGCTTTAGTTCCACACATCTGCGTCACTGCGCCGCAGATAGAATAATAGTATCTACGGCAGAAGTTCGACTTAGCACGTGATGAGCCTAAGTCCTAAGCTTGTTAAGGATTGGGAGCCTGCTACTGAAATACGTCGTCTTCACGAATTCCTCAATTTAGATCTCGGGTTACCAAGAAAATAATAGCGCGTATCAGTACAAAGAAATGGAAAATTTGTAATTCACAAGTATTGAAGGAAGTCACCGTGTGGTCTGAAATATTTTGTCAAATAATTTTGTTCTGTACTATTTTAAGGGCATCTTTAGGTCAAAATATCACCACGCGATCTTACTAACTCTCATTCAAGTTGTTATAAGTTGTGTTTATATAACCATCTTGTGGGTGGACGTCTACGCTGCGCTTGCCGGTACGTAGTCTCCATTCGAGAAATTTTCGACCCCATCGGTCATCAGTCCTCCATGCTATGTGCACTGCCCACTGCCACTTCAACTTGCCAATCCGCTGGGCTATGTCGGTAATTTTGGTTCTTCTACAATGAGGGGGATCCTCATTGCTGATTCGATCTCGCAGAGAGATTGAGCATAGCTTGTTTTGTTGTGCTACTTGGAGCTTATTAATAAGGCCCATAGTAAGAGACCACGTTTCAGTGCCACAAGTCATCACTGGCAACACACACTGGTCGAACCCTTTCAACTTGAGGCACTGAGGTATATCGGAAGAGAAGACGTTACGCAATTTTCCGAACGCTGCCCAACCGAGTTAGATATTAGTGGCCACATCGTCTAAAAAAAGGCCCATGTCTACGGCCATATTATGAAGTAACCTCTCAATGTTAACTTCAATTGATTGACACGTGAGAGATGAAACGCAACACGTTGCTACATTTATTGTGCAACAACACGAGTAGCTAAAAGTTCAGTAAAACGCTGGCAAGTGCAACTGACGCAATGAGGATAATGTTGCGAATTTCAATGATTGCTAAGAGGGTATTAGAGCGCATTGTTAATATATGTACTGTATTGCGAATTTGGGATTGCACATTTAACCGACGAAACGGAGGAGATTCACAAGTCGACGCGTTTATTTTTTTTAATGTATACCAAGCATAGCTTTTACATCCAGTCCGATTTCGATAATTCTTTTTTGTTTGATAGATCATACTTCAAAAATGGTCCCGTTTAAATTTTTTTATTAAAATTGGCTGAGCTATTTTACGTAACGTGAAAAATTACTTCATCGATCCGTGCGAACTGTTCGAATTCTGTACACGGTTGAAGTCGGTTGTGCCATTTATTAGCAAAAAATAATTATAGACAAACTAGGTTCGCCTCTACTCACATCTTTACAAGGTTGGCATAGGACTGTCGGGCCCATAAGCAATGCACGTTTCGGAGACAGAGCTCTATAATTGAATCATTGTAATGGCTAAACGTATGCGTAAATGGTCACGAGACCGAGTAAGAGCAGGAAAAAGCATTGAAAATCTTTGCTTGTGCGAACGGGACGGCATAGTTTGCGATCCTCTGCGAGCGTTAGAAACGATTCTAATGTTTCAAAAGGGCTCCTGGAGCAAAATTTTTGAAACTTTGGAAAATTATTTTTATTACCGCATGTTGTGCTATCTCGTTCGTACTAACAATGCTCTCGATGCTACGAATATCCCGTTTCAATGCTCGCTCTTCCTCGTATTCGGTCTCGTATTTACGCATACGACCTAGTAGGCTATCTGTTCGAAAATAGAGCCCCAGGCCAGGTAAATTCGACCTAAAGATGTGCATTTTTCTATTGTAAATAATTCCGCACTTAATCGTAAACGACGATGAGGTCAAATCTGAATCATCTGGCGTGATGTCCAAAATACATAATACTCAAATATCTAAAAACACCTGAAGGGGGTTGTTTTGTCGATGTACAATTTATCATTCGTAGAGCCAAAATTTGCAAGCCGCTACCAACCGGTCTTATTGGAGATCGTTAGGGGAGGCCTATGTCTAGCAGTGGACGTCCTATGGCTGAAAAGAAGAAGAAGAAAAGCCAAACTTTCGGCAATAGCACTGGACTAGCCGGCCATACCTACTGTAACTATAGTAGCTGACGCGACATCGTAAATACGTCGAAAACCTGGATAGAGCCTACTTTATTTCGTTGTGGAGTTTCTGTAGCCATTTTCCAGTGTACCAAATTTGTTTTATAATCGATTCCGACCGACTTCAGCCAATTTTAGAGCTAGACTAGACGTGACTTTGAAAGTGACTCTTTCCTTCATTCTTATTTATCTGTTTCATAAATAATTAATTAATCAATGGAAGCAACTAGTATCTGCTAAACCTTGCAAATTGTTTTTTCATGTATTTGCAATAAAACTTGGGTAAGTAATAATTACAAGTAATTTTTATTTGCATCCATTATTGACTTTTTTCTTAGTAAAACCACAGTGTTTATTTGAATAATTTATCTAAGTACAATGCCAATGCAACATTAACTGTATGTGGTTTAAAGGCGATATAGTATCAAAGGTTATTTTTACAAGGCGCCTCTGTAATCGGGCTTATTATCAGAGATAGATTCATTTATTTTCAGTAAGGACAATTGCATACATTGGTATACAACAATATACTATGAGCAACAACTTACGAATAGTCAAAATAATAATTATTCATTATGTACTCAACAGAATCATTAGGCATAATATTACAATAAATTAATTACTTAATATTTGGTACATAACATAAAATTAGAAATACAATATTAAAAATTATGATGTCAGAAATACCTACTGTAATTGAAATGTCTGCAATAGCATCGTCAAAAATAACAGTTTAAAGTAACTAAAATTACATGTTAAAAGTTGCGTAATAGTACTCTAAAGTACGAGTATCTGCAATAGCATCGTCAAAAATAACCATTTAAAATAATTTAAAAAATTAACATCTCAGAAATAGCGTTATAAGTAGATAGGCACAGAAAAATTGGTGCAGGATACGTCCTGCGGTGGAATATCAAAAAAGCTGGTACAGTTGTTGCCCTTTTGGATATAAAATAACTTCATAAGTATAGTCTTTTTCGAAAAAAATTATTGCGTCAACAAAAAACTAACATTGTAGTTATCCTGTTTAGGCTAGCAATCCGACATTTACATAGTGATGTAACGCGAGTTAGATTAGCGCGCGATTGATCCCGCATCAACAACATCGTTTACGATTGCGAACCATTATCACATACCTACTACTAAGTAGATACACCGACAGCCTACAATACAAAGTTGCCGACGTAATTGTACAGTATAGTATACAGGGTTATTTCTAATCAATTAGCATCCTTTCAGGGGCTTATTCTGCACATCAAAACTAACAACTTTTGTTCTGCGACTTTTGTCAAAACTAAAAAAAAAACAGCTGTTCCATACATTTTGTCGATGTTGAACGATATTTTTCTATGGAACAACAACTTATTTTTTTTTTAATTAATAAAAGTCATAGAACATGAGTTGTCAGTTTTGATGTACGAATAAGCACCTAAAAGGACACTAATTGATTAGAAATAATCCTGTATAGTTCAAAGAGTTATATTTTGTGCTAAGCATTTCAAAAATCTGTAGCGAACGCAGGATCCTTCGCTGCGGAAAGATAACTCTTTGAGATAAAACCTAGTGTGGAAAGCACTCTAAATAAAAATTATATCATTAGTACATAGTTATTTAAATTTTACGTTTCCACCATCGTCCTTGTCGTCTATACGTTTCCTTGCATCCAAAGGAGGTTGCCTGGAAGAAATCGCTTTTAGTGATAAGACCGCCTTTTGTGCCTTTTTTACTTCGTTTTTTCTGTTACGTATTCTTATTTTTTGGTATCAATCAAGTGTTGTTGTATTGTATTGTAGGTATTTTTTGTATTCTCAAGTGTAGTAAACTATGGCTCATACAAAAATATTTATAGGTACAGAGTGGATTCTAGACGTCGGAAATATTCTAGAACATCATTGTACTCATTATAATAACAAACTTTTACTAGGACAGACTAGGACAAACCCCGTTTTTTTATATTTTGAACCATAATACATTGTAAGAGTAATTTTATCGCCAATTTACATGTTTATGATACGAAATTGTAACTAACAATAAGTGGAATTATACTCGTAAATGGTAGTTTATAAATATTATGTAGGTATACCAATAGTGTCGCTTGCAACGGAGTTTTGCCACGCATGCGGTGAAATTGTAAACAGATGCTATAAATAGCCGGCTCTACTCAATAAAGGCAGGTATATGGAGGAGATATATTTAGTTTGTATATAAACAGGTGTTTCCATGTTACTCGTAGTATACCAATAGCAAGATAAAAAGGCTTGCATTGGGTAGGTATACCTATGTCATAGAGTGTGTTTGAAGTGCAAGACAATTGTACAAAAAGTGATCCATAATCAGACCAATCGAACTTGGACACGATCTCCATTAATGAAGAACACGACTAAGAAGAAGAATAAGCTATCATATTTTTTTGAAAGATTTATAATTGTAATTCGGAAATAACTTAGGTACGTGATTTTCATCAAAATTTTCTTTCAGAATTTCGTTAATAAAAGAAGCCCTCAGCGTCACCAATAACACCATAAGTATATTCTTCAGGCATGGCACAACTTCGTTTTCTTTTATCATATAAAAAATCGAGTAACTAAGAACTCAGTAGGTATTGTACTGGTGGTACTGGTGGTATTGTACTACACAAAATAAACCGTAGGTATCGCAACAATTTCTTACGATCGGAGGTTTATTAAAATCAATAGCATTATTCAACACAAGAAACTTTTACTAAGCCCAGTTTATGAGACCATTAATACAAGACACGTCGACATGTTAATCGCCAGTCAAAGCTGTTTCAGCGCTAAGCTCTCACTAGGCTGGTCATACTGGAAATGTTTGCTACTTTGTGTCTGAGTGACAATTTGCAAACGCAATACTGTTGGGAAACAGCTGGAAGTCTACTGACAACGAGTGAAGGAGTATTAGACAGGACTAACTACTGCAATCATGTAGGTTCAGCTCTAAATTACCTGGTATTGGTGTGAAATTGCCAACGCTATTAACTCTGAGTGACATGGGATTGGTTACTTATCTAGCTATAATTATGTTTGGAATTCCTAAGCGATGATGATATCCTGGTAGGTGATGCGTTTGCTTAATACTTTGCAGGGTGTACCTAAGTTTTAGTCTCTACATTGACCAATGATACAGTAATATTATGATAATGGATGTGGGTATAAAAGTATAGAATTATGTCTAGTGCTTAACTATCTATATAGTCACCACCCCCCAGTAACAAATCTGTAGGCTAGGACATTAGTGCAGGACAACGTACTTCACTATCTGGTATAACCTCGTCACCTGTACCATAGAAATATTATTTCGAGTGATGAGACAAGTTATTCATTCGGGTAACGAATCTCTACGCATGTCCCATGACAGGCCTGCACCTTCGAGCAAATATCTACAGCGCCACAGTCCCTAAGCGAAAGTAGTAAAATAATATCCGAGCGCCGTCATACATAACACGCCGTCATACACTTTGGCGGCGCGGCGTTGTAGTCGGCGCGCAATCGCCTCTAAAAAGCCTACTTACTACGTAGTTTGAGCAGGGTTTTTGGCTCGGACACTTTTTTTGCACGATTATGACTCTATAGATTATTGCTCTAAGGCCTGCACTAACGAAAATTTTGAACTATACCAGTGCAACTCTGCTCAAAACAGCACTTGTCACTCGAAGATATGAATGTAAGTAAGTAAGTTCGTATAGGCCGGGACTTGCCCTGGTGTTAGAGTTTTTACGCCGCTTGAAGACCGTAAATCTCATAAAACGCTACCCACGTAGCGCTTCAATGCGAAACATAGTAAAGCTTTACCAATAGGCAATTGAAAAAATGACAAAGTGACAAAATGAAAAAATGACAAAGAAAGAATGGCACCTACGACCTACGAGAGGTCGTAGGTACCATTCTAGAAGCCCTGTCTTAATATTCGTGTGAAATGTCATCATTCGTACATTATGAAGGAATGCGAGAGCCTCAGTACGCAGGTAAACAGCAAATCAGCTGCGATCGCCGCTGGTCTGAAGAGAAAGGCGTGCACGGTCTAAATAACCATTTTGTAAGTTCCCTTACATAACGTGTTACCATTAGATCTTACCTCGAGATCAGCGGCCATTGTGCAGTTTGTTTTCTAGCCTTTTGTAGATAGATTTAGTCATATTTTCAATATTAATTTTTCGCAAAAAATGGTAAAACCGCCTTCCATCGTGTACAAAATTCAAATATAATATTGATTTTTAAAAACGGCTCAGCCGATTTCCTTAAAATTTAAATCGGACCACCTCTGGAGTATACCCTTTCGAACTAAATAAGAAGTTTTCGATTCGGTTCACAATTGGCGAAAATATCAATGAACATACACAAAAAAATACATACAGACGAACATAGAACCTCTTCCTTTTTGGAAGTCGGTTGAAAATGTGTCCATGCAATTATTCAGCGTCCCTGGTGGGACTGATGATCTCATCAAGACCGCAGGATCACGCTGAGTGCAAGCCGCTTCCAATCAGTATTATTTCAGATCCATAGAGGAGGCCTATGTCCAGCGGTGGACGTCATATGGCTGACGGATGGATGCTGAATTATGATCAAAGACTGGGCTTAAAGATGTCTGACTGGTTGGAGCCTGGAGGTACTGCAGTGCTCTATGGGGGCACGTCCTGGCTACATGTATCTCTCGTTTGCAAAAAATAAATATTATAGGAGAGTTCTCAAAGAAGATCAAGCAAAGTCAATCATCTTTTAGGCTCAGACTCAGGGCACTGATCGTCTATCGACATTAAGTAAAGGCAAACCTATTCAAAATATTAAAAAAAAAAAAAAAAAGTATTGCATCTTGACAAATATATTATTTACGTTTTTTTTGCAATTTTTGTTTGAAATAATGTTATGTCAATTATGACATTAAAGTTGAAGTTACAATATTAAAAATAAAAATAAATACTAACGTAAAATTCTTAACAACAAAACGTTCCTACGTTTTGTTATATTTTTAAGAATTTTAAGGTGATGCATTATTTTTATGAGTTAGCGTGTGTGAGTGAGCGGCATATAGTTCAGGGCATGATAGGGATAGGGCACACTGAGGACAGTGTGCCCTATCTCTTCAGTGTGCCCTATCCCTATCATGCCTTGAACTATATGCCGCTCACTCACACACGCTAACCCATAAAAATAATGCATCACCTTAAGTATGCTATAATCTAAAATTAGAAAAAAAATTCTAATGCTGTTGCTGTCAAAAACATAACCCAACATTATGATTACGAGGAAAACCACGAGTTACAGCTAGTAAACAAAATACAATGTAGTGAACGCGTTCTACTTTTACTATTATACTCAGACAATGGTGCAGTCTAATATACTATCGAACCTTTTGCTTTTACTCTAATAACTATTAATCTGCACAAGGAAATGATTGTAAAGATTAAAATTGAGTTTTTTGGGTCAGCAGTAACAAAAATGGTGACGTTCACGTTTCCGTTAGTACTTAATTGCTTATCTATTTTTATAACCGAATAAATCACAAATTAATAACTTGGTTTGTTAAAGTAGTAAAGTGTGGAAAAACATTGTGAAACTACAATATTAGAGCCTACAAAATTATTAAGTACCTAAAAAAGCGCTTAGTAGGTACCTACCGTTCATTTCTTTGTGAGTAGCATTTTATAAATTGAAATTCAATTCATGGCTACTAGGCTAGGTATTTGGTTAACACGTGACCTTTCATTATGTTTCTCTACCTATTTACTTATTTCTATTAACTCAATAGATTTTCAACATCAATGTTATAAACTGTCATTTATTTATGAATGTTATAACTAAGCCATGAGACGTCCGCTGCTGGACATAGGCCTCTCTATATATTTTCCACTAGACCGGTTGGAAGCGGCTTTCATCCAGTCTGCAGTTTTGTATGATGTGTGTTTCAACTTATACTTCTCTGTAAAGTCTATAAACTATTGACTGTAAAGGATTTGATACACTGAATGCGTTCTACTGTCTGCGGTCAGGTCAAACTGAACGCAGCCCGCATTATGTATGAACAACGTTGTCGGTCTCTATATATTTTGACTGACCGACAACGTTGTTCACACATAATGCGTGATTCGCTTAATTTGACCTGACCGCAGACCGCAGAACTCATCCAGTGTATCAAATCCTTAATGATTTGTTATCAGTTTCTAAACTTTAGGTCGTTTCATTCTTCGTCGAAATTGTTTTTTTACAAAAACAATTCTATCAATTCTGGGTTTTTTGTTATTCTTAACTAAAGTTTTTTATTGTTTTCAACTAAAACATTTAGTTAGAAATGATAAAAAAAACCGTAGTTTTAGTGATAACAACTACCTAGATCTGTTTTTGATGACATATTTACCTACCTACAGTCTTACACATTATATACACGTGCGAGAAATAACACGTTACGATGCGGTATTACTGCAACTATAATTTCTTTATTATTGACAATAATAGCATAGCATCCTACATTACAGTAAGTACAGTGTACTTTCATAGCAAATATTAGGTTATTTTACTGACTTACTGATTAATCACTTAGAAAACACTTAAAGAAAATTAGACTGAAAATTGACGGACGCTGTCGTGCATAAGTCATGTTTCGATAAGATGACAATACAAACAACAGTAATTGACCACTGAACCAATTACATGTACAGGAATAGCGAATAATGAATGCACATCGGCCTTTGGATAGATAATAAGCCCGATTACAGAGGCGCCAGCGTAAATTTAATAGCAACGTAAAAGCGTTCTCTCTATCGAATGCCTAAAGTGAAAAAGAAACAGAACTATGCTATTTAGCTAAAATAATTACAATGGCGCCTGGCGTGGTTATAGTTTTACAGAGCTTGTGGTTTAAGGTGTAGAGTTTGTGAAGTGCATAGTTTGGACGTGTAGAGTTAGAAGCTTGGCTCTACATGAGATCTAATAACTTTTTGATAGTGCAAACTATATTCTTGTCTTGGCTACATTTTACATGAAAATGTTTTTGTGGGATGACTGTGTCTTACAAACCACCATTGGACAGCGACAGACGAAAGTGGAATGAACTGATTTTGTTCATTTTAGAATTCTGATTTCGATTATTTATTCGCGTGAACTGAATTATTGCAAGTCATTGTATTTGATGGCAAAAAAGTTGCATCGCTGAATTCGACAAATTAAAAATACTACACAAAATCGATTTCTATTAAATATTAGGTATGTGTGGTTAGTGAATGGTCATAAATAAATTAGTAGTTTGTGTTTGTAACATGTTTGTACTCCCGCTCGTATACCCTTTACGTAGTTTTATAAATGAAAATACAGCAAACAGGTTTTACTCATTGAAAAAACTTAAATAAGAAATGATATTAAAGTTCAGTACGAACGAAAATATTCTGAAAGCCAATTAGAAACCTAATGTTTTATTTTGTCCTGATAATTTGTTTTTTATGTAATGTGGTTGTCTAATAAAGTGTTGTTGTTTTGTTTGTTTGTTGATATTATTACTATTGAGACACGAGTATGTTTTCGGCGTGGTAATATTACCGTGTGTTCAGGATAGCTGAGGAACGCAAGACGTGGAACTACCGACAAGAGCATTGCTTTTAAATCTTGTAAAAAAGATGCAAACTGATTTACAATATTTTACCTATGTGTCATAGATCTGAACAATGCTTATACGAGTATCTTATTTACATGTAGGTATTTAGGGTAGATTCACCGGGTGTGGCCATCTTAGTATCATTTGTGGCCACTTTGAATTTTAACGATTAATAAGTCAATTTAATGTTAAAGTAATATTTTTGAAACATTTACATACTCACAAACAACATTTATGGTATTATATTGTAAAAAAAATCATTTATGCATTAATTTTGACACCAAATGGCCGGGTCAGTGGCCACAACCGGTACACCAACTATACCTAAAATTATTGCCTCAAATGAAATTAAAAAAGAAAACTTACCTGGACTACAGAATCCATAGTGAGCCGCTCGATGTCCACATTGTAGAAGCTAACAGGCGGGACATGCCGCCGCCGTGGACGGATGTCATCATAATACGCCACCACATCATTGATGGACACCACCGGGCAGTCATCAGCCGTGCTGCAGCCGCTACTCACTCCGTCCACTCCGCTGTCCGAGTCACCCTCCCCCCCAAAACCCTCCTTACTATCCCTCCTGTCCCCGTAACTCTGCTCAGACACCTCCGACCCCTCCTGGTATCCAGACTCGTTCATCTCATCCGGAGTCACGATTTCGGGTATCTTCGTGAAATCAAAGTCTTCGTCAGCGGTCGTGTCGAGTTCGATCGTGTCCGCCATTTTGAATTTGCTGTGTTTCACTGTTTTGTTTTCACTACATACTGTAACTGAGTTGTGCTCACTGGTAGCGCCCTGTGGACAAAGGGGAAAATGGTTAGTCAAGTCGTCTTTAAAGAAAAATTTTTGGACAAAGAGAGTACCGTCAAGTTTTAGCAAGTTGAAATGGCAGTGGGCAGGCAACATAGTTTAAAGAACGGATGGCTTATTGGTCCGTAGAGCTTTCTAAATGGAGACTACATACCAGCAAGCGTAGCGTAGGACGTCCACCGACTAAGTGAACCGATAATATAATTAAGATCGCAGGACCGGGCCGGAAGCAAGCCGCTTCCAGCCGAGCTTATCGAAAATCCATAGAGAAAGCCTGTGTCTACCAGTGGACATCTCACAGCTCTTATAACCTTCTTTTAAACCCATATTTTCTTAAAAGAGAAGAGATCAAAAATATCTGAAGAGGTTTTGGGACAAACGCATTACCGTGATGTTTTCCTCACGCGTCCCTTCATTAATCTCCGCGACGTTAATGGACGACCCCTAGTGGGAAACACAGTGTAAGCTAGGCATATTGCATAGTCACTACAATATCACGGGCACTTAGATAAGCGTCCTAGGTTATTATAGACCTCTGCAGATCCTAGCTTACCTAAAATATGACAGATCATTAATTTTCGAAATTAGTTTTGACGTCACTAACTTTAATACGAAATAAAAATAGTCCCTAACCACGAATTAATAACTCTTTGCATGAGGTACTGTACTGTGTCGGTATTTTTAAGTTCACTGCTGGACATAGACCTATCCCTGAAAGGTTATTGAGCTATATCCATCTCGCTGGCCCAGTGCGGGTTGCTTCCGAATTCTTACAAACTATTTCTAAATAGCATTCAAAATTGTGTCATTTAAGTTTAACAGTAACTTATCCTTAAAACAGTCACATCAAATATAAATTAAGTATTTCTGTTATTCTCTTCTTTTTTAGGGTTCCGTACCCAAAGGGAAAAACGGGACCCTATTACTAAGACTTCAATATCCGTCTGTCCGTCTGTCTGTCTGTCACCGGGCTGTATCTCATGAACCATGATAGCTAGGCAGCTGAAATTTTCACAGATGATGTATTTCTGTTGCCGCTATAACAACAAATACAAACAGAATAAAATAAATATTTAAGGGGAGCTCTCATACAATAAACGTGATTTTTAGGATTTTTTGCTCGCTTTTAATAACGGCAAGAGGAATGGGGGCTCCCATACGGTACGGAACCCTTCGTGCGCGAGTCCGACTCGCACTTGGCCGATTATTTCAACCATAGAACGCCCACTGTTGGAAACCGGTTATAAAACTATTACACGACTACATTACTAAATAACACAAATCTAGACTCTGTAGCTCTACAATATTAGATACTTAACTATACACATACAGCATAACACAACGAATAAATACTCAAACAAGCCAATAGATACTAAGCAAAAGCCAAACTGAGCAAACACACACCAATAACAAATCTCCATTTCAGCCGAACCACGACCGAACTGTGAATTCGAACCACTTTTGATTTCCGTAAGACCGACATGACCAAAACAAACTTTCGCTCTCGGTAGAGTTTGCCTAGCGCTATACCGACCTCAAACACTAGTAAAAGCTATTAGAAAACTTTCAAGGTTTTTAGCCCACTTTTTTGAACAATTAATGGTGACGTCAAGACAGGTTTTAAGGGCGAACGAAGGACCCTTTTAACCTTTGACGGGAGAAGGAAACAAAGTACAGGTTTCATCATTTACATATACAAACATATATGAACCGTGCGTCATCCATTCCTATAAATAAGCCTCCTATATAAACTTCCAATAAAAATTCTAAATGGAAAGGTTAAAAGTCAGAGACGCCAGCAGTAGACGCCCTTCTTTTTTAAGCTTGTGGATTTGGTCAGTTACCGCCTCCATTCTGTAATTTCCTACTTACAACGCATGATTTTCCGCCACACATACTTTTCAAGGAGCATGCTATTGTGCGCACGTGGACCAAATCGGCACTTGCAAAAATCCGCATCGAAGGAACCGGGCTTCTAGGCACAGATACCACAAAAGTGAACCAAATCACAAGGAAGGGCCCTTAGGAACATATTCCATCAAAGTGATGCGGAGATAGCCGCCTAACCCCTGAGGCAGAGCTTTTTATTTCTTAAGTTCTACAGCCGAAATGATAATGATGAATGAGCAATCAACGTTGTAGCAATGAACAGTTTATTGTTTGACCCCAAAACAGCGGAAGATACAAACTGCTTCGTACTTTCTTTGCCAAAAGTAGGCGAAGACTTTCCCTCTCCGTAGGAGCTAGCGAGTGGCACACGGAGTGATTTAGGGTTACCAACTCTTAGCGATAAATATCTTAAAGTACTTTAAAATAACAATCTCAGTAGTTACGATTTACATTACCTATAGTAAGTTAAATACGTTAACAGATTGGAATGTGTTTTAATTTTTCTAAAATAAAGTTTGTTCATAATACATTACAATTAAAGCACTATTCGCCAGACTTAGGCAGCCTGCGACTACGGCCAAGTGTTTGACCAATCACAGAAGCAGAAATGCCTAAATAACGACCTGTGATTGGTCGCTGGTTAAGCTAAAGAGACTTCCTGTAGCCGGCTCAGTTGATGCCACTTAGGACTCTATTTCACTAATCCATCATCACCACCTATAAATATCTACTTTGTGCACCACGTGAGGCATATGCCTCAGTGGCTCAGTGGTTAGTGAACGTGACTTCTGGATCACAGAGGCGTGGGTTCGATCCCCACGCAGGGCAAGCATTTATGTGATGAACAAAGGTGTTTGCTCTGTGTCTGGGTGTTATTTAGGTATTATCTATATAAGTATGTTTAAAATATGTATATGTAGTATATCAGTCTCTGGCAGCCACAGCTTTGCTTAGTTTGGGGTCAGATACCGTGTGTAAGATGGCCCCCAATATTTCTTTATTTTTATATTTTCCATATAGCGCAAGGATGGTGACGCTCCACTGATGTTCTAGTAAGTTAGTGCCCAAGTTGTGTAAATTGCTGTTAAATTGAAAATTCAATACGGTTGTTGGTAGCCCTGCCGTGACCTCGAGGTCGACACTCGTAACTAGTTATAGCCCAATAATGCTGAGTTGCTCGTGTTGTCAGCCCAACGGTTTGTTTTCGTGGTTTAGTGTACTCGTGACGTTATAGTCGTCACTTACATTGTGTGATTGTGACGAGAAGTGGGCTCTAAGCCAATGAGTTTTCAGTTAACCTCCGAATAGAAAGTCAAAATGTAGGCAGCTCAGAACAGTCCTTATTCTGAGCTCAGAACCATCTAGTTATCGTCAGCTTCACCTTCATACAAAAAATAACGCATTGAAATCGATTCACTATTTACAAAATAGCTCTGGAGCTTTTTGACCGACTTCCAAAAAGGAGGAGGTTCCATGTTCGTCTGGACGTTTTTTTTTTTGTGTATGTTCATCGATAATTCCTCCAATTGTCAACCGAATCGAAAAATTATTTTATAGTTCGAAAAGGTATACTACTGAGGTGGTCCCATTTAAATTTTACAGATATCGGCTGAGCCGTTTTTGAAAAATCTACAAAAATGTAAACGATTCGAGCGAAATCTTCGAATTTTGTACACTTTGCCATTTTTTGCGAAAAATAATTATTCTTTATTGAATTTAAAAACCCAAATGACGAGACATACGAGTACAACTCATTTACAATAAATTTCCCCATTCCCATTGCTCTTAATGTACTGTACTGTACCAGCCTTTTTGATAGTCCGCTGCAGGACGTAGGCCTAACCACGAAGGGTGATTGGGCTATATCCACCCCACTGGCCCAGTGCGGGTGGGTGGATTTACATACGCCATCGAATTTCTTTTAGGGACATATGCAGGTTTGCTTTTAATGTAGTAGTAGCATAATAAAGGCACTCGCCCTTAAAAAAATACAAGATAAGTGGGGTTATTAGAATATGGTTGCCCAAACACTACACGAGCTTACGCTACAGAGGTGTAAAATAAGTTAAACAAGCTCACACAAAAAGGCTATAACTCTATAATTCCATATTCCCAGGTCCATGTCCAATCAGTGGAGGATTTGAACAAACTTTTTCAATAAACACGAACATTTTGTTTATTCTACATCGGGTGAAAGTTTGAACAACTTATTGGTTGTTCCGTTTGTGATGCCTACACGTGGAAATACGCCGCGTTATTTTTGTACGGCGTAATATTGATTCTGTGAAGTTTTAATGAATTAAATGAGTTGGGGGAATATTGTTACAAGGGTTTTCTATTCAAAGGGTAACAAAATATTAACTCTGGTGGTGTCTTTATATTACAGGGACAAACTTTAGAACCTAGTGTCTGTTATATGTCTAGATTCTGCAATATACAATATCTACTAGATTTCAGGATTTGTATGGCCCACATTCTTACTAAAACCAAGATTTGTAATCAGTTTATTTATCTAAATGTCATTGTTAGTTTTGTATTTAGTTGTTAGTATGCCTATACTAATAGGCCTATACCTAGTTACATAATGATATCACATTTTATACCGAGCTATATTTCAGAGCCCTTCTATACGAAACCACTCATATGCCAAGTATTCGATTGTATCGAATAGATATCACTACATAGTATAAAACAAAGTCGCTTCCCGCTGTCTGTCCCCATGTATGCTTATATCTTTAAAACTACTCAACGAATTTTGATGCGGTTTTTTTTTAAATAGATAGAGTGTTTCAAGATGAAGGTTTATAATGTATAATATACCTGTGCGAAGCCGGGGCGGGTCGCTAGTTATATATAACGACTTTGAGAATAGTTATATCATCAGCTCATTGCCTTAAGATTACTTGTAACCATGTGATCGAGGCTGTAACTTCCCAACGAATGTAAGCGGTATAATCTAAGCCTTACAACAACAATTCCCTCAATAATAGGTAAACATACAATAGAAGGTTATTTTTCCCCGTTATCTTCCACACACATTCTCCCATTCATAAAACTATGTATTCCAGCGAGCTCCAACAAGTGGGATCCCTACTGACCCAGTTAGGGGTGTCAAGGGCGCTGCGGATGGCGTCCCGGCAAGCAACAAGTGGAAGATAATAACAATAATATCGTTTACTTTGTAAATCCTATGTCGTGGTGAAGCGGGAGAAGAGGGAGTGGGCGCCTTAGTGTTGCACCGATCTTTAATATTAGTCTATACTCTATACTTTATAAGAGTATATGTACGTGTACTGTCTATGCTGTACCAGCCTTTTTAATAATCTACTGCAGAATGTAGGCCTACCCACGCAGGGAGAATAAGCCATATCCACCACGCTGGCCGAGTACGGGTTGGTGGCATTGAACTAAAATACACTAGAATACAAAATTCTTGTCTAAGACGGCGTCAGCCAACCGCCGGCCGGGGCCGGCGACGCGCGCCGACCGGCCGCAGTTGCGAGTAAACAAAATGGTGGAGCATATGAGGGGTCAAAATATTATTTAAAAATATAAAAATGTGGAAATGTGTGGTAAAAACGTGCAAATCCCGTTCCCAATTTCACCATAAAGATTCCGGAATTTCTTTCCACAGGTAAATACGTTTTACACTATTCGAATTACTTGAAACTATCACTTATAATATCATGATTTTAAAAATGAATAATTTTACAGTTGGTGTTGTCAGGTAAAACATGATTTTGTTTCCCCATAATTATGGGAGATTTCGACTGATCAATAATTACTTTTTTGATATTATAAGATACCCGCAGACGAAATACGCCGCGATAAATGGGTAAAAGCCATTCGAATATTGAGAAAAGAATCTGACTGGATACCTACCAAGTATACCACCATATGCACGAAACATTTTCATAAAGAAGATGTAGAAACTAATCGTGGCATTAACTATTTATCTCAGAAAGCGGTTCCAGTGCTTGAGGTTTTTTTATTTTATTTCTGATAATGATAACGATGAACATAACACTATTCTAATAAAATAATAATATATAAAAAGGTGTACCTTTGTATTCCAACTGAAAAAGAAATGTTTCTTTTTCAGTTTGCTTCAAAAACCTCCGTACCAAGTATGTAAGTAGGTATGTCTTTCTCAGTTCGGGGCTAGAAAGCAGTTTTTTTTAATTTGCCTATTTTTTTTAAATTATATTTTTATCTCAACTTCGGGAAGCTGATAGATTCAAAACTCGGCGAGGTTAAGTTGCTTTATCACAGAGGTCCTGTGGCCACCTTCCAGGTTCATCATTAGACCTTGGATATCATCTAGATCTAAATATTCAACATGGAGTCAATAGGGCCCAAACTCGATGGGTTTATTTAGTTCAGTTTAAAAGTTCTTAAGGTCATGTTCCGTCTCCATCATCAGATCAGCTTCGTGGCACCATACCATTGTATTGTCAGCGAAGATACATAAGTATCATAAACTATTTGGAAGTGGGTCATTTACAACTAAAAATGCTAAATAAAAGATTGTAAAAAATAAATTTACAATTGTTAACAATATAACTTTATTGAATACCAAAAATACAAGAAAACAAAAATAACAAATCCGGTACCTAGATTAATGGGCGGCATTAACGTCTATGTACAGCGATTTTAAACAGGTAATAATAATAATAATAAACCTCAAGAGGCTCTCGCTAGACGGTTGGGTCAAGGGCCATATTCATAAGGCAGTGATCATGGACACGGCGCACATTGTCAGGCAGTTCCTCAGCCTGTAGCCCCAACCACCGGTAGCTTGGGCCTCGCCCCGCTGCCGGCGGCAACCTAGTAAGTTTTTACAATGTTTTTATATTGTTTTTATAAAATATTGTAAAAATCTAATCTAAGATGATAAATTGATAATAAAAAAGATGATAAAGATGATAATAAAAAAAACCTGAGATAATAATAATAAAAATATTTAAAAAAATATTTTTTTTTTTAATAGGAATGCGTTCCTGACACGTCATCATGAAAAAATGTTTTTGGCCGATATCTCGGAAATTTTATTTTCTACAATAATGATCTTAATGTTTTTTGCCTATAGGTACATAGTTTCCGAGATATCGGCCAAAAACATTTTTTCATGATGACATGTCAGGAACGCATTCTTTGAACGGCCGAACTATAGTAGCCTGTTACATTTGTAATTATTAACTCCAAGTGTTCCAGAATAATTAAACAAACAGACAGACAGACAAAAATTGTAAAAAATGTTATTTTGGTGTATGTACCGGATATATTATAGTCATATACATGTAGTAAAAAACGGTAATTTCAATATTACAAAGACACTCCAATTTTATTTATAATATGTGTATATTTTACATCATATTTTATTTATTATGACTCAAATTCATTCGGTATTACTAAAATGTTGATTATTATAAATATCGGTTTGCATCACTGACATTGAGAAGGAATCGTAACATTTTGGGGAAATTTTCAATCTAATGAGCTGCCACCCTAAGTAGGTATTATCAGACGAAATTGTAAAATGTTGCTATTTCTGTCTTATTCAACGTCTTGCCGCACCTTAGCAACTAGTGTAACAGGGATAGAGATATGATTCTTTGATTACCTACCAAAGATATTCGGACGGTTAAACAGACATGCATGTGTCGCCATGCCTAGCAACGCAGTTATTTGAGTCAGCAGATCTTTTTATAAAACATCATTGGTTGGTGGATTCACATATGCCATTGAATTTCTTCTGCGGACACATTGGATTTCTTCTGCGGACATATGCAAGTTTCCTCACGATGTTTTTTCTTCACCGGAAAGCCAACCACCTCACCGGTCTCTTTGAAAATCTATAGGGGAGGCCTATGTCTAGCTGTGAACGCCAGTTGGCTGATATGATAATGTATACAAGATTTTCTTCTCGGAAAAAACAGCAGTGTGAAAATCCATTCATGGATTCCACAGAACTCATTTGTGCGTGAAGAAAACCGATTATATTATTTGAACTCACGAACATATTGTGGCCTAAAAAGAAGATATATCAATGGCACAAAAATATTTTGATGTGTAATTTGGATATTTTACTGTATCTAATGTTTACTTTATATTAAACTCATTATTCGCGGACCAGCAAGCGCAGTGTACCACTGACAAGGTATATACATAATTGCTACGCTATTGTACTTTGGATGCAGGCCGCTCCCAAACTCCCAACCTTATTGGTCTCCATAGAAAGGCGTATGTCCGGCAGAGGCGATGTGTGTGGAGTGCCAGAAGACGTATACCACCTTCTGGTGGAATGTATACGTATACAAAATGAGAGGCGGGCACTTGAGGTGACTTATCACTTCAACAGGCTCGAAGTTGGACTCTATAATAAAATACTGGCTGATCCCAGCTCGGACACAGCCAGAGCGCTGTTCGATTTGGTGAGTCGCCTCAAGTGATCCGTAATATGTAGTAGTGTTAAGTAGCTAGTAAGTTAAAATAGTTAGAATATACGATGGGACTGCCATGTATTCTTGTATAAAAGTCCCAAAAATAAATTGGAATAAAAAAAGGACGTCCTAAGGCTAATGGATGTATGGATGGAAACACATTAGCAAAATGATGAAAAGTAACAGATGGGAGCTCTGGCAGCCCTGGATCCCCCTCGCAATTATCGCGATTATCCTTGGACGTTTTATGGCGAAGAACGAAGTTATTTGTTTACCAACATTTCGAGAAGGTAATGAGGGAGTGAAAATATTTTTTTTCAAAGGAAAATGTCTTCAAGGGGCTTTGAAATTAGTTCAGCGGCATGATTTATGGCAAAATGATTTAAATTAAATAACGGCATTAGGGAGCTTCTTGAAAACTGTCAAGTGCATTCTTTGTTTTCTTTCAAGTAGGTATTAGATAAAAATCCGTGGTGGTCTAGTGATGGCGACACTCACCTTACAATCTTAGTGAGGTTGTGGTTTCAAATCCCGGTCCCGTACCAATGAGTTCTTTGGAATTTGTGTACGGATTTTCACACCACTCATCGCTTTTCGGTGAAGGAAAACAACGTGAGGCAACCTGCATAGGTACGTCCGGAGAAGAAATTGGCATCAACCCGCACTGGGCCAGCGTGGTGGATATGGCCCAATCTTCATAATAGTAGGCCTACGTCCTGTAGTGGACTATTAAAAAAGGCTGGTACAGGTATTAGATAAGACGTACTTATGAGTATTTTTTAAGAAATTATATTAGTAGGTATACCTATTAGAGCCTTTGTATAGGTATTACTTGTGCATTTATTTTGTGAAGAAGTTGTAAAAAACCGGCCAAGTGCGAGTCGGACTCGCGCACCGAGGGTTCCGTACAAACCTGCAAGGTTTACAAAGTTCGTTCATTACGACAAAAAAAGTAATAAGTTTATATTTATTAAAAAATATATATTTTGTAATGTAACTAAAAATTTAAGGTTTTCGGAATTTTTCCTTTATGTGTGCTATAAAACGTTGCTTCATGCCAAATTTCAAGATTCTAGGTCGACTGGAAGTACCCTTTAGGTTTTGATTCCCTTGCGAGTACTTGCGAGTTTCAAAATATGCAGCTTAAATTGCTGTTTCTTTTGATTGCGTTGACATAGAAGTTTGATTTTGTTACAGCTTAAAGGTATTATAGACCTGAGTATTTGGTATGAATTTCAATTTAATACCTCTACGCGTTTATGAGGAAATGGGTAGTAAGGTTAAAATTATTAAAAAAAAAAATATTATGTGATGTAACTAAAAATTTATGGTTTTCGTAATTTTTCCTTTATCTATGCTATAAGACGTTGCTTCGTACCAAATTTCAAGATTCTGAGTTCACGGGAAGCACCCTGTAGGTTTTGATTCCCTTGCAAGTGTCGAAAATTTGCGGCATAAACGGCTGTATCTTTTGATTGCGTTGGCTTAGAAGTTTGATTTTTTCACAGCTTCAAGGGACAGTAGACCTGAGTAATTGATATAAATTTCAGCTTCATACCTCCACGCGTTTCTGAGAAAAAGGGTCTTGACAGACGGACGGACGGACAGACGGACAACAAAGTGATCCTATAAGGGTTCCGTTTTTTCCTTTTGAGGTACGGAACCCTAAAAAACGTTGACGTTGTACGCGTATATTTCTCTTTTTCTTGTGTGAATGCAACAGAAGCTATCAATATGTCTATTGTCTTCTCTGTCTACGGCTCCTACCTATGATGGATGGAAACAATGTCTATAATGTAAGGATTGAAACTACAGAGATACATTGAAATCACATTAAAATGGTGAAAGAAAACGTCACTAGAAAATATAAATGTCAAAGTGTTCTATTATTGTGTGAAGCTCAGAATATGGCTTTGGTGTACTTCACGCCTCAGAACAATAAGTTCTGAGGTGGTGAAGTCTACAAACCTACTCTTGGTCAACCTTGTGGATTATGCGTAATAGAAGAGATTTATACTCAGTTTATTGCAGTCCCGGTAACTATACCTATCACTAAGTAGGTAACTACGTAAGGCTGGTGGTGGCATGCACTGGTTCCAGAGTTTTTCAGCGATCAAAGGCTTTTGATATTGCTTAGCGGCTATAACAATGGGGACCTGCAATTAATCACATCACCCAAGCACACAGTAATGCTCAGTTTTAAATGTCACCCACGGTCGACCATCAAAGATTGACCATGCCTATTGTATCTTCACTTCTGTGATCGATAAAGCCTGGTGTTGTGGACTCTTTTAATAATGAATAATCGGCAAAGTGCGAGTCGGACTCGCGCACGGAGGGTTCCGTACTGTATGGGACCCCCCTTAAATATTTTTTTTTTTAATTTTATTACATATTATTGAAGTGAATATACAACTAAATATTCTGTGAAAATTTCAAGCATCTGCCTGTTACCATTATAAATATAGAGCGAAAAACGGCTAGAAAATCAGGTTCGTTGTATGGGAGCCCCCCTTAATTATTAATTTTATTATGTTTTTAGTATTTGTTGTTATAGCGGCAACAGAAATACATCACTTGTGAACATTTCAGTTTTCTAACTACAACAGTTCAGACAGACGGACAGCGGAGTCTTAGTAATAGTCGTTTTTACGCTTTGGGTACGTAACCCTAAAAAGTGTGTACCGCAGGAATTGAGTGCGGTTTACACACTACCTATAATGTACTTACTTATCAATAAGTAAATATTATATACCCACAAACATACCAGTTCGCTAAAAATGCTCAAAATAGGTTTCGAATTACCATAAATTCAATCAGAACCTAATTTATTGGTCACAAAAACGGCTCCAATCACTTGTTTGTAGCTCGGTATCAAATAACCCCGCCTAGTTGCGAAATCGTTATCAGGTTCCGATAGCGGCTAGAGCCTGCCTAGGTAGCCTAGATAGTGCTACTTGCGAAGGTAGATAGCCTAGATATTGGGCATGACGTGACTGGTCGGGTACCTACTAATTTAATGTAACTAGAGACAAAGCTCGGCGTATAGTCGTACTTTTTACAAAACTTTGGCTGTTTAAGCTTGTAATTGCTTGTAATGTAAAGCTATAACGACGGAGATTTATTGTAGAATATCAATATGACACTGATATCGCGGACAACAATCAGAGGCTCTAAAGAAAAAAAGTTTTTTAACTTACAATAAAATGGAACAGCTTTTTTTTCGAATGCGAATGGCGAATACCTCACTCACCTTCGGTTTGCCGACGATATCGTGGTCATGGCAAAGTCGATGGAGGAACTCAGTACGATGCTCGAAGGCCTAAATCGAGTCTCTCAACAGGTGGGTCTTAAAATGAACATGGACAAGACAAAGGTCATGTGTAATTCCCATGTTGTACCCACCCCTATTTCAGTTGGGAACTCGGTTCTTGAAGTCGTTGACTCGTACGTCTACCTAGGACAAGTAGTCCAGTTAGGTAGGTCCGACTTCAAGAAAGAGGCCAATCGCCGAATCCAACTCGGCTGGGCAGCGTTCGGAAAATTGCGTAACGTCTTCTCGTCCGACATACCTCAGTGCCTCAAGTCGAAAGTTTTCGACCAGTGTGTGTTGCCAGTGATGACTTATGGCACAGAAACGTGGTCTCTCACTATGGGCCTTATTAGTAAGCTTCAAGTAGCCCAACGAGCCATGGAGAGGGCTATGCTCGGAGTTTCTCTGCGAGATCGAATCAGGAATGAGGAGATCCGTAGAAGAACCAAGGTCACCGACATAGCCCAGCGGATTGGCAGGTTGAAGTGGCAATGGGCAGGGCACATAGCGCGGAGGACTGATGACCGATGGGGTCGAAAAGTCCTCGAGTGGAGACCACGTACCGGCAAGCGCAGCGTAGGACGTCCACCCACAAGGTGGACGGACGACCTCATTAAGACCGCAGGATCGCGCTGGATGCAAGCCGCTACCAACCGGTCTTGTTGGAGGTCTTTAGGGGAGGCCTATGTCCAGCAGTGGACGTCCTATGGCTGAAAAGAAGAAGAAGAAGAAGATGCTTTTTTTTCGCGATGTCGGGGTTGGTCCCATAGTAAAACTTGAGTATAATAATATTCTTGAATATCTCCGTCGTCTACACAAGTTGGACTTAATTGCAAGTTTTTTGGAAATTAAGAGGCGAGACACAAGTTTTCGGGATTCGTTGTACGGCTTTGTGACGGACGGACGCACACAACGATATTATAAAAGTGCCTTATTTTATTGCACATGCAAAAACAAAGATTTGAAAGCCGGTCCTATATCTTGTTGGATCTTTCTGATCAGTTTTAAAAGGAATAAAACATTAAAACATCGGTTCAGTGCTTACCTAAAGACATACACAAACCACAGATAGGTACACTAATGTCGATCGTATAACACCCCTCTTTTTTCTTTAGGGATAAAAAGGCAAATACAATTTTGTATCCATCTCTTAAATAGAATTTCGTAACCAGGGAGAAGAGACGATTATTAAGAAAATTTATTGCGTAACATCCAGGACGCAGGCAGCTAGGCTGTCCACCGGGCTGTCACAAATGTCACAATCACAAGCACGTGCCTCAGTTATCACTACCTCAGAATAAGGACTAAAGTAATAGAATAGAAACCTACTAAAATAGTAAGAGATACCTACATCCCTTTGTCCTATTTTAAATATGAAATTTAAAAGGTGTTAGAGAAAGATGCACATACACCGGAACTTACGTAATTTCGAAGGGTTTCACAAATTAGCATTGAGCTATCTCATCTCGGCTGTCTAAATTAAAAAAGTAAAAAGAGGATGGTAAAATGATCAGAGATTTGAGCCTTCTGCTGGAACTAGAGGGTTCAAATTTCCGATCATGTCGCAAAAGACAAAATGAACCAAAGGTGATATTGCAAAAAGGGCTAAGACTAGGTACAGTAGCTCAAAAAATCCGATAAACTATGATAAATAATGCGCAGAGTAAAACAACCGCATTAAATGCTTAATTTATGAGTAATTTCACATTTTCCAATATGATTTTTTCTCAGTTATTGAATTACTGCCATTTTGGTCACATATAACCTTTTTTATATAACCTACATAGAATTAATAGCCTACATGTAAAAAATGCACTGAAGAGTTTAGTTTTGTTAGCAAAACTTCTCAGACGTTAATGATACATCAAATTGATACGTTTATAGGTACTTTATACTTCGATCAAGACTTTATACGTTTCTTTTATTTCATTTATTTCGTTGATTTTTTTATTATGGGGCCAACAGCAATCTTCAGTTGTTCATAATAACGTAGGTACTACATATAAGTGGTTTCAGTATTATTAGATCTCTGAGAGACACACGGTATATGTATGTATCTACCTTTCATGTATCTGTAATTTTTAAAAGTATACTGCTGAACATAGGCTAGGCCTATCCACTCATATCCACTGCGCTGGCCCTGAGGAGGATTAAGTTGTTACTTGGTGAAGTCGCGGGTCACCGAGAAAGTCGAAGGCAAACGTGTAAGAGGTTTGTTTTTATTTTCCTGTTTTCGTAAATAATCAAGAAAATTTTGTCGTTATATTATTATTATTTTGCGCCTGTATTGTCCCACTGCTGGGCAAAGGCCTCCCTTCCCTCCTTCCAGACTGCACGATCGTTATATTAATTTTGTAAAACCATCATTAATAGTGTGATGAGTGTAATGTTGTTTATATTCTCTTAAAAGTATTATATTATATCATATTTCTGTATTTATTTATTTTTTATTATAAAGGTACACAGAACAGGATACATTCAATCAAGAACTAAATTTTATGCCACAAAAGTACAGAACTGGAAAATATCCCTTAATATGCGTACACAGCATGAATTGTAGCAGTAAATCACAATGAAACAAATTATACAAATTAACAATAGAGCAAACATGATTACATATTAACATTAATTAGCTATTACATTGTGCTGCAAGCCTAATACCGCAGCACATACTACAAAATTAAAACAAACAAATAAGAGAATACCAGGCCACACCTAAGCCTGACCTGGCATCCCCTGAGAGGCGAGGATGGCCAAGATGTCTTTTCTAAATTTATACAAATTGTTGTAATAAATGTCTACTTGGTTACTGTGATCAGACGAGATATCATTGTATTGGCGACACATGCGAACAATAGGATTAAAGTACGAAGTATTATTGACATAAACATGCAAAACAAAAATTTTGGAGTGGGGATTACGTAACCTGGGCTTTATGTTGAAATTTAACGATGAAAGAAGAGAAGGAGAATCTATATAATTGTTAATAATTTTGAAAAGATTAGTAAAATCAAAGTATTTGCGTCTAACCTCAAGGGACATCAGATTAAATTTTAAAAGCCTATCTTCATAAGAACTGAGTTTACGTTTTAGTCCACACCTGTAACTCAAAATTCTAAGAAATTTCCTTTGTACCATTTCAATGCGATTTATATGAACTTTGTAGAAAGGAGACCAGATTGAAGAATTATATTCCAAAATGCTACGAATAAGTGTGCAATAAAGATATATGAAACTTTTAGGATTCCTGAAATTTTTGGTGGATCTTGTTATGAAGCCTAAAAGTTGATTACATCTATTAATTATATTATCATAGTGTTCTCGGAATGTTAACCTGTCATCAAACAAAACACCCAGATCTTTCGCCACATACTTCCTAGCAAGTAATTGACCACTTAATTTATATTGATGCAGAATTATATTAGTTTTATTTGTGTAAGATATTACAAAACACTTATCAATATTTAAAGACATTTCATTGACATTGCTCCATTCCAACACTGTGTTTAAATCAACTTGGAGGGCCTCAGAATCAGCTAGAGATCTAATAGTATTGTATATTTTTAGATCATCCGCATATAGTAAGCACGAGCAAGTAAGTTTATCAATTAGGTCAATTAGGTGTATAAATGGATCTAAACAACTGTGAATTATTTCGAAGTAACTTGCCCCGCATTCACATTGCTGTATTCTTATAATGGTGTATGAAGATCACGTAGCACATAGAAACCTCTTTAGTAATCAAACTCACGGGACAAGTTAGATCTATATATTTTAAAAAAAAGGAGAATGAAGGATGAATACTTACTTTTTGGCGGGAAAGAAACTAAGGAGGATCAATGGTGTGAAAATGGAGCGAAGAATAAAAAAATGTTTGTAACCATATATTTCTAAGATCGGAGAATGCTGAATAAAATATTTTGACTACGAGGTGTATAAATCCTGTAATAGTTAACAATAAAAAATCATCCAACGAATTGCAATGAAACGTGTTCTTTTCGTTGTTATAAGAATCCAGGATAATATAGAAATCGGTTTTAAACAGGCCTTTAGCCTATTTTTGTTATTTGTGACATTTTATTAATGTTTCAAGTCGAGTATGGCCGGGTGGTTTTTGGCAGGAACGGGGAAAAATCATGTCGCCGCATTATATTATTTTGTGAAATATGTTTCTATCAGTGATAATTACTTTGCCGATGCTTTACTGAGGTCTAACTTGACCGCGACTTTTTCGGACTATGACGTGACTTAGACTGTACCTAACTATTTTGATAAAATACAAAAAAAAAGGTTCAATACTTATAGGTAACATTAGCAAATGCATAAACCATGCGACACCAAAATATAAAAGAGGAAGAGTATGGCTGCCTTATTTTTAAACAATGTCAATGTAATTTTCAATCAGAATACATGAAATTACTTTTAACGGACACTGTTATTGTAAAAAATAACGGGAAAATAATTATCCGAAAGAAACGAAGCAAATTATGAAATACTGTACCCTTTGGTGGCCCAATTTCTATATATTTTTGCAATATCTCCTTTCAACCATTTTGACATTCCAACTTGTGATTTTGTTTTTTTTTTTTTGTTCCACTCACTCTCACGTATGCTGTATCACCAGGGGACTACGACTACGCGGACGACTCGACTATAATATCTGTAGTAACCATACTTGTACTATTAGGTACAAATACATAATAATAGCTGGGTGGTCTAGTGGTAGTGACATCCGCCTTACAAGCGTGAGGTCGTGGTTTCTGAGCCGTCTGCGTGGCCATTAGCTGCTCATCAGCTGCGGACACGCCACCATATTTAATCAGCCGTTTTACACCGCCGAAAGGAGACAAATACACCGCATCGTTAGGCGGAATGTTCGGATATTATTTGATGTTGACGCACGTTTGATTTTGTAGTACTTTAGAAGTAGTGTTCATAATAATCAATGCTGAGCATGAGCATAGCTCTCTTTTTAACCGACTTCCAAAAAGGCGGAGGTTCTAAGTTCGTGTGTGTATGTTCATCGATATTTTCGCCAATTGTGAACCGAATCGAAAAAATATTTTTTAGTTCGAAAGGGTATACTCCCAAGGTGATCCCATTTAAATTTTACAGAAATCGGCTGAGCCGTTTTTGAAAGAACCAGGAATAATGTAAGCAATTCGAGCGAAATATTCGAATTTCATACAAGAAGAAAATCGATAATTTAGCAAATTGTAAACCGAATCGAAAAATTCTTTTTTAGTTCGAAAGGGTATACTTTCAAGGTGGTCTCATTTTACAGAAATCGGCTGAGCCGTTTTTGATAAATCGGAAGGCGGTTTTGCCAATTTTTGTGAAATATAATTACTGTATGATACTCAACTTACTCCTAGCAATTTTGCTGTTGTTAGACCAGCGATTGTAATACCGTCGACCCAACGAGCTGGTACGTACCTAAGTGCAAAAGAATACCTACTTGAAAAACATCCCATCATGCGAAAGCCTTTATGAGAGGACCTAGTATTGATCAGCGCGGCAAGTTCAAGTTTTTTCATATTTTTTTGCGTTTTCTGCGTAACCACTCATCGGTTCACGAAACTGATTTAGCGAACCTACACTACAAGGCAAGACTACAAACAGCCAGGCCTAGAATAGATCTTCAAATCTATCAATCAAGTCCAGACCAGCCAGAAAAAGGCCAAAGGTCTGTTTTAAAGGCAGACTTACGAAAAACTAGACCAAGAAAAAAACCCAGGAAGAATGACAAAGTTAAGCGACCACTTTATCGTAGATGGCACGGGTCAAGAGAAGTCTCAGGAAGACAGTAGAGTGATCAAAGCTTCAATGTAGAGACCATAGAGCTCCCAAAAGGGCACAAATACCACCTAGGAGGTATAAGATGGGTACAGTACAGGCAAAGTTGGGCAAACGGCTGTGCCGAACGCATTTTTCAGGTGTTCAGAAAAACGGGACCTGCGCCCTGCGCTCAGAGCGCTATTCGTACCTAACTGCTAACATCTCAAAAAGATATGCGCATACTATCATATATCCTATAAATAACTCGGCATCCCAAACCAGCCGGACATTTTCCTAATATTCCCGCATAGAAAAACCAGGCAAGGAAAGTCAGATCTGGTGATGTTACGCAGACGGCTAGACCTTCGCGAGGCCAGCACGTGGCCATTCGCCACACATCACGCTTCGCGGAAACGCCGCCATATTTAATCAGCAGCCATTTTATAAACACCGTAATCGCTGTCATGGGCCAGCATTACACGACCGATAATGCCTTTATTAAATAAAATAAAACTTTTAGATGGAAAAAGTAATAATCGCACTGAGTCAATACTCCTAGCAAGATATAGGCATAAGCAGAAGGGTAACTGCAAAATCGCAAGCGCCTTGGTTCTGTACAGTTTTAGACATAAACTCTCAAAAAATTGGACAAGTACGAGTTGGACTCGCGCATGAAGGGTTCCGTACCGAATGGGAACCCCTAAAAAATCTCGTTTATTGTATGAGCCCCCCTTAAATATTTATATTATTCTGTTTTTAGTATTTGTTGTTATAGCGGACATCGAAATACATTATCTGTGATAATTTCAACTCTCTAGCTATTACGGTTCATGAGATACAGCCCGGTGACACACTGACAAACAGACAGACGGACAGCGGAGTCTTAGTAATAGGGTCCCGTTTTTACCCTTTGGGTACGGAACCCTAAAAACGGGCGCACAGTATGCGACGCGACGTCGCCGCATCGTAGTGGCATGCATCGATTGTCTTGTTTCAAGTGAGTTGAACACGAGAGCATTATACCAACTTAAAAGTTAGAAAACTGTGTAAGAAAATAATATTGCTGTCTCATTTCTTTGCGCTGCGATAATATGATAGAAACGTATTGTAGGTTTGTTTTGCTGAAGAGTAGACCAGAGTCGTACTCGTGTGGTGGTTTGATCGATCAAGACCGAATTTGACTTCTGTAGGTTTTTATTTTATCCGATTTAATGAAAAATACAAGTATTCATTAATTTATTCTGCTACTTTATTTTACCTGTATGTACGTATTACCTATAAATACCTATACGTAACTTGAAAACTTAATAACCCCACCCTAGACCACATATCTGCTTAACATCAGGCAGAATGCATTCAAACGAACACGTACATAGTGGGTACTAAATAAAATGAAAATTAACTTAGTTAATGTTATCTCTTTGCCCCTGATATTAATACACGCTATCCACATAGCATCTCCCTATAATATAAAATATTATTTCAAAGACGTTGATGTGAATTGAATATGCTTTACATTACACGTCAATAAATAACATTTTTAATTCACATTAACTTCACTTTAAATCTCTTCACGAAGAATGAAACGATTTTAATTTTTTAGTGCTTGACACACTAGGTGTATCTCAAAGTGTTGTCTTTGTGATAAACATTTCAAGTCAGGCTAGTGATCCGAAAAAGGCAGGTTCATGTCCTGCGTTCGCGACAAATTTTTGAAATGTTTATCACAAAGACAACTCTCTTCACGATGGTGGTACAGTTAACGATCGAACTACACTTAGAGGTAAGCTGTTTGGATCATGTAATTAAATAACATAATTTATATTTTTGTAGCGCTCGTAGCGTAGTTTGACTAGGTGATTGTCAGCGATCACCGAAATTAAGCAACGTTCCGCACGGTCAGTACTTGGATGGGTGGCCGCGGGTGGCATTTTCCAACTGAGCGCTACCGTGGCTCGGATGACACGTTAAATTGTAGGCCCCGGTAGTTTTAACCGTTTAGCCATGTCAGAGGCCTTCAGGCGACCTAAAAACTCTGACACCAGGGTTAGCCACCCGGCCTATACGAACTCACTTACTTACTTTTATTTATATTTTACACGTCAACATGAAACTTAGTGCGTTCAGTGATTATAGACACTCGTATATATCCAAACAAACTACGAGTATAATAGTGCGTCCGAAGACCGGGTCAAGTCAATTGAGAGTACTTGAGAGTCTTCTCCGGTTGACGTCGTATTGGAAAATATAACTCGCTGGATATACTCGTACTTGGAATAATGAGTTACAGAACACGCACTTAAACAAGGTGCTGTTTTTATGCAAGTTGCAGATCTAGAGTTAAGTAACATGTAATCTTTATTCATAAAAAATATGGCTAAATTGACACAATAAGCCCGATTGCAGAGGCGCCAGCGTAAATTAAACAGCAACGTAAAAAGCGTTCTCTCTATCGAATGCCTAAAGTGAAAAAGAAACAGAACTATGCTATTTAGCTAATATAATTACGCTGGCGCCTCTGTAATCGGGCTTAGTGAGTATTCACGAAAACTCCTTATTTCAAACAATCGGTGTAAGTACACTGGGTGGGGCCCACACTAGGATATCATACGTAGTTGACCTTTATAAGTTAGCTTTTAACTGACTTCCAAAAACGAGGTTCTAAGTTCGACTGTATGTACTTTTTGTATGTACCTATACATATTTCGCGATTACTCCATCAAATGAGAGCCGATTTCGATAATTCTTTTTTTGTTTTGTTTGGAAGATCGTACTTTAAAGGTTTTTAATTTTATTAAAACGCCAGTCGTTTTTAAAAAATCAATAATAATGTGTAAATTATTACTACATTGATCCATGGGAACTATACGAATTCTGTACGTTAATTGGTTATCGTTATGCCATTTTTGGCGGAAAATAATTATAGATAATAGCTCGTGTAGATAACGCAGTTTTCCATATATGTACATAATAATTAATTGTATTGAGATATCGAAATGTATTGATTTATTTTATTGAAATTGCAAATTGTATTTGACTTGTACCTAATAGTGGTGTTATCAGTAAATGACTAGGTATGACTGTGAACATAGATCTGTGCATAGTTTGCAGTGTAAGTATGGAAAACTACGCAGCTATGTGTACTTACCCAAACTAACATAACCTAGCTCTTGCTCTAAGTACAATTCGCAGTATCATTGTCAAGCAGTTTGAAAAACTGATTTTGTTTGTCTCCAGGGTTAAACCCATAGTAAAATTAGTAGATCTACCTCTGCACATGAAACAATTCAAACCACACCTTGTGTATAACGCGCTGGATATATCTAATAATGAGTAGGAGTACAAGCACTCACTTTAGAGATGGTTATCGTAGCATGCATGTAAAAAGTTTGACGGTGTTTGTTTATTTTGAATAGTAGATACTTAGAATTTAGTGGGAAGGTGTTTTACGCAACGCTGTGGACGTCCTATGGATGATGGATGGATGGATTACGCAAAGGATAAGGAAACCTAACCTACGTCTATAAAATAAATACAAAAACAATTTCCTAACATTTCTATCAATAGATATAATCAAGAATGGAACATGAAAATGTGCACAAATTTGTGTTGTTTGTTATGTGTGTTACGTGGTTATTCCGCCAATTATAAATCGACCTTGATGGTTCTTTTTTTGTTTGGTAGATCATGGTACCGCCCCGTTTAAATCAGTTAAGTAGTTTTTTTGAAAAATCAAAAGTAATCTAAGAACTATATTAATTTTGTACCATACGTAGACCATATTGACTGTAGTCCGTTGTGCCATTTTTGGCGAAAAATTATTACCTATTTCACTAAATATATTTCTTTATCACTTATATCAAGCGAAAAAAGATCATTTTATAGTAATTTTACGTCACCAGAGAAAAACTCCTGATTGTCATCATGATACGAGCTTTGAAAGTAACATTACAGCCGTCGCCGCCATCTCATTATCTGTAATTATACGCTGCGGCCATTTGCAAATGGCAACCGAACCCGGTGCTTTATTGTTTATCTAATCTAGAAGATTCTAAGAATTTATAGCCATGTAGAGACCCATACACACTGTAGCAATTAAGCTATTTTAATTTTCTAATACTGTGTGTAAATAATGTTTAAGAAAATGTAATGACGGAAACATAAGGGAAGATCTTTTTCAAGATGGTAAAATGGAATTAATATTTTTCATTCGGATGTAAGTATTAAATTGAGTGTGTAAATTATTGAAATTGAAGTAGTTTTGTTTGTTAAGTTTTATTTAAAACTTGTAAATTGCTTAAATTGATGCTTAGTATAATCACTACATAGTATAAAACAAAGTCGCTTTCTCCGTCCCTATGTCGCTATGTCCCTATGTCGTCGATTTTGATGCGGTTTTTTTTAATAGATAGAGTGATTCAAGAGGAAGGTTTATGTGTATAATACACCTGCCTGTGCGAAGCCGGGGCGGGTCGAAGTTTAATACAAAACAAAGTACGAATTTATAGCTTGTAAATTTACTGGCTATCTGACACTAAACTTACGCACAGCTACAAGTGTGGCAAGCATTTAACACATGTTGAAAAATTATTCCCATGTTATAGTTCTTAGCTATTTATTAGAATTAATTAACAAGTATTTAGAGCAAAAAATGACAAGCAATCGAAAGGTTAGCAGTATTAGCTGATAACATTTTCAAATAAAACCGAAACGTGTGGCAATATATCAAGCACACTACACGGCAAGGAAAGCTGCCTCCGTAAATGGCAACGCACTGACATTGTAATGTTACAAACGGGGAAGCCGTTTGCAGCACCACAAGTTAAAAGAGAATTGGAGAGGAACCCGTAATGTTGCAAGCGGGGGAGCCGGTTGCAGCACCACAGGTTAAGAGACCTCAGGAGAAACCTAACCAACCTAAGAGTCCTACCTAGTGGATAGGATTCCTAACGGTTCGGAGATTAAAACAGAAAACTAACCTTAGTATTTACACATTTATTTACACTACACGCACTGCACTTATAGTCAATTAAATCTTCAAGAGACGGAGAGAGAGAGAGAGAATTTTGTAGAAGTCCTTGGAAAGTTAGCCAAAAAGGGAGAGGGTAGCACTCGTAGAACCACGCTGGAGGCTGGCCGAGGATTTTCAATAGCCTGAGCTGGACCCGCCGATAGTGTGGCGCCAGCCAGGTAGCGCTAGGTGAGCGCTAGCGTGAAGACATCTGTCGACTGAGGTGGAGGCGCCGGCCCAAACCGGCCGACAGGCGCCGGTCCAAACTGGCCGACAGGGTTCGAAGTGAGCGCCAGCCCAGTGCTCTAGGGTAGGGGTCAGTGGCCCCAAAACAAGAGATCCTCCTGGAATCAAAGTTAAAAGAACCGGAGCCTCTCACCCTGCCTGTTACTCGACGCTCATGCCGTATACAGGACTCGTCCACGCAACCCTCAAATTCACACCGTCACATATTTAGGAAAAAAGGTGTCTTCCAGATCAGTTCCAACTCAAGACTGCCCAATTTTACCAAACAAGGATCGCTGATCCTGTCATTTCAAAAATTTGAATTTCATAACTAGAATTGTAAGTTGGCAGTGTTATCGTTGAAAGAGTCTGAATGTAGAGAAGCTAACAAAAAGGTTAGTTTCTCTACAACATACCTAAACAAAAACTTGCATCAAGTATAAATGAGCCCTATAACTGTGATATCATAAAGAATATTTTAGATCGACACAGTAATTCGAGCATACCGTGCTGGCGTGAACACCGCACACCGGTCAACCTTGGTACACTCACTTTTGTATATAACCATTTATTTATTGTGAATGCCGATTTATAGAACAACTTTATTAATTCACCTTTCGTACACCTTATTTTGATCAGCAAAAAGCTTAAAATTGTATCTGGAGCCGCAATGAGGTAAGTATCTAGGACATTATAGATTGACATTTGAAAATTGAGTAAGGTAATAATTTTGTTACATTCTTTTGTTTTTAGATAAAGTGTATGTCAGTTTATGGAGTGGATAATATAATTAAGTGGCTCGAAACGTTAATCGATACTTTTGTAGACGGAATGATAAATACCTACAGGTGTTATGCCGAACGAAGTAAAATAGATATTTTGAACTTTTTGAAGCATTATATCCTTCGGTCTAGTAAAAAAACAACGGATTGCACTCCGGGCGAGCCGGCAGAAGTGAAAATTTGAACATTAACGTTGTGCGGTTTCGAATATTTTGGAATGATTAGGGAATAATTTCGCACGAATTGCTTTATTTTCAGTATAAAAGTACAACCATTTATGTGGTAAAATACAATATACCTGCGCCACTTGAAAGAAACAGCAGGAGAAGGCATACACATTTATTTAGGAAAATCCCAGCTTCAAGAATGAATAAATTGGAATTGCAGTGATAGCATCCTACTGCTACAATAGGCCCAATGGTGATGGCGCCGCCATCGTAAATTTAATAGCAACGTAAAAAGGGTTCTCTCTATCGAATGCATAAAGTAAAAAAGAAACAGAAATAGTCTAATTAGCTATTATAATTACGATGGTGCTTTCATAGTTGGGCCTAGTATCGAGGTAAAATATATATATTCCGTATTTAGCAAAGAAAATATGACCCAGATTTAGATCTTGTCTGGGGGAGAAAAGGACAAACCAGGTTAGTTAGGTAAGCGGGGAGTATTTCTAGAATATCATTGTACAGATCATATCATAATGACAAACTTTAGCGTAGACCAACTCTAGTATCGTGAAAAAAATAGCTATTTCATACGAAATTTTCAAAGATGATAAAATGTATGGAACTGATTTTTCACGATTTCAAGATGAGCTCCACAGTAAAAAGCTGAAGCACAGGTAGGTACACTAAGAACAGTTATTTTTGCACGTTGCCCGATACGCATGCATACATTCAAACCGGCCGCAAACAATTCCTATAGAGATGACTAAAGTCACTGGTCGACGAACAACCTTTTAAACTCTGTTTTAAGGCGAGGCTATCTGAGAACTTTAGGTATTTTAGGCTAACACAGGCGCCAATTTTCTGAGCGCGACGTATTTATTTAAGCGACTCAGAAATTGTGAGCGACGCGCCGCGCGCTCGTCTTCCGCGCGTCGTCAGCCGCGCTATATAAGTACCTTACCGCAGTAACGAATATCAACCAGTTGACATACACCTATTTTTAGGAAAATGAGAAAATGCCTTATCATATACAGTCATTGTATAAATATTTAGGAATATAAGACGTCATTGAGTACTGTATCCTCAGTATTTAACCTTCGACGATTTTGGCTCGTTAGCTCGTCAACGCTGATGGACTAGCGAGCCAAATAGTTGTGCCGTACTTCAAAATGTTCCTCGCATTTTTTAGGGTTCCGTACCCAAAGGGAAAAACGGGACCCTATTACTAAGACTTCGATGTCCGTCTGTCCGTCTGTCTGTCTGTCTGTCACCGGGCTGTATCTCATGAACCATGATAGCTAGGCAGCTGAAATTTTCACAGATGATGTATTTCTGTTGCCGCTATAACAAAAAATACTAAAAAGATAATAAAATAAATATTTAAGGGAGGCTCCCATACAACAAACGTGAATTTTTAGACGTTTTTCGCTCTATATTAATAATGGTAAGTAACAGGTAGATGCTTGAAATTTTCACAGAATATTTAATTTTATATTCACTTCAATAATAAAATTAAAATAAATATTTAAGGGGGGCTCCCATACAGTACGGAACCCTACGTGCGCGAGTCCGACTCGTACTTAGCCGATTATTTTTTTCGGTTTTCGCAGTGATCGGCAGACGTACTTTGTCAACGAGCCGGAAAACCAGGTTTTGATGCGCGTCGACTCGCTCGTCGATTTTGTCATTGTCATAGTTAGGTATTTATTAATAACACCACTGTTACGCAGATATAATAGAATATTTCCGTTGTGTATAGAAACACCTACTCAATACCTATATGAAAGGAATATTCCTAACCCTTCATATTCCGTGTGATAATATCCTGAATAGTTGTCAGCAATATTGCGATACATGAAAAAAATCAGAACACGTGTGGCGTCGCGTCGTTTTGTTCGGTCATGACAACCTCGATACTATATTTTGCTTACTTAGATAGGTATTGCGAATGCCACAAACATTGCGAAATTTTGAAATATTGTTGACTTAGCTTAGACCCACTTCAAATAATATTTGATATACATAAGTATTTCAACTGACTTCCAAAAACGAGGAGGCTCTCAATTAGTCTTATGATCTTTTTGTTCCAATGTTAGCTTTTAGCTCTTAAACCGTCGTTTATGGGTCGAGTAGCGAGTTTTTCTACAATTTGTAAAGAAACCCTTCAAAATGATCCCATAAAAAATATTTACTTTATTCTCAGTACTTTTGAATCGATTTTAGAAAATTGATATAATTGCAGCGCCTACTAAAATCAAATAGCAAAATAACTATTTTTGCTCGCTGTTTTTGGTTTGAGGGGAGTGAGTAGTCAATTGTTACTTTTTTGTCAAAAATAATAATTATATTTATAATTATATTTTGACGGCATATTTTTTTGCTACAAATCCATTGACATGTTCTGTATTTAGGTAGGTACATAAATTGAGGTAAATTTTAAGTTATCGTAGAATTAATCGAGAATCCTTAATTCTCTTTTTTCCCTTTTTGTGCGGACGGTAATTAACCCGATGTAGGTACCTTAATCATAGAATTTAAATAATTAACGATCATATAATTACCTGCATTAATTGTTACACATAATTAATTCTAAGATTGATCATTTGGATTATTTTTGTAGGTTAGTCTACTATCCTATTTTAGATAATAGAGGCACTTACCCGAAAAAAAACAGTGGATTTTGGTTTTTTTAGTAAGAAAACTGCTCGGTTCACAAAATATACATACATATTATGTAGTTACGAACCCACTTAGTACTTATTTTTTAATACTTTCCTCTATTTCTTCGGTTACACTAAAAAAATCTTAGAGCAGCAGCGATATAATGATTGCAACGTTTTTTTACCACGTGTATCTAAATAGGCAGTTTACTTATTTTTCCGCAGAAATTTTTTAATTCAATAAGTAATCCAAATCACTAACAACTTCGGACTAAGTACTTTATTTCTAGCCTACAAATAGCGGAATTATCAAAGCATCAGGCAATCGTGACTTTATTGGCGTTTAATAAATATTTCCGATATCACCAACTTCCTTGAAAAAGTTACTCATAATGTGTCACCTATCGATCGCCGAATTGTAAATTGTTTGATTGGAAAGTAATTTTTAGGGTTCCGTACCTCAAAAGGAAAAAACGGAACCCTTATAGGATCACTTTGTTGTCCGTCTGTCCGTCTGTCAAGACCCTTTTTCTCAGGAACGCGTGGAGGTATGAAGCTGAAATTTAGATCAATTACTCAGGTCTACTGTCCCTTGAAGCTGTGAAAAAATCAAACTTCTAAGCCAACGCAATCAAAAGATACAGCCGTTTATGCCGCAAATTTTCGACACTTGCAAGTACTCGCAAGGGAATCAAAACCTAAAGGGTACTTCCAGTCGACCTAGAATCTTGAAATTTGGCATGAAGCAACGTTTTATAGCACACATAAAGGAAAAATTCCGAAAACCTTAAATTTTTAGTTACATTACAAAATATATATTTTTTAATAAATATAAACTTATTACTTTTTTTGTCGTAATGAACGAACTTTGTAAACCTTGCAGGTTTGTACGGAACCCTCGGTGCGCGAGTCCGACTCGCACTTGGCCGGTTTTTTAATTAACCAATTAACTTCACCGAAGATTGCTTCCCGGCTATCCAACTCTAGATCAATAAACATCGAAATGAAGACTTATTAGGTACTCAGGGTACTAGATGTCAACGGACCTATTCTTATATACAGGATCGTCTGCTTGCCCTGTACCAAACCAAAAGGAGAGGATTCAGTACATCATTATGAACAACTTTTACTATGGGTCAACTCTGAATTCGAGAAACAGCTGTTTCATACAAATTTGCAACTCGAAATCGACAAAATGTATGAAACAATTGCCGCCTAACCACAAAAAAATTCAACACGCTTTAATCACTGTTTAACGATGCAATTTGTGCTGTTTTTTGCTGTTTCTTTTCTCAAATTCTGGTCCCATAGTAAAAGTTGTTCATAGTGATGGTCTGAATCATCATCATCTCTTTTCAGTTTGATAAGTACACCAGTTTTAGTACCCTATAGTTATAAGATTGGAAATTCATATAGGCAACTTTTTATCCCGGAAAAATTAAAGGTACAAAGGTAGGTACCCTTAATTTTTCCGGGGATTCCCGGGAACACTAAAATTAAAATGTCACGAGGGCGAAACCGCGGGTAAAAGCTGGTAGTGAATAAAATCATCTACTTATTCTTATTTGATGTAGGTTGATAGGTCCTGCACTGACGTTTCGCATGCAGTGTTATTATTGATACGGCAATTGCCGTAATATACGGTACTTCAAGTCGAGTTTCAGTGAAATAAAGCAGACTTTTAACTGACACATATGACAATTTTAGACTGTTGTAGCTTGTAGCACCTACCGCCCCTTAGAATTTGCGACCCTTGCGAGCGTATACATTATTCCCCAAATTGGCCCAAATACGGCAATTTAAAAGTGGAGATACGGCAGCCCAGAATTGTTTGATGATAACAATGTTCGCATGGGATGTTTCATATGTTCAGCAGTGGATCAAAAATAGTAACGACTCCCACAGAGCTATTACAACTTGAGAGATAGCGCTGTTGTCGCTTGAAGCAATTCTCAACCACAAAAATGTTTGGAAGATCATGCCCAGAGCTGTCAAAACTGTCAAATATGTATTGGAATTTGACACTACTGAGAGAAAAACACGACAAATAGCCACTGAATCGAGATATTATTCATTTTTCTTTCTTACTCATGCCAAATTAGATCATTGCATCTCTTTCTTTTCTCGATCGACCAAATTATCCCTCTGGTATCTCTGTGACGACTCCACATTACTAAGTAGTCGGCAAGTTTTCCACGGCTCACGTCACTTCACCTCTCATGACCTCGCCGTACAAACATAAATATTAGTAAACAAAGCGGCACAAACCGGCCGGGGCCGACCGCTCGCCGCGTCCGCGTTGCGCGCGCGCAGTGAAAGTGCCGCGACAGCTGATTGGTCGCCTCTATTGCGCACTGCAGAGGAATCACTTTCAAAATCCAGTTTTCCCGCATTTTTCATAAATAACAAATATATTAAAACCCAAAAACAGTAGTAGGTAAGTTAGTATAGGTACGCCAAATGGCTACCTATGCTAGCTAAGCACACTGTGAATCCAGATACATATAAAATATGTACTCATTTATTCAGTCACTAGCGACCCGCCCCGGCTTCGCACAGGTTTATTATACATTTAAACCTTCCTCTTGAATCACTCTATCTATTACAAAAACCCGCATCAAAATCCGTTGAGTAGTTTTAAAGATTTAAGCATACATGGGGACATGGGGACAGCGGAAGCGACTTTGTTTTATACTATGTAGTGATAGTGATATCACAAATTCATAATGCTATTAATGTCAACTTAAATCTATCTTATAAATAAAAACATAGGATATAAAATATATAAGTATTAGGAGACATCTAACACACGGTCTCTGACCCCAAACTAAGCAACGCTTGTGATTTGGCTGCCAGAGTCTGATATACTACATATACATATTTTTGTATACATACTATATCTAGACAGTGCCTAAATAACACCCAGACACAAAGGAAACACATGTTCATCACATAAATATTTGCCCCTTGTGGGAATCGAACCTACGCCTCTTTGATCCAGAAGTCAGGGTCACTAACCACTAAGCCACCGAGGCAGTCAAATATATAGGTACCTACTGCACGTACACGAACCCTAAAAACATAACAAATCATTCAATGCATATTGTAAATTACCAAAGACGGAAATCCGAGACAATCCATGAATCCCGGTTCCATAGTAATGAGCTACTTGGAACAACGGATGTTGGATTTTTTTTTTCACATTTTTATACCACAGACAACAGAGTCCGTACTTTCTAAGAGACGGATTTTCATATTGCTGACTTTTCGGTGAAGTAAAATATCGTAACGAAATTTTCATACATCCGTAGAAGACATTTGATGGCGTACGTGAATCCAACAACCTCCTCAATCGCACTTCAGCGTAGGCCTATGTTCTGCAGTAGAGTACTAAACTACGGTATACTGCATCACTAACACAATTACTACATAGACTCGTAATATAAAACAAAGTCGTTTCCCGCTGTCTGTCCCCATGTATGCTTATATCTTTAAAACTACGCAACGGATTTTGATGCGGTTTTTTTTAATAGATAGAGTGATTCAAGAGGAAGGTTTATATGTATAATACACCTGTGCGAAGCCGGGGCGGGTAGCTAGTCTTTGATAAATCTCGATCAACAAACGTGGTACGGCTGAGATGATGATGGTGACTACTGAAACAGGTACTTTTCTTACACGTGCGCAACTTCAAAAAGTATTAAATGTCCCGTTGATTAAACATTATTTAGAGAAAAAAAAACGTAATTCAATGTCATGCGTATCGAATCGCCCATTTGGCGTACCTACGTCGCCGTCGCGGCGACTCTAATCGATTTGCTTAGGAGTTTCCGCGACTCTATACTTGCATTCGATAGTAAAATAGACTCGACGATAAAAGTCATTTCCCTTCAAGATTCTGTAGTGTCCCTATAGGTATAGAAAGGACAATATTTTTCAAAAAAACTTTCTCGGCATATAAACAAACTAGCTGACCCGACGTACTTCGTTTCTCGCGATATCTTAATACATTACTAGACGACCCGCCCCGGCTTCGCACAGGTGTATTATACATATAAACCTTCCTCTTGAATCACTCTATCCATTAAAAAAAACCGCATCAAAATCCGTTGCGTAGATTTAAAGATTTAAGCATACAGACAAACAAATAAACAAACAAACGAAAATAGCGACTTTATTTTATACTATGTATGTAAGGATAGCCTATGTGTTGTTCTGATGTAAAAGCATTATTATTGTAAAGTTACAAAGAACTTGTGTAAGAGTAACAAACATCCATACATATACATACATAAATACTCACAAACTTTCGCGTTTATAATATTAGTAAGATATACTTACCCGAGTTTCAGTTTTTTTGCTATCGTTATGTTATGCTTAAGCACATTACTTATTACACAAAAACGTACCCCGTTTTGTGCTTACCAGGTAACTATATATGTATGTAGTGTACGAGTACAGTAGCATAAGATGTGTCGCAAAATCCTTTGCTACGTAGATGGGTACTGTGGTGTATAGGCCGCGTCACACAAGTTGGCGGATGTGAAGTTAGCTACAAGCTACGCAATATTCAATCAACGCGCAGCTTTATGTGAGCTTCAGTCAGGATTGGATATTGCGCAGCTTGTAGCTAACTTCATTTCCGCCAACTTGTGTGACGCGGCCTATAATTATATCAATAAAAAGTACTTAATTTTGTCTTTTTTTTACTAAAAATGCACTCACTTCTTCACTCAAATAGTTCTGTCTTTATTGTGTTTTAGAAATAGTTTTTTTGATAACGAATACTCATTTTAATTTTTACATATTTTATTTGGGGTATTATTATATGTTCTTTGTTTGGGGGCACAGCAATACCCCCTCCAAGACGAGCCAAGCGAAGCGCAAGGGCACCTACCTTTTCTAGAAGCGATTCGCCCATGTTTTGAACCATGGCTTGAGGCTGAATAGGGAGTATATCTATTACATCTTACATCTCATTGTCGGATTAGCCCATACACTACTTACCGTACAAAACTATGTGTCACGTGGAATAAAGAACCCTTCGAACCCGAGCTGGTCTCACACTAGTAAGTTCGTATAGGCCGGGTGGCTAGCCCTGGTGTCAGAGCTTTTAGGCCGCCTGAAGGCCTCTGAATTGGCTAAACGGTTAAAACAACTGGGACCTACAATTTAACATGTCCGAGCCACAGTAGCGCTGTTGGAAAATGCCACCCGCGGTCACCCATCCAAATACTGACCGTGCGGAACGTTGCTTAGTTTCGGTGACGAACACTACTACTGGTCTCACACTTGACCAGCTCTTTATTGTAGGGTTTTAACAATTCTCGGTCAAACACAGCCTCGGGTCATATTGTGTCAAAGATTCGAAGTAATCATGATTAGCCTTCGATATCGATACATTCAGAAAGTGAAGACGTTAAATGGCATTTTGAAACGTTTTCATAACCGTAACGGTTGAGAGGAGTCTTGTTATAACACTCCTTGACATTTCGATCACTTCAAGGCTGCAGAGAAGGTGCCTATTCATTATCTCAGCTGTTTATGTAGCACAAAGGATTTTATACATCCATGTGTAGCTATATGAAGTTTTTGTGTGTGTTCATCGATGTTTTCGCCAAATATGAACCGATTTCGATAATTCTTACTTTGAATATACTTCAGAGATGGTTCTACTGAAATTTTACTAAGATAGCTGAGCCGTTTTTTACATTATTATTGAAAAATCAATAATAATGTAAAAGATACTACATGGACACATTGATTCGTGCAAACTATTCGAATTATGGGGGTACACGGTTGAAGTCGTCAAGTCAAGAGTGAAGAGTGGTATCTTCTAGGTCTACATACTCCATCTTCGGCTACAACTTCGCTTCCCATCAGGCGGGTTGGTGGCCAAATGTAGACATATTCTAAATAAAAAAAAAGTCGGTTATGCCATTTTTGGCGAAAATCATTTATTTAGAAGTCACCTCTTTAGATTTCTTCTTCAACTTAAGTTTCTTTTAGAAACATAAAGGACAAATTTGGAAATCTTAGGAAAAATCTGAAAAGGAGTATTATGTTGTTCTGTTTTATAGACCATTTTCAATGTTTCACGATATTAAGGTTAGTTCCATAGTAAATATATGATAATGACGAGAACTAATGTCACAAATCCAAAAGTAAATAATTTATTAGGTCTTGTGGCTAGCACAGCTATCAGCTTATAAAGCCCGATTACAGGGGCGCCATCGTAATTATATTAGCTAAATAGCATAGTTCTGTTTATTTTTCACTGTACGCATTCGACAGAGAGAACGCTTTTTACGTTGCTATTAAATTTACGCTGGCGCCTCTGTAATCGGGCTTATAAGATGGTAAGATGCAGGGGAAAGAACAGTCTCTCTGCTTTTTTGTTTCCAAAGAGGTATAATCTAAAGCTATTCAAGGTCAAAGTGAGTAGGTATCTACTAGGTCTGCGTGTTTCATCTTCGACCACAACGTCGCTTACCATAAGGCGAGTTGGTGGTCAAGCGCGGACTTATTCGCGATAAAAAAAAGATGTCGGAAGGCCTCGGACATCGTCAAACATTTAAAAAGTTAGTGCCTAAAATTTAACTTGGCATCCGAGCCACGGAACCCCTACACAAGATTATCCAGAACGAATGTACTATGCAGGTGATTCATACCATCATTAAACAACTTTTACTATCGGGTCAACCTGGAATTCGACAAAATAATCAGCTGTTACATACATTTTGTCGATTTAGAGTTACAATTCTAAATGGAACAGCTGTTTTTTCTCTCTCTGTTTTCTCTAATCCTGGGTTGGCCTGGTAGTGAAGGTTCATAATGATGTTCATTATCTATACCAATTTTATAAAGAGGAAGTATTTGATTGTTTGTTTGTTTGTTAACATTATCAATTTATCAGCTACAGCACAGGTGTATTATACATTTAAACCATCCTCTTGAATCCCTCTGTCTATTAAAAAAAACCGCATCAAAATCTGTTGCGCAGTTTTAAAGATAGCATACGAGTACATAGTGACAGACAGACAGGTAAGCGACTTTGTTTTATACTATGTAGTGATGATTTAGATATATAGATAGATATATATGTTACTACGTCGTACGTACGCTTCGTAAATACTTACTAACTCAGTTCTAAGTTAGTAAAATCGTAGCCAGTGGTAGTGAAATGAGGGAACCTTGGCATTCTTGGCCAATTACAGCCATTTATCGAGAGTTGCCACGCAATGCAACGCAATGCCACGCTTGATTCCTTCCAGCGGGTATTTCAACCATTTGTGCTTAGTGATAACGATCGTGTTATTATTATACTTAGTAGCAATAACTTATTAGCAGGCGCTTTGCGAAATCTAATCTGAGCCTCACCAAAGGCGTCAGCAAGTTGAAATGGCAGTGAGCAGGGCACATAGTTGGGTAGGAACGGGTGGCCGTTGGGGCTGTAAAGTTCTCGAATCGAGACCACGGCAAGCGCAGCGTAGGATATCCACCGACTAGGACGATATATTAAGATCGCAGGAATGAGCTGGATGCAGGCCGCTTTCAACCGGCCTTATTGGAAATCTGTATGGGGGCCTATGGAGGCATATGTCTGAAGGTTGATGGATGGATGGACTCAAATAGGTACAAATATAATAAGGAAAAAATATTTAGTTTCTCGGTCCAGGGGTTTTACAACGTAGTTATAACTATTTATAACTCATATCTACTCTTTTTTGACGGTACCTAACCTATCCAACCAGTGTAGGTACCTATAGAACTGTTGATTACATATTTTTTTCTATGTCGTAGTATTCTGGGAGATACCTAAAAGAATTTAATTAAGTTATTACGAACTGTAAACATCACGTTCTCAGAATGTGAGCACATATTCGCCATATTTCTTCCTGTACTAGTTTCCAGGGTTCCGTACCCAAAAGGTAAAAACGGGACCCAATATTATACTAAGACTCCGTTGTCCGTCCAAGAATAGCGTAAGCCGTAGTAGTGACACCTACCTAACAATCGTGAGCTCGTGGGTTCAAATCCCGGTCCCGTACCAATGAGAACCTACTTTGTAATTTATGTACCAATTTTCACACCACTGGCTTTTCGGTGAAGGAAAACATCGTGAGGAAACCTGCATATGTCCTTAGAAGAAATTCGATGGCGTATGTGATCCACCAACCCGCATTGGGTCAGCGTGGTGGATATGTCCCAATCACCCTTCGTGGGTAGACCTACGTCCTGCAGTGAACTATTAAAAAGGCTGGTACAGTTGTCCGTCCGTCCATCAGTATGTCACCAGGCTGTATCTCATGAACCGTGACAGTTATACAGTTGAAAATTTCACAAATTATGTGTTTCTGTTGCGGCTATAGCCAAAAATAATAAAAAAATAGAATTAAATAGATATTTAAAGGGGGCTTCCATACAAGAAACTTGATTATGTTGCCGTTTTTTGCCCGATATAGACGCTTATAATGGGGCCAAGGGGGATCCCATACGTCACGGAACCCTTCGTGCGCGACTCCGACTCACACTTGGCTGATTTTTTATTTCTCTATACTAAGGTTGCCTGCAGAGTGATTTTCTATAAAAACACGTGCGATACGTGCCCAATGCTAAGGTTTTTTCAAGAATTTCGTTTAAAATATTTTTCTTCATCTACAAGTTCTGGCACGGTTGTGGTACCTATGCCATGTTATTATATGGGCAGTCAACCAAATATTGTAAGTTCGGTTTTTATATTTTAATTTTCATGTCATTAGGAACATGACGTAAAAAACATTATCCCAAAACAAATTTGCAAAGGTAAAATATTCATTAGCAAATTACGTCGATAAGGATGGTAATATTACCTACCTACTTATTTGTCTACGCGCTGATTTAAGGTATTTCTTCATAGCAAACAAAAAATTAAAATCAACCCGCCTTACCACAAAAGATTTAAACACGCTTTAAACACTGTTTAACCTTGCAATTTGTACTGCTAAACAATGTCTAAAGCGTGCTTAAACTTTTGTGGTAAGACGTATAATTTTTGTCTACGCGCTAATTCAAGGTATTTCTTCATAGCAAACAAAAAGTTTAAAATATTTCTTTATAAACAGAACTATAATTAAATTATCTAGGTACATTTATCTATAAGCAACTTTTAATTAATTAAAAAGTTAAACTGGAAATAATAAAGGCTTTATTTAAGTATTTAACTTTTAATTAAATGAAATAAATCGTCTTAAAGATTAAAAGTAGGTAGGTAGTTAGTTACTTTACTTTTATAGTAGACCTACTTAACATTTTTTGTGTTGCAGCCTGATTACGTTAGCTCTCGCAATCGCAATCGCATCGTATAATCAGTCGATTATATTATGCATCTGCAAATTTCGTGCGATATATTGCGCAATGCGCTATAGTTATAAATATATAATTACAGTCAAGGAAGTCCATTCAAATTTTGTAATTATCGTGTTATGGCATATTTTCTATAATTAGGAAACTAAATGCATACACGTGCTGATTTGGTTGAAGAATTAGGAATCTAAATGCTTACACGTTCCGATTTGGTTGAAGCAAACCTTTTTTTTCGTTCTAATTGGGGTCGACATCCAATATTATAACAACCAGCCGATGCAAGGCAGGCTGGTTGAACCCAGCCGTTTCCTCAGAAGAATTACAAGTAAGTAATAGAAGTATTGCTAAATTTTACTCAAATAAAATCTACGTTACAGCTGTCTTATTCATATCTCATTGTACAGCATACGCGAGAGCGAGTGGAACAAAAGAAAACGCAATGTCTGTCGCATACGTCAAAATCACCAGTTGGAATGTCAAAATGGTTAAAATTTGGTTACACTTGGTCATTTGTCTTTTTCGGAAATTTGGACCCTCCAGTTCCAGTAAGAAGGTTCAAATCCCTGATCATTTTACCTTCCTACTTTTTACCTTTTTGAATTTGGACACCCGAGATAGCTCAATGCTAGTTTGTGAAATCCTTCGAAATTACGTAAGTGCGGGTGTGTATGTGCATCTTTTTATAACACCTTTTAAATTTCATATTACAAATGGGACAAAGTGATGTATTTCTGTTGCTATTTTAGTACTGTTTCTATTATTTTAGTTCTTATTCTATGGCCGTTTCCAACTAGTGCCTTCTAATAATAATAATGTTGGATCGACAACATCACACACGATTCGATTCGGTTGTTGCTTCTAGCCAAATTGGAACGTGTAAGTTTAATGAGCTTCTAGCGCATCTAGGATTACGTCTAGTACGGTTGTTAGACTTTTTGTAAACTTCGAATTTCAGATAGAATAGCGTACCTAATATCCGTGAAAGGTCAAAAGCTTGCTTGCTGCAGAGAGTTGCATTTAGTGTCCCCTTAAATGCGACTTGACTGTCTATTTCCTGTGCCAAGAATTGATTATGTCTGCTCAAATTCTTTATTGTCACAAAAAAAAAAATATTTGGCTGAAATTACATGCTATTATATATAGATCGTTCCTCATTTTTCTCACTCTGTTATTTTCCTGTATTGTTATTCTGTCTGTATATGTCTTTGTGTGTTATTGCTATGCTTTCTACTCCATCGACTCTAAAACATTTTTTTCAATTGTTTTTGTTTTATTTGACGCTGCACTGATAGTTTCTTTTTAGGGTTCCGTAACCAAAGGGTAAAAACGGGACCCTATTACTAAGACTCCGCTGTCCGTCTGTCTGTCTGTCTGTCTCCAGGCTGTATTTTATGTAAATATTTTCACTCCCACGATTTTACAATTAATGTTTGTAGTTAAAATCGTATTGCCATGTTGCATAACATACTGTTTTATAACCATATTGTCTGTCATGTCATGTAAATAAATAGTATTAACATAATTTTAAGTGGTTGTAAATAAATATGTCTGTGTGTCTGCTATATATGAAAATTGTTTGACTTTATTTTACCGTTATCTAAGACTTGACTAGAAATGTACGTGTTCTTAGTTAGTATCTTAGTACACAATTTCTTCGGTAAAGTATAGGCTGCTTGTTTCTAAAATGTTTGAAGTACAAGATGGGTAATACAAAACCCGACTCATATATTGCTGAAGTACAAAAATTTCAATAACATAGCGTTAAAATATCTTTACTGATAGAGTTCTTAATTTTTTTGTTAATGATTTTAAGTTTCTAGCTAAAAAGAACCCTATAAGTATTATGATAAGATATAGGTTCTGAGCCCATTGAAAATATCGCGTAACCACAATATGGCGATTTGAGTCCTATTTGTGCTATACAATAGGATTCAATTCTTTGTATAACCCTATTGTTAAAATTGATCATACGCAAGAATAAACCTACCTATTACCTACTGTAAATTTATAGAATACTAAGAATTCATAGGTTATCAATCTATGTATTGGAAAGAAGGCATGTTGTTTAACAAACACACATACAAATAATCTGCCAAGTACGAGTTGGACTCGCGCACGAAGGGTTCCGTACTCTATGGGAGCCAACTTAAATATTTATTTTATTTTAATTTCATTATTTATTATTAAAGTAAGCATGCAGTTAAATATTATGTGAATATTTCAAGCATTTACCTGTTCACATTATTGATATCGAGTGAAAAACGGCAAAAAATTTAGATTTATTGTATGGGAGCCCCCCTTAAATTATTATTATTATTATTATTATTATTTTGAGCCTGTATTGTCCCACTGCTGGGCAAAGGCCTCCCTCCCCTCCTTCCAGACTGCGCGATCTACTGCGTTGGTGGCCCAGTGTTTGTCGTGCGAGCTCAGTTCGTCGCGCCACCTGCGTCTGGGTCGACCCATAGGTCGTTTGGATTTTGGAATCCAGTCGGTGGTGACCTTTGCCCAGCGGTCGTCCGGCATGCGACAGACGTGTCCCGCCCAATCCCATTTCAACTGTCCGGCTTTATGACAAACGTCGGCGATTTTGGTTCTTGAGCGAAGCATAGTGTTCCTAATTCGATCGGTTAATTTGACTCCTAATATGCTTCGCTCCATTGCTCGTTGGCAAACCCCGAGCGCGGTCTTTTGATCTTTAGTCAAAGACCAAGTCTGGGCGCCGTATGTGAGAACGGGGAGAATGCACACATCCATGAGTTTTCGTTTTAGACATAGCGGTAATTCGCCTTTCATAAGATGTTTCATGGCCCAATAGCTTTTCCAGGCGTTTTCGATGCGACGAGCTACTTCTTTATCTTGTCGCGCTTGAAAAGAGACTATTTGGCCAAGATATACGTATTCATGGACGTATGCAATCTCCTCGCCCTCAACGGTGATGCGGTGTGCGGTGCGGTTGGTCATGATCTTGGTCTTTGACATATTCATTCTCAAGCCCGCCTCGAGGCTAGCTGTGCTTAGGTCTTCTAGCATTTCTGTAAGTTCTGCAGCTGAAGAAGAAAACAGAACTATGTCGTCAGCGAAACGAAGGTTAGTGAGATTCCTTCCACCAACATCAATTCCTCTTTGTTCCCAGCTGGCCGGCAGTTTTTTGAAAATTTCTTCCAGTGTAGCTGTAAAAAGTTTTGGAGATAGTGGATCGCCTTGCTTCACTCCTTTGGTAATACGAAACGATGGTCCAGTGCTATTTACTTTAACTGCTGCTGTGCTGATGCTGTATATTCTCTGAAGAAGTTTAATGTAAGTTGGGTCTATACCTTGTCTGGTAAGTGCTTGAAAAAGTGAAGCGTGGCTTATACTATCGAAGGCTTTTGAGTAATCGATAAATGCTATGTACAGTGGTAAATTATATTCGTAGTGTTTTTCGATGATCTGGTTTAGGGAATGAAGATGGTCTGTAGTGGAAAAGCCAGGTCTGAATCCGGCTTGCTCTGGAGGCTGATGTGAATCTAAATCCGCAGATATTCGGTTTTCGATGACTTTTATAAAAGTTTTGTAAATATGTGAAATAAGGCTTATGGGCCTATAATTACTTAAATCTGCTTTGTCACCTTTTTTATGGAGAAGAGTGATAGTAGAGTGACAAAAGTTATTAGGGAAAATACCAGTTTGCAGAATTGAATTAAATAGATTGGTAATATGGGGAAGAAGTGCAGGTTCTCCAATTTTAAGAGCTTCTGTTGTGATACCATCTTCTCCGGGGCTTTTGCTGTACTTCATGCTACAAAGAGCGCGATGAACTTCATAGCCACTAATTGGCACGATCGATTCGGAGCATGAGTATTCCCCTAGGTCGTTGTTGTTGCTTGTCAGATCGCTGTATAGTTGTGTGTAAAAATCTGTGCAAATTTTTAAAATGACACTTTTATCTGTTTGATTTTTACCATTGGAATCCTTGAGACGTGTGATGCTTGTTTTACCGCTTGATATTCCTTGTTTAGCGCTTTTGAGTGACTTGTTGGATTCTAGAGCCATCCGGAATATATTTAAATTATGATTTCTTATGTCTTTTCGAATACTTCTTTTAACTAACTTGTCTATTTTTGTAAATTCTGGTGTTCGATATAGGGTATTTTGTCGTTCTTTTAAGAGTAATTTAGTGCTATTGGTGAGTTTTTCAAGTTTTTCTTTGGCGGGTTTGACTTTTAAGCTGGCTTTTTTAATACTTGTTTTGATGTGCTCATACTGTTCGTTTACATCCTCACAGTCACGAGTAGCTAAGATGTTAAAGCTATTTTGTAATTCAATCACAAACACATCTTTGTGTGGGGCTAGTGTCGCTCTATCAAGACGTCTGATGTTATTTTTGATCATTCGCGCTCTGATTATTTTTGTGTTAAATTTTACAGTAACACGAAGTGGCCTGTGATCAGATGAAACCTGAATTCTGTTTATAGTGTCTACATTAGTGATTGTTTCTTTTCTCTTTGTTAAACAAAAATCTATCTCGTTTTTTGTAGTGCCGTCTGGTGAAAACCAAGTCCAGCGACGCTGGGGTTGTTTATGGAAATAAGTGTTGCTTATACATAAATCTTGACCAAAAGCAAATTGAAGAAGCCGTTTTCCACGTGTATTCCTTGTTCCTAGGCCATAAGGGCCAACAATATTAGGGTTATCGAGATCTTCCCTGATACCGATTTTGGCATTAAAGTCGCCAGTGATTAGAGTCCAGGTACCTTTGTGCTCGTCGTATATATTATTTAATTGGTGATAAAAATCTTCTATCTCGTCATCTGGATGAGATGATGACGGAGCATAGACTTGAATGACTGTTAGAATCTTTGTATCTGTGATTTGAAATTTTACTAGCGCTATCCTGTCAGAAAAACCTATGAATTCAATTATGTTCTGTTGCCATTTTTTAGAAATTATAAAACCTACTCCATATTGGCTTCCGGATCCATTATAATAAAATATATTGTTTGTTCGCTCTAATGTATCTTCTCCATCTCTTCGGACTTCAGCAAGTCCTATTATGTCGTAATTTATTTTTTCTAAGGCGTTTTCCAATTCTACTAATCTAGCTTCTGTACGAAGCGTTTGAACATTATATGTCAATATGTTTAATTTCTCAGTATCCATTTGACTAGCCATATTCGTTTGACAGGGTAACCTCACCCCCTTAAATATTATTTTTATTCTATTTTTAGTATTTGTTGTTATAGCGGCAACAGAAATACATTATTTGTGAAAATTTCAGCTTACTAGCTATAGCGGTTCATGAGATACAGCCTGGAGACAGAAAGACGGACAGATGGACAGACGGACAGCGTAGTCTTAGTAATAGGGTCTCGTTTTACCTTTTGGGTACGGAACCCTAAAAAGTACTATAAAACACAAAACGTTGAATTTGTATATATATAAGAAATAATGTGAGGCGCAAGATTACTTTTTTCAAGACCATAATTCAATTTCTTTTATTACACTACTTTTCTTTTACGCATTAGCGCCGTATCAAATTAACTTTGCCGATAAAATGTGAAGTCCATTAGAGAGGCGGCAGAGAACTTAGTAAAGGTTATATAACTAAACATGTTTTATATATGGACATGATAACGCTGAATTACGAGGGAAGACAAAAGTCGCGTCCCTCGAGGATCCAGTTTTGTTGATTCATTTGTAAGACCCGAATGACTCACGGACGACAACTAATCTAACAAACGTAATTTGAGGAAAGCTATAAACAAATATCCATATAAACGTGTGCCGACCGGTGAAAAAATAAATGTAGGATTTGCCGATATAATTCTCAAATAAACTAAACCAAAACAACGAGCTATAATACGAGGTGCATTCAATAAGTACCTAGCCTCATCGCCAGAGGGCGCTGTAGTTTCAAAAGAGTTTTACCACAGTGTAGCACATACTTTTTTAATTCTTTTTTTCAAATTTTCTTTCCAATCCATTTGTTTTAATTTGACAACTTATAGTGTGATCGGTTTTACCGTATTGAACGTATTGAGCAATTTCGTTCGGTGATTCGACTCCTATTTTTGGAAGGGAAAATGCGCATCGAAATCAAAGAGCGCTTGGATGCTGTGTACAGTGACTCTTCTCCATCGATGGCCACCGTCAAGAATTGGTTCAACGAGTTTGCACGTGGCCGTACGTCGGTTTTTGATGAACCACGTCCAGGTGCACCGAAAACAGCTGCTACGGAGGAAAACATTAAAAAAATCCATGATCTCGTATTGGCAGATCGCCGATTGAAGGTTCGGGAGCTAGCTGAGACTGTAGGCATTTCATCATATTCTTCACGAGGAACTCGGCATGAGAAAGCTGTCGGCGCGATGGGTGCCGCGTTTACTCACACCGGAAAACAAGTACAACAGTGAGACCATATCGGAGACGTGTTTGGCGCTGTTTGAGCGGAATCCAGCGGAGTTTTTGCGTCGTTTTGTGACCGTCGATGAAACCTGGATCCACTGGTACACACCAGAGACCAAGGAGCAATCAAAATAATGGATCCAGACCGGGAAACGTGCTCCAAAGAAGGCGAAAACTGTAAAATCGGCCGGAAAAGTTATGGCCACCGTTTTCTGGGATTCACAAGGTGTGATCTACATCGATTACCTCGAGTAGGGTAAAACAATTACAGGGCTTTACTATGCCGATTTATTGGGCCGACTCGACGCCGAATTAAAGAAAAAACGACCCCATCTGGCGAAGAAAAAAGTGCTGTTTCACCACGACAACGCACCGGTTCACACGTCTGCCGTTGCCATGGCCAAATTGGTCGAATTACGCTACGAATTGCTGCCCCATCCACCGTATTCTCCAGATTTCGCCCCTTGTGACTTTTTTCTGTTTCCTAATCTGAAAAAATCTCTCGCCGGGAATAGATATGGATCAAATGAGGAGGTCATCGCCGCCACGGAGGCCTATTTTGCAGAGTTTGATAAAAACTATTTTTCGGACGGGTTAAAAAAGTTGGAGCATCGCTGGGCTAAGTGTATTGAACTAAAAGGAGACTATGTTGAAAAATAAATTGCCACTTTTCCAAAATTTTCGTTTACTTTTTGTAGGCTAAGTATTTATTGAATGACCCTCGTATGATTGGTGATTGATTTATTATACAGCTATAATATGATTGACATGATTACTTCGATGCAGGTAACGAAATTCTAGTTTCAAATTCATATTTTTAGAAGAAGATAAGTTGTTATGGTCATTTATATGTTTATACGAGTAAGTACTACAGAGTAACAAAAAATACAAACATTTGAGTACACTCGAATGACGCTGATGAATGAATGTGCTTCGTAGACGGATCCAATAACTATTGTACTTAGGTATAGCTAACATTATAAATACTGAAACCACATAAAAACTTGTACAGTGCATCTGGCACATAAAAGTTATACAACTTTTATTGCATGGCTCAATATCGAAGATCGGTCAGGAGTATCGAATGGCAGTTATTAATATATTATTACTGATGATATAAGATATTACGCGGAACCTTTCTAATGTTTTAATGCTTGTTTTGTCTTTTACATTGTTTTATCTTATATTTATTATCATCATTATCTCAAGCGTAAGGCATCCGCTGCTTACCTTATAATAATATAAAGATCTTTAACTTTAACAGTCATTATTATCTTACATATGTTTTCTTATTCGTCAGAATGTTTGATCTCTTTGCTACCTATTTGCTATTTCTTATTTATATATACCTAGATGTTTTTTTTGTCTTTGACTTGTAATGCGTATTATGGATATTATGTTCTATTTTTATATTGGCAAACAAAATAAAAATACCATTGTTGGTGTAGGTACTGTCCTATTTCAAAAGGTAAAAGGGTGGACAAAATAATGTTTCCTCACAATACGGAAAATACCTACTGGGAGCACGAATAGAATTTCATTTTAAAAGTTTCCGTAAACTACCATTATTAGATATACGGATTTCAAACATACCAGGTGAAAAGTATTTTAGACCTAGGCAGTACCTTACACGTAAATATGTAGATGATTTCATGATTATATCAATATATATAACTTTTAGGTAACACGTAGAGTCCATCAGAGCTAACAATACGACTAATACAATGATGAAGCAATGAAAGGTATGTTTAAATGTATATTTTTTAACAATAGGTAATGTTATCAGTTCTAATTAATATCAATAACAGGAAGCACAATGCAAAAATAAAGTTTAAGCACAATAATATTGTACTCGTGTATACAAATACATACACATTTTAGTAATTCTATCAAGCAGAAGCTAGAAGCACACAAGCACCTTCAACCACAACGAATTCTTCCAAAATCAAATACCTATTTAAAAGAAAATGCCAACAAAGAGCTCTATACAGAAGACCTAATAAACTAACAAAATAAATGGAATGCCATAGAAACCTCTTCACCTACAACAAAGAGGATTAGTCCGCGGAGTCACGTTTTAGTAACTGGATTAGTTATAGGTAATTAGTATAACTGTCATACGAAGATAAACAACGCTACAAGATTAATAAATGACGCTATTCGCATATTCTTCCTCAATCATACCGGTCATATCAGCGAAGATTTCAAGGTTTTAGCTAAAATAATCCACCTACCCTCTTTTTACAGGCACCTAACCGTCTGACAAAGTTACAAAGCAAGATATCATTAATTTTTCGAATTGAAGTCACTTTTCCGATGTTAATTTATTTTCCTATTGCCTATTTCGTCTTTGATCGAGTAGGTAAGTACTTAAACAGTTTACTTTCAATCATCCTAGTTAGACCAGTCTTGTCTCCATCATCAGAACGAATCTGGTTGTGAAATCGGGTTCAAATTTGGCCGACTTGAGTGTTGTGTGTTTTGGAAAGTTTCTCTATCAACAGAACGATGTTAAGTATTACGGCAGAATTAATTGCCATCTGTGAATCGCACAGCACACGTAACAGTATCGGTGCCAAAGATCCAATTAGAAAACATGCAATGATCGACGAAACAGAAATCGGCGGCGGCGCGCGGAGCCAACGCCGGATCAACAAGTGCAGCGTCCCACGAAAACACCTCTCCCGTGGTAAACAAAGAAAACCAACTCCAACGGAATCCACCAGAGACAGAACCGAGTATCGTGAAAACTGGGCCGGACATGTGTGCCTCGGCCGTGACCGCGTTACAATCACTTTTCAATTAATAAAGAACAAGCGAGCACCTGCAGAATGCAACAGATTCTATCACTCGCAACGGTCATGCAATACGCACGCGTGTGTTGCCGCTCCAAGATTTTCAGCACTTTCACAGTTTTTTTGGCAAGTTTTGTTTACGTACTTTTTAGGGGATTAAAACACAGGGCACGGACACACGGGGTAGCGCGAGACGCGAGTGGACGCGGCAGCACGGAACGGGCGGCTGGCGCGGCGGTCGTCGCGGTACTGCCGCTCGCTCGGCGCTCGCTGCCGCCCGCGCCGCACGCCGGCACTCGCAGCGCGAAAGCCGCCGCACCGCGGACAATTCGCAACTCTCGATACCAGCCTAACGTAACTTTAACTCCATAATATTTTATAGTTTCGTAATCGTGTTAGTCGATTACCGTGCGCCGTTCGCGTCTAATCGATGTCACGATTTCGGGAGCGGTCCTCGGAGGCCGTCGAGAGCTCACACGCATTCCTCGGAGCTGGTGTAAAGGTCAAACAGCGCTCGCGGCGCCGGCAGACGAGGCACCCGCTCGCCGGGAGATGCTGCTCGACCTCTAAACGCGCTCAAACCTGTCATCGTTCCGCTGGTGACAAACAATCTGCTGACCTTTGCCGACATGCACTTTGATATTTTTAACACACATCGCTGAACAGACTATGTAGCTACTTATCGAGAATACCTATCTTCAACGGATTCAACAACGGCTTTGAAGTGAATGGAGCTTTGTAAAAGTTTTTGTGCAACCTATATATAGAACACGATTAATCAGCAAATCTATCTTTTGTACTCTTCTGTTTGATTATTTATTATGAAACTTTCTAAGTGATTTGTGTCCCACTCAATTCTTTATAGGCTGAATAGATTCCTATTCGGATTATTTTCTCTACTCAGCAATATTTACGGCTCTTTTATGTTAAAAATATCAACAATGCTTATTCTTCCAATCATTTAATTTTACTTCTTTTTTTTCTATATTTTTGAATCCTTGCATTCATTTCACTTGTACCGGACGTAGCTCTACCTAAAATGAATAAATTATTATTTTGAATGAAATTTGTTAGAATACTTAATTAGATGCAATTTCAATAAGGGCATGAAATTATTCAGAACTGAGCACTTACTCGTAGAATGTCTGCCTTTAATAATGTCTGCATCAAATGAATTGCATCATTTGTTACGTAATATCACCATCAGACATTTTCACGTAATATAAATAGCTTTATATTTCTCAATCTATAATGGTTTGTATAATACCACCATGTTTACTATATTCTTGACTATGTATATATCTATCAGTTGATATAAGTATTAGGTAATGGACATGGAACGAAACCTAAAGATAGGGTGAAAAACAAATGACTTCAAAATAACACCAATGCCCTAAGCCAAAAACATAACAACTTGTTACAATTTAATGGGTTAGAGAGAATGAAAATTTTATCAAAAATGTACTGAAAATTCTCTCTATATTCTACAGAAAACGCGAAAACAGTGGTGGATTCACGATCCTTTTAAATGTCAGTGATAGTGTATAAATAAAATTCATGATATTTGTGCAAAGCTTTTGCTGGCCCCATGATTTATTCAACTCCATTTATGACAATGATTTGGACCAAAATTTTGAAATATTCGATTTGATTTGTGCATGTTTGTAGTAGCCTAAGCTTCTTCTTTCTTTCCTTCTTTTTATTCTTCTTTTATGTTTTTCATTGGATTGACTCGTACAAGGTGATCAAACAGTTTTCTTCCTTGAATATCAATTATTTAAAGTTAGCTCTGCTGCTTTCTATCACAACATCCAATACTCGTACTCGTACCTCCTGTTTAGTTTAACCTGCCGATTCATTCATCGAAACCTCTTTTCTCCGTAAACAATATTCACAATTAATGCTTTGCTAGTGTTTTCACCAGTCTATTAATACTTTTACTAAAATACAGTAGATATACTCGTACCCAACTTGTAGTTTATTAATGGCTCCATCATTTATACTCATGTAATAGTATAATATAATAATATAAGCCCTTTATTCAGAATTACATATACAATATAACTCAAATTTTATCTTTATACAAAGGATAATGCAACTTTCCCCTTGTGTTTTGGGCTCATTTTTTGTTACATACTGCCCACACATGAAACCTATACCAAATAGTGGATATTATTGCCGCGAGTAACTTTCAATATGGCGTCACATAAATCGCACCACGGGGTTTTTTTTTGGAGGTATACATTAATGTTAAAAAAAAATCAACTGAGACAACATAATAATTCGCAAATTCCGTTGTGATTGGGAAAATACAATAGATTCCAGGTAGCGCAAATATAGAGCAGGTAGCAGAGCCTGCACCTAGACAATAATGCTTTCTCTCTCTTTCTCGTCTAAACCTGTTCTTTTTACCTCCCCTAGTCCCCGTGTTTTGTTGCACTCGCGCAGTCGCCCGTTGCTTGTTATTCGGAACGTTACTGTGTGCTCTATCGTATTTTTTATGACTTGGTTATTTCTTACGGACTTGTGTGATTCTTTGAATGTTTACTTTGGCTGTGCTTACTGGACTCGATTTATCCTAACGATGTTTGAACCACAATCGCAATTCGTGTGCTTGCTGTGCAATTGTTCTGTGTTACGGAGTCGGAGACACACCTTGACCGCAGAACTTCGTAACTTGCATTCACGCACGATCGAAAACATCCAAGCAGCGTGCCAGCGCGAGGTAAGTGACGCACCCTATAGTTATATTTTGATGTTTTCGTTTTGGGGATTTTTTTTATTCGAGATAAGCTTGCATTTGACCACATTCTCCTGATGTTAAGCAACGATACGGTGTAGGGAGCACACTTACCTAAAAGGTATCTGTTTACTCTAGATTTGATCACAAGTCAATTGACAACCTTTATATATGTATTTGGGAATCAGTAATAAGTGCTTTATACATATATTACCACCTGAAATCTAAATAGCCGGTTAATAATAGTTATTTGTTATACAAGAGTACTAAGTTGCTTTTTAACCGCGTGCTCAATTTTGATGACCGAGCAAGCGAAGGATTCTAAAATTGGTTTACTATTTTCGTGATCCAGTATTTACCCTGCAGGAAGATCACACAGTAGAGCAAAATAAATAATAATGACATTGCATAACATAAGTTTCTACACCTGCATTTAACGCGAGGACGCGCGTATTTGCCCCTGCTCTTATCGATCATCATTTATTTTCAGATTACGTATAACAACGAAGAATACGTATGCCACCGTTGTTGGACTCGAGCTAGACGTGGTCGTCTAGCGCGCCATGATAACAACCCCGAACCGGTTCAACAATCTGACCAAGACCGTGAAATAGAATTGGAGGAACAACTACAAAGCAGCCCCGTTAATGTTATGTCTATTGATCCCCAACTGGTTGACCAGGAAAGAGCATCAAGCCACCCTGTTCCTACTGATCCTCAACCTATTCAACAACCAGATGAGGAACAACCTTCATCGGAGGAACAACCTTCATCAGAAGTAGAAATTAACCCTGAGCTGTTGAACAACAATGTATCCTTCAACTTGTCTGGATTTTCAAGAGCACCAAATGTGGCAAGGTCCTGCATTTTCTACGGATGCGAAAATACATCTCGACAAAGAATTGCAGAGAGTGTAAAAATGAAACTGTTAATGGAAAATAACTTTTATATTCCCCCGGAGGCACGTGTTTGTCATGAACATTCGATGACAAATAGTTGGCAGATTTTATTGGGTTCTCCAAATAGAAGATTTGATTTTAATCCTCAATATACACTAAATATAATTCATTTACTGAAGAATTATAACAACCGACTTCTGGATTTTGAAAAAATCGAAGATTTTGATGAAGCAGAACTACACTATTGGACCGGACGTACTTTCGATGAGTTTCAGCAAATACTGCAAGAGACACCATCTTTGCTGCGCAGTACCAGAAAACCAAGGACAACGCTTGGCATTTACCTAGCTAAGCTAAGAACAGGAGAAGCCGACGATAGGCTAGCGTCAATTTTTAAGATGACCAGGCAAAATCTGGAGAAAAAATTAAATATAGCAAGGCAATGCTTGACCGCAGACTTCGTTCCACTTCATTTGGGGTTCAATCATATCAGTCATGAAGAAGTTGCAAACAGGAACCTTTTGATACCCAACACATTATTTGGCAGTCCAAACAATGAAAAAGCAATTGTGATTTGCGATGCTACTTACATATATATACAAAAAAGTGCCAACTTCGCATTCCAAAAGGATACATACAGCCTTCATAAGTATAGAAATCTTCTAAAGCCATTCATGATAGTTAGTTGCGATGGATATATTTTAGACGTGTTGGGTCCATACGCAGCTACAAAAAATGACGCGACCATTTTAAAGGAATTACTATGGAGTGAAGATAGTGTTCTTCCCTGGTATTTTAATACTGGGGATGTATTTGTTTTGGATAGAGGATTTCGGGACGTAGTAAGGGAATTGGAAGAATTTGGTTATCGGGTCGTAATGCCAATTTCTAACAAAGGGCCAGCACATCAGCTAACTACTGAACAGGCCAACAAATCAAGACTCTGTACAATTTGTCGGTGGCCTGTTGAAGTGGTAAACGGAAGATTTAAGCGCGATTTCCGAATCTTTCGTCACAATTACTTTAATAAATCAATGTTGCATATGTTCGAAGATTTTAGGATCGCTGCAGCATTAACTAATGCATTTCATATTCCACTTGAAGATAACAGGCATGCCGCGGAATTCCTTAATATAATAGAAAATAGGCGGGATATGCCTAACCAGTTGGCCAATTACGTGGATGAGAATAACTTAAATAGACAAAGAGTAACTTTTCAAGATATTGTAGGCGATATTCCAAATCTCCCACAGTTTCCACAATTAACCAAAGATGATTTAATATTATACGCAGTGGGAACATACCATATTAAACTGGCTGCAAGCTATTACAGCGAGCACATCCGTGGCGGGAACTACTCAATAGAGTTAAGCGTGGAACGAGATATGTGCAGATTAGAAAACTACGACTTACCATTTTCAAATGTATCTTTACTAAGAGTGCGAATCAAAAGTCGGCACAGCAGCAGCAAAAAATATTTTTGCTACATTCTAGTGGACGAGAGCTCTGAAGGCATTCAATGCATAAATAATTACTGTTGTAATTGCTTGACGGGAAGGCGGACGATTGGTGTCTGCGCTCATGTAATGGCTGCAGTGTGGTATCTTGGTTGGGCCAGGCACCAAGAGTCAATCCACCGTCCCGCAATTTTTTTAGACAGTGTTATAATAAATGATGATGATTAATAGATATTTTCACTGTAATTGTATTTTAAATAAATAAATGTGTGCTCAATTCAAACCCCGAGTGTTTTTATCATGTTAAATACCTACTTATATTTGGCCCTTGAGACACAGTAAAAAGGAGGTACATTTTTATTTATTTATAAGGTATGCAACTCTTGACAAAAAAATAGTCTGGCAAAATAGTCAATAGCATAAAAGTAGATTTCTAACATGTTTATAGAAAACTTGTCATGTATACATATGTTGGTATGTATTTACATTATTCTTCCTTCACATTAAGTAACCTTCACAAGCATAATACCTTAAAATACAATAAAAATACCATGAGGTTCAAGGTTCAAAAAGCTATGTTTTTAGCAGTACATATCTTTTTTCCCCTAGGTTAGATTTTTATGACACTTTAGTAAAAAGTGATTGTATGAATAGGCTCTATAACTGAACGTATGTTTCATGTTTGGGCAAATATTGAGCCCAGTAAGTTGCATTATCCTTTAAATCTTAATAATCTAACATTTGTTTCTTAGTTAGTTTTTGTAAATCTGTTTGCCTGTTGGCAAAGGCCTCCTCCAACCTTTTCCATTCGTGTCTATTTTCTGCCACTCGGTTCCACGTGATTCCTATGCTACTTGTCTAATGTCGTCATCCCACCTTTTCTGAGGTTTACCTCTCTTCCTTTTTCCCTCTCTAGGGTACCATTGCGTGACTTATTTACTCCATTTGTCTTTTATTTGTTCGTCATACTTTGTGTTAGACCCCACGTCTAACCTATCCATGTCTGTACTCATGTACCTACTCTTTATTTATAACAGGTAATTGTTACAAGTCAATTCGATTAATGAATTCGTTCATAATTATTTCAATTAAAAAGTAAATTGAAATAAATTATTACAAAATGAGGCTTTGATTTAAAAAATATGTAAAAACAAAAATTTGATGCTAAAATTATACATGTAAGCAATAAAATTAAAAAGAAATGTAACACACATTTAAGCTTTTTACGTACTACTCTACTTTTGTACAATTATTTTTCGCAAAAAATAGCATGACCGACTTCACCCGTGTACAGAATTCGCGAATATTTCGCACGGATCGATGTAGCATTTTTCACATTATTGTTGATTTATCAAAAACGGCTCAGCCGATTTCGATAAAATTTAAATGGGACCAATTTCAAAGTATTTTTTATCCAATAAAAAAAGAATTATTGAAATCGGACTACTAGGAAAAAAGTTATGCGCATAAAAAATATATAAGCGTCGAATTGAGTACCTCCTCCGGTGGTTCGTTGGTCAAATAGTAGTTTATGCAACTGTCATATAATGAAGTGAGTTTATGAAACGAGCGCAGCGAGTTTCATAATAGTAACGAGTGTTTTAATACCCGTGTTAAATGCAGTTGCATACACTACTTTATCTTCACTAATAAAAATTAAAAAAAACATATTGCGAAACATTAAATTCACGCGTACGTGTATTGTCACAGTGAACTTGGCGCCATTAAAATCTAACCAAAGAGAGCGCAGCTGCGCGCGCAGGGCCAATCAGGAGCGAGCGCGCGATGTTATAATGAGATTTTACGATATCGATGTGGATATTATAACATCATGTGAAATTGCTTAAATTGAGTGTTTTGTTGTCTGCGCTATAACAGTAGTCATTATAAGTCAAGTATTGGAAACATAAGTAGAATGTTACAACATTAGTGTAGATAAAAGATATTCCCTCACTGGTACCTGTATATAACTAACAGCCAACATATGACGTCATAACTTTTTACAAAGACTTTAGCGAAATGTAAGTGTGTAGTTAAATTCCATAATTATTGCGAGGTTCCCGACCGCCGCCGACGCGGGGGCGGCTGAATGATGCTCCATGAATATTCAACTCCTGTTAATGAAAAGTCATTCTATATTCTGCCCGTCTCAATGAGTCCACCTCGATACTCATCCTCCGTAAATGGACCGAGATGATTATCGTCCGCGAAATCTTTAGGCAACTGGTTTAAAAATTATTTGAGTCTCAATTAGACCGCCTTACAGTCGTTGGGATGTTGGTTCAAACCTCGGTCCCGTACGAGTACCAATGAGTTCTTTGGAACTGGTGTTCGAAAGAAGGATGTCGGCAGCTCATACATACGAATACCTGTTGTAAACGAGTACACTCATTTTTCTCCTAAGTTTATTTCTTAAAATGTTATGTTCGTCAGAGTAATTTATGACGCTTCTAAAACTGTTACTTATGATATGTACAAGTTCGTTTTTAATGAAGTTTTAAAATATTCGGCCACACAACAAGGGATTTAGATGGTAAAAAATTAATAAAAAATCAACGTATTTTTTCTGGTGGTCTAACTTATATTTTTACTAGTGATATGAAAACAGCAAAAAATCACTATATTTTCGAAGCACATAACATTATTAGAAAATATGTTTTGTACCATGATTGTAAAAAAATAAAATAAAATGTTTTGACAGATCGAGTCTCTGCATCCTTCTTTCACACCACTGGCTTTTTGGTAAAGGAAAACATCGTGAGGCAACCTGCGTAGGTCTGCAAATTAAATTGGATTGCGGATATGAATCCACCAACCCACACTGGGCCAGCGTGGTGGTTATGGCTCAATCACTCTTCGCGGGTAGGCCTACGCCCTACAATGGTCTATTAAAAGGTTGTTAATAGTACTAGTAAGTACAATAAGTCCACCTCGATACCCATCCTCCATAAATGAACCGAGATAATTATCATTCGCGAAATCCGTAGGTTTTTAAAAATTATATTGACAAATTAGAGTGAGTTTTTGAGTCGTAAAAGTCAGAATAAGATATCACTACAGCGCTCCGTACGCCTGACGGGTACGAGCGAGACAAAATATAAAATATGTATGATCGAAATAATGCTTTTAGTTTTAAATATCCTATCTACAGGAGCTTGCTGCTTACTCTTGGTGTCATTAAAGCTCTAAAATCTAAACTTTTATTTATACATAATTATGTCCGTGATATTTTTTTTAAGATCATTCCGTTCCGTGCATGGGTTGCCTGGAAGAGATCGCTTCCAGCGATAAGGCCGCCTTGAGCTACACTAATAAGTTTTTCATGTATTACTGTTGTCTTATTTTTTACTGTGTGCAATAAAGTGTTTTCTATTCTATTCTATTCTATTCTATTCCTATATAATTTGTAAAAAAAATTGTTCAAAAAAATCAAGCGTACACGACACTTTTGCTTTAATTCGTGCAAAAACTTTTATTCAAGAAATATAATGCTTTACCGTAACAATTGTCATCCATAGATTTCGATGTAATGTACATCACTATTATTCGGTGGTACCGTTTAGCTCAAAATTCCCACCGTACCACCAGTGGTATGGCTAGGGGTACGGTGGGTCTGAAACGTATGCGATCATTGCGCGATCGCGTTCGACTGCGATTGCGCTTGAGATTGAGCTGAGAGCAATAACTAACATAATCAGACTGCCATTCAGTTTTGATGAGCATAGTGGCATTTACAATATGAATGCTACTATTATTTCAGATAAATATTACAATTAAGAATACATTTGCTTTTAGTGGCCTTGAAACACTGACACCAGGGGCTAGGCATTACATTGAACTAAGTGCGAGTTATTGTAAGAACTAATAACAGTAACAGAAGATTGTCAACAAGAATTTTTGTGTATATTCATCGATAATTTCGCCAATTGTGAACCGAATCAAAAAAATCTTTTTTAGTTCGAAAGGGTATACTCCCGAGGTGGTACCATTTAAAATTACAGTTTTTGAAAAATCTACAATAATGTAAACAATTCGAGCGAAATATTCGAATTTTGTACACGATGAAAGGCGGTTTTACCATATTTTGCGCAAAATAATTATTTTATAGTTCTTAATGAATACCTCCGCAAGCACAGCGTAGGACGTCCACTGGGTGGACAGACGACCTAAGGAACGCGCTGAACTCATGTTGCTTCTAACAGGTATTTTAAAAATATATGGAGGAGGCCTATGTCCAGCAGTGCTTGGATATCCTACGGCTAATAGAATGATGATGATGAAATGCTTTTATTACGCACTGTTGGCGTTGCGGCTTGCTATTTTTTTATTTCAATATTTATTTATAACTCACTGCTTCCTTTTTTCTTTTATTTCTCAAAACATAAAACTAAGTGATACCCGGCGGGACGTCTTATTTGTTTTTTCTTAATGCAAAATCATAAAGATCACGGAATCACATATCTGTTTTCCTGAACCCAAATTCTGTTCGTAACCGGATTGTTCGAAACTTTAACCTTTTGTGCATCCGACATAACGTTCCGTTCGAAAACGGAAAAAAATACAGAACGCCCTTAAATAGTGAAGCATTCAATCAGGGACTGATTTTTGGAACTGAATAGTCCGAGAGTCCTCACACACACGTTTTTTGTTGTTATCAGTAACTTCAAAATGCTCTATTGAATGGATGTTCTATTCTATAGAATGCTCTACTGCCTACTGCGCTATAATATAATACGCGAGTATACAGAGTGCGAAAACTTATCAATCTATATTATATCTATATCTACTCGTATTATCCATATTATAATCTTACAATAATTTCAAAGGGTATGCACAACGTAGGACAACCTACTGCTACCATTCACGAGCGTAGCGAGCGCAATAGTTTTAAGGCTTTTTCAGTAACTTCAAGAAAGATATGGGGAAAAGAGAGCCCACTGGTGCTATTATGCGCGAGCAGAGTGAACGCAATAATTTTAAGGCTTGTTCAGTAACAGCTAACAGCTTGTTCATAATGATTTGAGGACAAGAGAGCTCACTGCTGTTATTATGTGCGAGCAGAGGGAATGCAAACTTTTCAAATAGAGCAGAAAGTGTCAATTTTCGCGCTTACTACACTCAGCCCTTTGAAATATCAAAGTATTTGACGTTGATTATTAAGTCAAGTAGTAAACATTACATAACCTTGACCCCCCGTTGCCTATTGAGCACTAAACTTTACTTTTTTTCTTTTTCGATGTTTAGTCAATGAAAGTTAGATTTGAAAGTGACATCAGATTTGAGTAAAGAAAACTGAACATTTAACAAGCGCGAGCGAAGCGAGCGCGATAATTTGTCCATTTATCTTTCAACAAAGAGTCGAATCAACACAAAAACAAAGAGTCGTGAAGAAAAAGAAGAGACCTGAAAGATCGACATGGACTCAGGGGCCCACCCTGCCACACCGTGGCTACGCCCATGGTTGGAGCTCTTCGCTATTAACCGTTATTATTTTTATAATTTAGGTGAAGAGTCCTTCTGGTTTCTTCCATGTTCTATGTCCTTGTCATTGCGAAGGCGCTGGTCGATAATCTTTAGTAGGGACATTAACCTTGTATGAGCGTAACAATAAAACGTTATAGCGGTGTTAAGTGGAACGCGTAATTCTGGTGTGTCGCCGGCCGGAGTACTAGTAACTATAGCCCTGTTTCGGACTGGAAGGTTTTTAAGACTGTAACGTTGCCGCTGATCTCTTACTTACTATGGGCCTTATAAGCTTCAAGTAGCCCAAAGAGCTATGGAGAGGAGAAAGAGGTCAGAGAGAGACTCCGAGCGTCGAGATCGAATCAGAAATGAGGACATCCGTAGAAGAACCAATGTTACCGACATAGCCTAACGGATTGGCAAGTTCAAATGGCAGTGGGCAGGGAACACAGCGCGGAGAACTGATGACCGATAGGATTGAATGTGCGCAAGCGCAGCGTAGGACGTCCACCCACAAGGTGGACGGAGATTAAGACCACAGGATCACGCTGGATGCAAGCCGCTTCCAACCGGTCTTATTGGAGATCCATAGATGATGCCTATGATACTAGGAGAATTGTGAATGTAGCCCCTTTACAGCTAAATTACTCCTTAGGTTTATTACTATTGGTTATTTTTAAATTTATCCAATCTAATTTAATTTTAATATTATTTGATTTAAATTTATTTGATTATTCTACTGTTATTAACTTATTGATTGACGAAGCCCCTTTACAGCTGACATTTTTAAATTTAATTATTTTTATTTATTAAAATTTCTAAAATTAATTAAAATTAATGCATACCCGTATTTGACGGACTGAATTTAATTACTATTAATTTATTGTGATGATAACGATGCCTTTGTACAGCTGAGTCATTTTGATTTTATTTTAAATAGTTACATAATTCATGTAACATTCTACCTACATATTTGTTATGAATGTCTGACAATTCCTAAAAGTTAACAATTATATTATTATCAAATCTATTGTCTAATGAGGCAATTATGGAAGTTGAAACTTATATTTTGGTTTATATTTATTGCTGTTGTCGTTCTCTGATGTAATCCAAGCTATATTTTTTTCTTCTTGTGAGGGTACATAAGAGTAAATAAAACTACCTACTGTAATTGTTATGACGAGTCCATGGTAGAACCATTTATGTATTTTTTTTATTTTAAGAATGTATAAATGATATACTATGACAATTAATGACATTCTATTCTAATCTATTCTATGCCCAGCAGTGGTCGTGGCATAGCTGATCATCAGGCTTTAACCAAGCTCTGTTGCGTTAATTTTTAGTTAGTGTTAGCTAATTACATTTGTGTGCGTGTACACTAGCTCATATTTTGGTTTGTGTGCGTTTCTTCACCCCCCACAGACTTGGCAGACTTTGGTGCTTAATCAAATCAAAAATCATTTATTTCGACCAATCACCGAGTCATAATTTAGCGTAGAAATACAAATCATTTTAAAGATCTCAGACAAAATCAAATAATATTACATACAACAAACACTTACACTTTACACAAATTTTAAAATACGTCTCTCGACATATCGTTGTTAGTCAATACATGAACCATCAGACAATGATTCATGTATTGACAGTCAAAGCGATTCGCAAAAACGCTTAGGACTCTGTTGGGGCTGGCCCGGACCCTGCGCGCCAAGGATGTACATCTCTTCCGCATCGTCGTGTAAAAGCAATCGACACGCCCTTCAGAAAACATCCCTGACGCATTACAATATCGTGGCAGCCCCATCAGAATCCTAAACGCATTATTGTACTGGACACGAAGAGCGCCATACTGTTTCTGCGTGAACGACACCCACAGGCTTAGGCGTGTCATCTCCGTTTGGTTAAAGCTTGATGTAGCTGATAGATGGATAAATGTTGCCGCAATCGCAAACAGCTGACTTTTTGATTGCCTCAGTGGCCCAGTGGTTTGTGACCCTAACTACTGTGCCAAGGAGGCGTGGGTTCGATTCCATCCCTGGGCAAGCATTTTTGTGATAAACATTGATTTTGTCTACATGTTGTAAGCTAAAAGAAGGTGATTCAGACCATTATTCATAAACGGGATTCGAGAAAAAAATCACCTGTTCCATACAAAATTGCTACTCCGAGTATCGAGAAATTGAATGAAACTGCTTATTTATTTTCTCGCATACGGGGGTTGACCCCATAGCAAAAGTTATTCATAATGATGCATGGTAAATATCACCTCCTTTCGGCTTAGCACACCAATAACCCTATACAGGGTTATTCCTAATCAATTATCATCCTTTTTGGGGCTTATTCTGTACATAAAAACTAACAACTTTTGTTCTACGACATTATTCAAAACTCAAAAAAAATCCATAGAAAAATATCCTCCTTCACCCGCGACAAAATGTATGGAACAGCTGATTTTTTATTGAGTTTTGACAAAAGTCGCAGAACAAAAGTTGTTAGTTTTGATGTACATAATAAGCCCCTATTAGGATGCTAATTGATTAGGAATGACTCTGTATATAATTTTCAATATTAAAAAAAACTGTGCGCAAACGAAAGAAACGGAAAGCGAGAAATGTATCAAGAAAGCAGGCCCTTAACTGATAACTTTATTGTATATTTTATAGCTAGATCAGCCTATCAAACCACCGAATATGGGGGTAGCATTCAGACATAAACTATACTCGTATAAAGCTATCTTGTGGCAGGATTCCGCCTTTCAAAACGTAAAGTTTAATTACCAACTGTCTTACGAGCCGGCTCCATTGAAATGCTCTCTCAAGTTTCTAAGTTAGTCTGTGAAAAGGTTCAAGTTGGACCAATTAACTTGTAAATCAGCCTGAATATTCAAAAGCTACCTGACACCGTCCTCGCCGACCACAAAAATATACTTAATCTAAATATTTAAAAAACCTTAAATAAACTAATCGGCCAAGAGCGATTCGGAAGGGTTCCGTACCGTGTAGAAGCTCCCCTTAATAAATGTTATTTAAGTATTTAGTTTTGAAGGGAATTTATAACTTAAAATTCTGTGAATATTTCAAGCATCTTTCTGTTGCCGTTATTAATATGGAGCAAAAAAATCACGTCTATTGTATGGGAGCCCTTCCTTCCCTTCTATATTTATTTCATTTCAATTTAATTACTTACTTTTAAAGTGAATATTTACCTAAATATTCTGTAAATATTTCAAGCGTCTACCTATTACCGTTATTAAAATCGAGCGAAAAACAGCTAAAAATCAGATTTGTTGTATGGGAGGCCCCCTTAAATATTTATTTTATTCTGCGTTTAGTATTTTTAGTTATAGCGGTAACAAAAATGCACTTTTTGTGAAAATTTCAACTCTCTAGCTATCACGGTTCATGAGATACAGCTTGGTGACAGACGGACAGAGGAGTCTTAGTAATAGGGTCCCGTTTTTACCTTTTGGGTACGGAACCCTAAAAATGCGTACCTACTACGCAAGCACTTCATTTTTCACAGCTTCATAGTCAGGGTTTCCGTAGTCACTTTACCTGCCTTTTAATAGCCCAGTAATAAATATGGGAGTACTCACTAAGGGTCATTTGTTGTATCTGTGTCCTTACTAATATTAAAAATCCGAAAGTGTTTGTTGGTTTGTTGCTCTTTCACGCAGCAGCAAAGCATCGGATAGACTTGATTTTTGGCGTGGATATAGTCACGGTAATGATATCTAACAGTATTCCGTCTTCATACAAACGGTCGGAACGCTAATCATATACGCCTCGGAGTTCGGTATGCTCTCAGTATGCTAGTCAGTCGCGGCGCGCCGTGGTGACGAACAAACGTGTGGATTTGTAAAAAGTAAGCGTGGGATTTACGTTTTTAGGGTTTCTTTTTACTACGGACCCCTAAAAATATAAAAAACACACAATTTGTGATTTTATTGAACGTTTCCTCTTTCATTCACAACAATTTTTTTTTTTTATAATTAATATAATAGATTACATCAAAATAGATAAAAACTAGAAAATAATCGGCCAAGTACGAGTAGGACTCGCGCACGAAGGTTTCCGTACTGTATGGTATACCTTAAATATTTATTTGATATTAATTTTATTATTTATTAATTATTGAAGTGAATATAAAACTAAATATTCTGTAAAAATTGCAAGCATCTACCTATTACCATTATTAATATAGAGCGAAAAACGTCTAAAAATTCAGGTTTATTGTATGGGAGCCCCTCTTAAATATTTATTTTATTTTGTTTTTAGTATTTGTTGTTATAGCGGCAACAAAAATACATCATCTGTGAAAATTTCAGCTGCCTAGCTATCATGGTTCATGAGATACAGCCCGGTGACAGACGGACAGACGACATCGAAGTCTTAGTAATAGGGTCCCTTTGGGTACAGAACCCCGAAAGAGCCGAAAAAAAACTCAAATACTGAAGGCGGGCAGCCATAATACTTGATACGTCTGCGTGGCCACGTGGCGCTGTAGATATATATATTTAAAGGACAGCCGAGTCAGAATACTGTTAGGTACCATTACCGTGATATAGGTAGTTCAAAGGTTGGAAAGTAACTTAGGCTACTTCATATCCCGGAAAAATATATAGGTAAGGTTCCTATCTAGCACACAATCGAAAATATCACGGGGCGAAGACGCGGGCAAAACCTAGTGTGTTCAATCAGACTGCACTAGCGGGCGCGGGCGCTCGGGTCTTGGCGTCTGCGTGTTCACAGTTCGCGCTTCGGCGAGTAAATCAAAATGGTTTAGAACCACACGCGTAGTCACCTAACAGACGCTATATCAGTGTGAACGATACGGGCGGACTGAGCCATTAGAAACACCCGCGCCACCCGCGCCCGCGCCCGCCTCATGAAGACGCGCGGCTCGCGGAAGCACTGTGAACGTAACTGGCGTCTACATACATTTTGAATTACACGCGCCCGCGCTAGCACCCGCGCCCGCGTTCACTCTGAAAGAGTACAGTGAGTTTATATTGTCTTGGAACGCTACAAACATTGCCTTCTATTCTGAAACTGCACTAAAGTGTTTGGCGGTTAAGTAAGTTCGTATAGGCCGGGTTATAAGTTGGGTTGGTTCGCTGTTGTCAGAGTTTTTAAGCCTCCCCTGAAGACCTCTTGCATGGCTAAATGGTTAAACCTACCGGGACCGATTGTTTGCGATTGAACAGGCAAAGATGAGGTACTTTAGAAACCAGTCTCTGAAAAAAAAACCTACTATACTGTCCTATATTGCATCAAGCTTAAATAGTCCACTGTTGTACATAGGTTTGCCCCTAAATGGTGATTGTGCTATACCCACCACACCCTGGCCTAGCCGCTATAACAACAAATACTAAAAAGAAAATAAAATAAATATTTAAGGGGGGCTCCCATACAACAAACCTGATTTTTCAGACGTTTTTCGCTCTATATTAATAATGGTAACAGGTAGATGCTTGAAATTTTCACAGAATATTTAGTTTTATATTCACTTCAATAATAAATAATAAAATTAAAATAAAAGAAATATTTAAGGGGGGCTCCCATACAGTACGGAACCCTCCGTGCTTGAGTCCGACTCGTACTTGGCCGATTATTTAACTTATGGGTACGACTTCGGGATTTGAGTTTACGAGCTTAGTTTTCCAACTACGCCTTCAGTGTAGCACTACAACTAAATGATTGTAAGAGATAACAGAAAAGATTTGATTTCAAATTGTTTTTTTGAAATATTATTATAATTGACTAATGTTGGAACTAAAAAAACGGTACGGCATAGTTTTATAGTAGCGAAATAAGTTCCAGAGCGATCACCGAACTTGAGCACAAGTCGGCACTGTCAGTTTTTGGATGGGTGACCGCGTGTTCAACCAAGCCAACTAAAACTAAATTATTATAATCTATAAATATATATATATATGATATTTGATTAGCCATTCCAGAGACAGACGGTACGGAAAATGGCTTAACCGAATCCCACCTTGTACATAATTCAAATAATACGCACAAATCGGTGTGTGACGAAATACAAATTAGACCACCTCGGGAGTTTACCCTTTCGAAAAAAAAAAAAGTTTTTTAAATCAATTTACAGTTGGTGAAAATATGAACATAATTGATAGAAAAATATAATTGAAAAAAATATAAATAAAACATATTCTTAGGTCGAAACTTCAGTGAACACATCCTCCACCACGCCTCACGTAAAGCTGACAGAATGTAGTAAAAGCGAATCGTAGTGAGTTTCGAGTCCGGAGATAAAACGTCCCTGGGACGAACATCCTTCTTTTTAACCCCCGACACAAAAGAGGGGTGTTATAAGTTTGATGTGTCTATTTGTGTGTCTGTCTGTCTGTCTGTGGTATCATAGCGCCCGAACCACTGAACCGATTTCAGTTTAGTTTTTTTTTGGATGAAAGGAGACTTAATCGAGAGTGTTCTTAGCTATGTTTTATAAAAATCGATTGAGCCGTTTAAGAGTTATGGTGGGTTAAAGTGGGGATGGAAGAACCAAAATTCTACAAATGTGCCCAAAATGGTTGTCAATGTGTCGGGGGTTTTTTAAATTTTTAATTTATAGTAATTATTGGAAGTCAGTTAAAACTCTGGACACCAGAGTTTGCAACTCGGTTAATACGAACGTTACTAAGTGATTGTTCGTAGAGCCGTCTTGGCTACGAACTCGACACGACCACATTAAGGTTTATTGCTAAAACATGTCTCCAAGAAATACACGATAAGCCCATATGCAAATAGCTAACGGGGGTGATGCTGAACGGTTTTAAATGTCGCTAGCTAAGGAAGCTTCCACGCTTTAAATGTTTTTTTAGGATCAGAAAAGAATAGATTTTTATAACTTCTAGTGAAGGTAAAGCAAAATAAGTAATTATGGGCTGTGGTGATAATCAAACCTATGCTTTATATAATATTCATCAAGAAATTCATTTTAACTGACTTGAAAATAGGAGGTGATGCTGAACGGTTTTAAATGTGACCAGCTAAGGAAGCTTCCACGCCTGAAATGTTTTTTTAGGATTAATGATCAGAAAAGAATAGATTTTTATAACTTCTAGTAAAGGTAAAGCAAATTAAGTAATTATGGGCTGTAGTGATAATTAAAACCATGGTTTTCATAATTTTCATCAAGAAATTCATTTTAACTGACTTGAAAATAGGAGGTGATGCTGAACGGTTTTAAATGTCGCTAGCTAAGGAAGCTTCCACGCTTCAAATGTTTTTATTTACGATTATAATCAGAAAGGAATAGATTTTTATACCTTTTAGTAACAGTTAAAGCAAAGAAACAGGCTATGGTGATAATTAAAACTAGCAGGTGCCCCGGTTGTGGCCATCTTAGTATCATATTTTGTGGCCACTTTGAATTTTAATGATTAATTAGACAATTTAAGGTTCAAATAATATTTAAAAAAAAATGTAATTTGAGATTCACACAAACATTAGATATTTATGTTGTTACATTGTTTTTAATTACCATTAATACAATAATTTTGACACCAAAATGACCACAACAGGGTCAGTGGCCACAACCGGGGCACCTGCTTTATGCTTTTCACAATTTTGATCAAGAAATTCATTTTAACTGACTTGAAAAAAGGAGGTGATGCTGAACGGTTTTAAATGTGTAAAACTTGCTTTTCATAATTTTCATCAAGAAATTCATTTTAACCGACTTCAAAAAAGAAGGTTTTCAATTCGACTGTATGTTATTTTGTATGTATGTTACGCAATTACTCCGATAAATAATTATGAACCGATGTTAGTGTTTTTTTTGTTTAGCAAATCATACTTTGATGTTACTACTTAGATTAATTATTGGTCTCGCTCCGCTTGAGCAAAATCAACAATTTATCTATACTCGGAATTTTAATTCGATTCCAGATTTGACATTAGCTACTGTCATTTTTGGCAGTGTGTACTGTCAAAAACTGTCAAAAATGACAGTAGCTAATGTCAAATCTGGAATCGAATTAAAATTCCGAGTATACGGATAACTATTTGAATTTTATTGAAATCGGCTGAGTGATTTTTGAAAGATCAACAATAATGTTAAAATAGTACATCGATTAGTGCAAACTTTACGAATTCTGTACACGGTTGAAGTCGGTTGTGTCTGTTTTGGCGTAAAATTATTTATTTAAGATTAGTGAATAAAAAGTAATCGGTATATTTGTTTGTGTTCAAAAGTAAATCAAAATAATTAATTATGCGCTGTGGTAATAAAATTAAATAGGTACTGTACATAATTATATTGTACGTTTAATATGATCTATTGTTACGCCTATCCTTGAATAAAGGGGCTCACCAGAATACCAGCGTTGAGTGTTGGGTCCTCCCAGCACTCAGCTTTTTATAGCTGAGGTGATTCCCTTTCGGCACTTTTGTTTTTTCACTATTTTATAAGTTTTTTATTTATTTGTACTTGTGTCGAATAAAGATATTTCATTTCATTTACATGCTTTTCATAATATTCATCAGGAAATTTATTTTGTACTATAAAGTATGAGACAGTTCGACGAAAAAAAATATCATAATTCGATCTATACATTTTCATAAATTTAGTGGCAAGCAAAAACGTATAACTGTAAATACACAGCTAATTAATTGCACGTCTAATTTTTAGTCCAAGTCATGGTGGTCTAGTGGTAGTAACCCACGACTTACGATCGTGTTGTCGTGGGTTCAAATTGCGATGGCTTACCAATAAGTTCTTTTTTAACCCCCGACGCAAAAGAGGGGTGTTATAAGTTTGACGTGTCTGTTTGTCTGTGTGTCTGTCTGTCTGTCTGTTTGTCTGTGGCATCATAGCGCCCGAACCACTGAACCGATTTCAGTTTAGTTTTTTTGGATGAAAGGAGACTTAGTCGAGAGTGTTCTTAGCTAAGTTTTATAAAAATCGATTGAGCCGTTCAAGAGTTATGGTGGGTTAAAGTTTGGTACTTTTTTAGGTAGGTTTTTGTGTTGGGGGTTTTTTAAATTTTAATTTAGGTTTTATTTTAATTATACGTACGGAATCACAGAAAAGCCATTGGTGTGAGCTACTGGCGTTTCTGTGAAGGAAAACAAGCATACGTCCATAGAACAACAACAACAACAACACAACAACAATAACACTTTATTAGACAACCACATAAAGAATAAATTACAGGGACAAAAACAATACAATTTAGGTTTCTAACTGGCGGCCTTATCGCTTTAAGCGATTTCTTCCAGGCAACCAAGTACGGATAGAAAATATAAGTTTACAAAAAACGTGGCCTTAACAGAAAGAAAAAATTAACTCATAAACAAACACTTAACAAAAATAATACCTAAATCTACTTAACACACATACCAATAAATGATACATATATAAATAACATATAAACTACATATTACCTAACTAAAATAAAATAATAATAAACCTACATACATTATTACATATTATTGTACTTAAATAAATATATATAATGCATAAATATATATTATTTCATTATTATACAGCTAAGATGACAGATAATGCGATTTAATTTGATTCTTAAAAATATTCAGCGATGGGGCACGTCTAATTTCCACTGGCAACTCATTCCACAGTCTAACAGCTTCAACTGTAAAAGATGAACCATAGAAAGTGGTTCTGTGTTGTGGAAAAGTAAGTTTTAGATTCTCTGACGATTTCAAAAAGCGGGATAGAAGAGAACGACGGAAAATGAAACGTTCTTGAAGGTAGGGAGGAGAAGAGGGATTAAAGAGAGTGTTGTAAAGAAGAGAAAGGATATGAACATCCCGGCGACGGCGAATTGGGAGCCACTTGAGCTTAGCACGAAAACTTGAAACGTGGTCATATTTACGCAGACCAAATATGAACCTGATGCAAAAGTTTTGAAGTCGCTCAAGTAGAAGATATTTGATGGCGAATGTGAATACACCACCCCACACTAGGTCAGCGAGGTGGATTTGGACCCATCACCCTTCATGGGTAGGGCTATGTTCAGCAGTCGACTATTAAAAAGGAAAATATTCAATCGCGCTAGGCTTTATTATTCTGAAAGAACAAAACAAAGATACGAAAACTAGTTTGTACTAAATAAGCCCTTGCCGCCGTAAATTACTAAGTTATTAGGTTTTATCTAAGTACTTAAAGCAAACTTGCTTAAGGTCACAAAAGTTTTAACAAACGTATAATTTCAAAGCTACGTGAAGCTAAAATGTAACTTGGTCATAGTTAAGAATCTGGTGGGATACAAAAAATACAAAATACAAAATGTTTTATTTAGCAGAAGATTACATACATACAGAAATACCAGTGGACCCTGCACTAGGATGACCTGTATCGCAGGGCCCGACTCAGGGGTGCTTACATTTCAAATAGTATCTGGTGTACGTACGGCGCGGCTAATAAAAATTATAATAATACATTTTATAGTATATATAAGTATATATAATTTTTTAAAATTTGAAAAATATTTGAAAAATAACTAACACGTATGTGTGTGTGTGTGTGTGTTGTCCGTGAAATGAGTGTGGGAAGTATGTCCTCTGCGATACACAAGTCCTCGTAAGAGTCAGGGTTCGCAGAGGTGGTGTGTGTGCGTGTGTGTTTGTGTGTGTATGTATGAAATATATGTACATATATATTCGTATATGGGTGTTTGTGGCAAATTCAGGATATTATTTTAAGTAATTCCTCTGTTTCTTTATATGTAAGAGAACATAAGTACTCAAATAACACTTTTTTGCATTCCTTTGACGATTTGTTTCGAAAGGCGCACTTTTTGCTCATTTTGTTATAAATATATGGGTAGCTGAATTCCGGATGACGTCTTGCAAAGGCAGTGCAGACTCTAGGTTCAGCAGCACGCGGGGGTCTTCTTTTGGGTGGATTGGAATTGGGGTCGGCAATGCCGGATTGAGTACGGTGCACAGCCAGGGTTACTTTCAGTATGTACAGTTGTCGAACACTTAGCACTCTTGCCTTAGCATGTAGCTCCTCCGTAGGAAACCTATACGGCAACTTGTACATTACCTTTAGCACTGCGCGTTGAGCTCTTTCTATTTCTAGCATTGCCGTAACTCCAGCTCCTCCCCACACCGTTATGCAATAGGACAAGATCGATTCACATAGAGCTGTGTAGACCGTGCTAAGAATTCGATCATTTGCAGAGTTACGCAATGCTCCCATTACATGCGTGAGTTTCCGTACTCTTTTCCCAAGAGCAGATATATGATCTTTAAATGATAATTGTTCGTCAATTAGTATCCCTAAATATCTAATTGAAGGCGTCCTGGAAATTTTGTCACACTTACAGTTAGATAAATTACATGAAGAGTGCATTCTTAAATTTAATTGGGGGTCTGGTTCCGTAATCTTTGTTTTGTGAAAGCATAAATATTTAGTTTTACCAATATTTAAAGTAAGAAGGTTTCTGTCAAGCCATCTTTTTATAAGAGCCATGCCAGCTTCTGCCTTTTCGAAAGCTGATTTCCAGGATTTTCCATGGAAAATAGCGAGAGTATCATCTGCGTAGCAAATGAGGTCGGTCTCTATGGAACATACTGAGTGGATGTCATTAATATATAAAATAAAGAGTATTGGCCCGAGTACACTTCCTTGTGGGACTCCGAACTCTAGGGGCAGTATGTCGCTGGTGTTATTACTTATTTTTGTGCACTGGCTTCTATCGCAGAGGTAGCTTTGAAACCATTTCAGTGCCAATCCCCTAATCCCAGAGAGCTCTAGTTTTCGAATTAGGATTTTCACCGAAATGGTATCAAAGGCCTTGGCCAGGTCCAGGAACACACCAATTGATTTTTGCCCTTTGTCCAAGCTTGACGAAACCTTTCGGGATAGGAGTTCAATTGCATCTTCTGTGGATTTCCCTTTCCTAAAGCCAAACTGATTGTCAGAAATCAGGTTTGATTTATCCAGAAATGCAGTGAGTCGAAAGTTAACAATTTTCTCAAGCAGCTTAGAAAAGATTGACAGTAGAGATATCGGCCTGTAATTTTCTGGGAGGTTTTTAGGCCCACTTTTATGAATTGGTATCACATTTGCTAGTTTCCACGGCTGTGGAAAGACACCTGTTGCGAGACTAGTGTTAAAAATGTGCGTTAAAGGCGTTAGGATAACATGTTTTATGGCTTTGATAAGCAAAGATGTACAACCATCCAGACCTGGAGCACTATCATTCTTCAGGGAGCTAATGAGTCTTCCGACCTCAATTTCGTCGGTAGGTTGCAAAAAGAACGAGTTGGCTGATTTGGATTCCATGAGATTTGATTCCTTTGCAAGTTCGGCTTCCGTTTTATCGAGATTCATGAGTAATTTGTTGGCAAGCTTCATTCCAGCACTTGCAAAATGCTCATTGCAGTAATTCGTTGCGTCTGGAATGCTCGGTTTGCATCTGAGGAGTTCTGTAGTAGTAGAGCGTTTGTTGGGACAATCAATGATAGTCTTGATAGATTTCCATAATCTTTTAGGGTTTTGCTTATTGGCTTCAAGCTCTTTGCTTTCATATTCGTGTTTTAATTTATGTAAGAGGTCGTTAAAAAAATTTCTGTACCGGTTATAGATTAATTTTCTGGTGGTATCACCTGGGTACTTTTTAAGTTCTAAGTGAAGCTTATCTCGATGCTTCATGCATCTGATTAGGCCGGGAGTGATCCATGGTTTTAAGGCATACTTAGATCTACTGATTCTTTTTTCACGTGTATGCTTATTTATAGCCGATGTGACAATGTTTTGAAAATTTACTACTGCATGATTGACAAAAATAGTTCGAGAAATGTGGGTAGAAATGTGAATTTAGGTATCTTACAAGGCTAACATGCGCTTCATTAACCGACTTCCAATAAGAAGGAGGTTCTATGTTCGTCTGTACTATGTATTTTTTTTTGTGTGTGTTCATCGATAATTCCGCCGATGGTGAACCGAATCGAAAAATTATATAATTATATTTTTATTCGAAAGGGTATACTTCTGAGGTGGTACCTACCTACCATTTAAATTTTACAGAAACCGGATGAGCCGTTTTTGAAAAATCAACAATAATGTAAACAATTCGAGCGACATATTCGAATTTTGTACACGATGGAAGGCGATCTTGCCATTTTTTGCGTAAAATAATTATTTTAAAAACTTTTGATTTGAAAGAGTCGAAAATTAATTGTTGCACTAGAAATAGTTACAAGATTTGGCTAAGTAAATAAGTATCATGTTTTCATGTGTCGTTAAAATTAATTATTAACATGGTGCAGCTAACCTTGCTGGTGTCAAATAGTTAAACAAAATAAAACATAGAAACGGTTGCACACTACTGCTTGCCTGCTAAAAATCCATCGTGCTTTTACTATTGCGCTCGTGGTCTTGTTTGATTAAAAGTCGAGCAACGATTGGCGCGGTCAGTTTTCGGATGGGTGGGCACAGATGGTTATTCAAACTGAGCACTGCCATTATGGCTTGTTAAACGTTAAATTGAGTGTCACCGTTTTTAAATGACTCTGCTTCATACGACACATTTCGAAGGCGTAAAATTCTAACACCAGGGCTAGCCACGCAGCTTTTACAAACTCACGAACGTAGCGCTACGACTTGCGTAGCGATCGATGTTCGTAGGCGTCACGCGTTGAACTCTTTTATTTTGACACCAAAAAAGGAACAACTCGAAAATACTAAATTATAATCAATTATGAGGATTAAACTATAAATCTTAAGCCACTAATGTGCTTGCAATAATTTTACAAATAAAAAAATACGTCGTTGCATACATACCTACGTATTTTCTCATTCACATCACTTGAACGAATTTGATAGTTTTGAATAAAATTCATCATCATTATCAGCCGTAGGACGTCCACTGCAGGACTTAGGCCTCCTCTATGGATTTCTAATAAGCCCAGCTAGAAGTGGCCTGCACCCAGCGCGTTCCTGCGGTCTTAATTATATCGTCGGTTGTCCACCTAGTCGGTGGACGTGCTTCGCTGCGCTTGCCGCTGCGTGGTTTCCATTCGAGAACTTTGCTGCCCTATCGACCATCAGTTTTTCGAACTATGTGCCCTATCCTGTGCCATTTCAACTTACTAATCCGCTGGGCCATGTCAGTAACTTTGGTTCGTCTGAGAATCTCCTCATTCCTGATTCGATCTCGCAGCGAGACTCCGAGCGTAGCCCTCTCCATAGCGCGTTGGGCTACCTTGAGCTTTTTCTTAAGGCCCGCAGTAAAAGACCATGTTTCAGTTCCATATGTCGTTACTGGCAACACACAACTGTCGAAAACTCATATAGGTCATTAATACACAAGTTAAATATGAAAATAAATTCTACATCCAAGTAGGTAATTATATTATCTAAATAAATATTATTATTAAGCTTGAAGTCTATGCAAATGTTATGAAAAGAGAGCTCGGATTTTGTTTGGTTATATGTTTGGAACAATTGAAATGCATCACTTGAAAAATCTTTCATCATTTAAATGGAAAAAAAAATATTTCAAACAGTCATAGACTTTATTCTGATCAAACATTTTAAACCTGACGAAGTGGGGACGGTCTACTATACCTATACATATATAGTACCTCAATGATTCCTGCAGGTGGCAGCATTTGGCGTATTCAAAATAATCCTACATAATAATCTAGTGACCCAATCAACTCCAATGTTATTATTCTTTATCAGCAGAACCTCACAAAAGCTGAAATCACCAATGACATTCTATACAAAGATACGTCATAGATGTAGTACTCGTAGGTACCTACGATACGTTTGAATATCGTCTACCTATATAAACGAACAATTAATGTCAACCAAATAATTCACGAAAAGCAATATCAATAGGTACTTAATTTATTTATTTTATTAATATTAGGACTACACGACCTTATCCTACTATCACCTTTTTAGGGTTCCGTACCCAAAGGGAAAAACGACACCCTATTACTAAGACTTCGATGTCCGTCTGTCCGTCTGTCTGTCACCGGGCTATATCTCATGAACCATGATAGCTTGGCAGCTGAAATTTTCACAGATGATGTATTTCAGTTGCCGCTAGAACAACAAATACTAAAAATAAAATAAAATAAATATTTAAGGGGGGCTCCCATACAACAAACCTAATTTTTAGACGATTTTCGCCTTGTATTAATAATGTTAACAGGTAGATGCTTGAAATTTTCACAGAATATTTAGTTTTATATTCACTTCAATAATAAATAATGAAATTAAAATAAAATAAATATTTAAGGGGGTACAGTACGGAACCATTCGTGCGCGAGTCCGACTCGTTCTTGGCCGATTATTACTACAAGACAAGTAGAAAGACGCCACATTACCACCCCTACACTGTCGTTTTTCCTTCCAATTGTACGAGGCTATTTGACTCAACATTTCTGATTCGTACCGCCTACCGCAAGGAACAGTCTTCCTGCTTTCCTATTTCCAATCTTAAGCTTTTCAAGACCAGAGTGAAAAGGTATCCTCTAAGTCTGCGTGGAAACTCGCCATTTCACTGTAGTTATTGCTTTTCACCCGCTGCTTGGCTTTTGCTTTCGCTTTCAGCACAATAACCGCAGTTCGATGCCGGTCCCAAGCCCGGATAAAGAGTGAGGGCATTAGAGGGGATGGGGTGAACGGTATTTCAAATTATTCTTTGGTATGCCGAGCACCCCATCCCCTCCGCGGCAGCCCGTGGCCGGGCGTGTGTGGTGGAGGAGTGCGGCCTCCCTTGTGTTTCTCGGGATGACCCGCTCACCACCTAGCACGCGAAATATCGGGGGGAAGTAGCTTGGGCAACTGCTTCTACCCTTCGCTGAGCACCCATTAACTGTCTGCTTGCTCCACAGTTCCCTTGCTTAACTAATATGATGAGCCAAAACGACAAAGTTAGCATGCCCTGTGATCCGGCTAGCGCCCGGCGCCCTCTGGTTCCCGGGCCGGAGGGTGTGAAGTGGGCGACCGAAGGCGACGGCGGGGTGGAGTCCCAGGCCTCGCCGGCCGCAGCTGCTACTGGATCGACGACGAGCGCGGCAGCCGCCCAGCAGCCAACAGCACCTGGACCAGTGCAGAAGCCTGGAGCAGGAGCGGAGCGGCGCGGACGGCGCCGGGAGACGGCGGCGGAGAGCGACGCCGTAGTAGGGTCAGGTGGGCGCCGGGAGGGCGGCTGGCCGTCCCCCGGCTTATATCGCGGCATTAGCCGGCGAGCTTTATCGAGGCAGCGCAGGGCTTTCGGGGACCAGCTGAGGGAGAGTTGGCATCAGCTGCGGCAGGAGGGCGTCATGCCTCTGCCCGGTATGGCGGCGCTTGCGCCCCCCATCGTGGCATGCATGACGCGTGACCCACCACGGGCGGCGAGCCTCGGCCGCGTAGCCGCGCCACGTCCGGGCCCGAGCGCCGGGCCCGTGACCGTCACGGCCGGCGCGGCGCGCGCCCGAGGGCCGCCGCCTCCCCCGAGGGCTCTGCCGCTGAACGCCCCACACGTGGCGCGCGACCCGGCACCGATCGACTCAATTGGTGCTCACCGACCTGCATCGAAAACCGCCCTATGCCCGTCTGACGGCCATAGGAGGGAAAAGGGGAAGGAGGTGAGCACGGGCACGGGGATAGGGACGGGGGTAGAGAGAGAGGTCGCCGGGTTCGCCGCGTCCGACACGGTTAATCCATACTCGGGGGTAGGCGAGGGGTCGACCCGAGGAGCTAAGCGACAACGGAGCTCTGACTTCGTTTCACCAACGTCGAGCGTAGCAGTCGACAAAAAGGTCTGTCAACGCGCGAACTCTGCCGAATCACACGCGGTGCACAACACTCGCGGCACACACGAGACACCCGCGGGCTCGCTGCTGCCCGGCGGCGGCGCGCTCGCGGGCGGACGAGGTATGGTCGCAGCGGGGCCCTCGTCGTACGCCGAGGCCGCCAGGACTTGGGGCCCCGCGGTGCTGATTATGGAGCGTAACCGTGCACCTATGGACGAACTGCGGGCTATGCATGTACGTATGACGATTGAGCAGGCACAGCAGGAGTGCTATGTGAACCGCAACATACAGGCCAATGGTCGCCTGCCTCAGTTCGAAAGGTTGGCTGCGACGTCCCGCGGCGGGCTGAGGTACGTACCTGCGGACGACTGCGCACTCGACTGGCTCAAGTCGCTCGTGGAGAGGTCGCCGGCTCTGTGGGAAGGTTTTGGCGAGTGCGTTGTCGTCCCGGAGAGCGAGGTGCCGCGGTACTACTCCGCGGTCATAAATATCCCCGACTTCGGGAGAGGAGTGCCGGCGCTGTGTGGCGACGGACCGGAACAACTCGTCGGATACCTGGCTGCCATGAATCCGGAGGTAGGTGTGGAGCGGTGGCGAGTGTTCACCCACAAGGTGGAAATTGTGGGGAGCGCTCGCAACCACCTCCTAGTGGTGGGTATTGCGCCAGAGGACATTGAGCCCCTCAGACGTGTCGACTTTCGCCTGTATTACATTTGCGCGAAGGTCTTCGTGAGAGTGAGGGGATACAGAGCCAACAGAGGGGGCGGGTCGTCGGGGGTGCCGGGGGGTGAGAACGTCGGGGGCGCTGCTTCGTGCAGTCAAACCACGCTCGCGCTGCCCGACGCCGACGACGACACGCCGCTCGCCGAAAGCATGGGGTGGACGCGGGAGGAGGAGGAGCGGTTGCTGGACGCGGCCGACGGGGGCGATGGGATGCTGGACCTGTACGGGCTCAACATCTTCTCGCCCGCGTCGTCCATGGACACGGATCGTGCAGGTCCCTCCCGCGCCGACCACGATGCCTAATGTGTAGATAGGGGTCCGCGTAATTGTTTTAAAAATGGATTGCCAAACTCAATTGATTCACAAAAACACACACACTTCGACTGCTTCGGCAGCCGGAGGTTCACATAGTACACTAAACAGTGGTCCTAATCTCAATATCATTCAAGGTAACATTCATCATAGCGTCTCAGGCTCCGCCGCCCTACGCGAAGCCCTTGAGAAGCGACAGAACACAATAGCACTGGTCCAGGAACCGTATTTAATCCGTGGCAAGGTAAGCGGCTTAAATGGTCTCCGAGGTAACGTATTCATTCCTCCCGTGCAAAATAAAATGCGCACTCTTATATATATCCCGCAGCCGTATAAGGCGTCGTTGGTGACACATTTGTGTAATGATGATCTCACTGTAGTTAAATTAGATACCGGTCTTCGAGGCAACCTCAGCACCGTAGTTGTAGCCTCGGCTTACCTAGATATCACAGAAGATGCGCCACATCCGGCGCTCGAAGAATTAATGCTTTTCTGTACAAGTAACAAACTAGAATGTATAATAGGATGTGACTCAAACGCCCACTGCACTGTGTGGGGCTGTCCCGATACAAATGAGAGGGGAAATGATGTGCTTGAGTTCATCCTCAGGCATGACTTGAACCTACTGAACCATGGCTCTGAGCCTACTTTTGTAACATCTTGGGCCAGAACCATTATCGACATAACACTGGCTACAAGCAATATCTCTAATACGATCAATGATTGGCACGTGGCGACTGATGAATACTCTGGTTCGGACCATAGATGGATCAGATATAGTCTAACCGTTGGTAAGCACGAACCACGAACCTATAGGAACCCGAAGAAAACTGACATACCTACCTTTAGAACTGAACTCGAAAAGGCCATGTCAGGAACACCACTAGATCCAAATGCGGAACTATCTCCGCAGGAAATAGAGACCACGACAGAAGTACTGGTACATGCTTTGATTACAAGCTATGAAAAAGCTTGTCCGTTAAAAAAGGAAAACTATAGTTCAATTCCTAAAAAAGATAGATGGTGGAATAAGGACCTGACCAAGCTCAGGAAGAAGGTCAGACACCTTTTCAACAGAGCTATGAACACTGATGCACCGGTGGACTGGCAAGAGTACAGAAAGATGCGCCACCGATTCAAGGTGGAGGTCAAAAAGAGCCAGAAAAACTCTTGGAAAAAGTATAGTAACTCTATCCAATCGGAGAGTGAAACTGCACGACTCAGAAAAATCATATCCAGTGACTCACAAATAAAGTTAGGCACTCTGAAGAAAGCTGACGGTACTTACACAGCCTCAGAACAGGAGCAATTTGAATTGCTTCTACAAACACACTTTCCAGATTGTCAACTGAACGACACAGATGGATGGGAACCACATATACCACATAAACCTGGTAAGGAAGACTGGGATTTTGCAGATTCTATTGTCACAGAAGAGACTCTTCTATGGGCAATTAGTACTTTCCAACCACACAAGGCACCCGGACTGGATGAAATATTTCCGGCTCTCCTGCAATGGGGCCTAAAACTAATAAAAACACATCTTATCGCCATATTTAGATCGTGTATGGCGTGGAGATATGTACCTAAAGCCTGGAGAGAAGTGAAAGTGGTATTTCTACCAAAGCCAGGAAAGACTGATTACACAAATCCAAAGTCGTTTAGACCAATAAGCCTCAGCTCTTTTCTATTGAAAACGCTGGAACGACTCTGCGATAAGCACATAAGAGGTGGACCCCTGACGGAAAATCCAGTCCACAATAATCAACATGCCTACCAATCGGGCAAATCAACGGAGACTGCTCTCCACCAAGTAGTGTACAAAATTGAATCTGCACTGGAAAGCAAACAGTCCTGTTTGGCCACTTTCATTGATATTGAGGGGGCTTTTGATAGGACTACTTTCCCTAGTATTGAAGATGGATTGAAAAAACACGGAGTAGACAGTAGAGTAAATGGTTGGATAACCACAATGCTCGCTGGCAGAACAGCCAACATTGAAACGGCAGGCGCGACGCGCTGTCGAGTCACAAAAGGCTGCCCACAAGGAGGAGTTATGTCACCTTTACTATGGGTAGTAGTGGTGGACGAACTCGTCGCACTCCTTAACAAAGAAGGCATTGTCACTGTGGCATATGCTGACGACCTGGTGATCATGGTGTCCGGACTATTCGAGTCGACTCTGTGTGAGAAGATGCAAAAGGCGCTCAAGATCGTTGAAAAATGGTGTGAACGCCATGGTCTTTCTGTGAATCCACAAAAAACCGAGTTAGTGTTATTCACACGAAAAACCAAGAAAACAGACTTAAAAACTCCTTCGCTGTTTGGTACTAAGTTATCACTAAGCAAGGAAGTTAAATATCTAGGTATCTGGCTAGACAGCAAACTTTTGTGGGGAAAGCAACTTGAATATGTCACCACGAAGGCAACAAATATTCTGTGGCAGTGCACCGGGGCGGTGGGAAAAGACTGGGGTCTTAAGCCAAAGCTCTGTCACTGGCTCTATACAGTCATAGTGCGTCCAGTTCTCACATACGGCTGTGTCGTGTGGTGGACACGTACGAGTCTAGCGACCGCTATAACTAAACTACAACAAACGCAAAGACTTGCGTGCTCTCTAATCAGCGGATGTATGAAAAAGACACCCTCAGCTGCTCTCGAAATCATCTTAGGGCTCACACCATTGCACCTGCATATACAGCAGGAGGCGATGGCTTCTGCCCTACGGATTAAATCTACAAATCAGTGGAAAAGTACGGGTGCCACGACAAACCACTGCAGAATAATAGATCGGGCGACCGCAATAATTCCCGAAGCAAGCCGTGGTACGGATAAAATAGCTAAAACTCATCTCGACTGCAAAAAGTATGAGTTGATCATAGAGAACGATGTATCAAACGATGTATTGCCATCTTGGAATGTGTACACGGATGGTGCAAAAAACAAGGAAGGAACAGGCTGCGGATATTACTCGCCGGAGCTTGGGCTCAGAGAGTCCTTGGCCTTGAGTAAAACTACAACAATTTTGCAAGCGGAGGCCCTGGGCCTGCTACTAGCCGCAAAAGCACTTGAACCCTTAAATGAGCTTCTGACAGCTACTGGAAACAGAGAGGACAAAGAAGTCATCGTATTCACGGTTGACAGTGCTGCTACTATCTACGCACTCAGAAGACCTGTAACAAGGTCTAGAGTCATTGCTGAGTGTCATACAACACTCCAAACTCTATCAAGTAAGCATAGAATCATCGTGCGATGGACAAAGAGTCACGGTTCATGTACGGGTAACAACATAGCCGACACCCTTGCCAAAGAGGGTACGAGAAAACAGGTTAGGGACGGGGCAACAATACACTGTAAGCCGACAGCGGTGGAAGTGCGTGAATTGTTGCGCCGTCACACTGAAAAAGAACAACAGAATATGTGGAACAAAAGGGAGGATTGCAAGCATTCTAAGGCTGCTTTTCCAACCCTGAATAAAAACATCACGAACGACCTATTGAAGTTGCAGCGACAAGATCTCCGACTTATGGTAGGCCTCATAACTGGTCACTGCAACTTGAATAGTCATCTGTATAAACTGGGAGCCACTGACAGCCCACTTTGTCGTGGCTGTTTGGAAGAAAACGAAACTGTAGAGCATGTTCTGTGGCATTGCAAAGCCACAGAAGACACTAGAATAGCTAACGGGTTGCATGACGCTTCTGCATTGGCATTATCATTAGCTTTGTCATCCACATCGCCATCATCTTATTCACCATCTAAGCTACTGGAGCAGTTATGCCAGCGGCCCAGAGCCACGCTCCGTTACATTAAGGAGCTGGGCTGGCTCGGGTAGACGCTGGAGGGGGAAATGCACAAAACACCCCATGCGGGACGTCAGTGCAGGACTTATCGCCCCCACGTCGAATAAGAATAAGATAAGTCTGCGTGTTCCTTAGACCACAACGTAGCTTACCATCAGGCGAGCTGGTCGCCAAGCGCAGACTTATTCGCGATAAAAAATGGGAAGCTAATTAGTAGCTTTTATTAAATTTACTTATTCAAAATATATGTCGGCAAATTGAACGTAGGTACATAGCACTCGTACTCGTATACATGGTTATTTCTAATCAATTAGCACCACTTTTATTAAGTTCGGCTTTTGTTAAGGCGCGAATCTCTTCAAATATGTACATGTAGGTATTGTGATTTAGAAGCAAATTCTTCAGCAATAAGCAGTTAATCAATGCCACTGTTGGTGTCTTAAATTATAATGCAAATTGTCCTTGCGTAATTGTGTATGTACCTAAGTTAAGTTTGTACTTGCTGCGCCCTCAATACAGGATATATATGCCATATATTCAGATAATCTAGTTTTTAACTGAATTATGTATATATTTGCAATAAATGAATGAATAAATGAAAATTTGTTGTTATATAGAAAAATATCGTTCACCCTCGACAAAATTAATGGAACAGTTGATTTTTTTTGAGTTTCGACAAAAGTTGTTAATTTTGATGTAAAGAATAAGCCCCTAAAAGGATGCTAATTGATTAGAAATAACCCTGTATACTTAGGACTCGCAGCTCGCTTTTAGTTGACTTTTTGTCGCGACGTTTCCAGTGAATTATAACTGAGTGAACTCTGGCATTTGCCTTGTGGTTGTGTTCTTCCTGGCAAAATAAAGCGAGTAAAACGTATCTATAGTAAAATATCAGGGACATGACGCGGTATTCTGAATGGCTCGCCTACGCTTCTCTGACATTCAGGGCCAGTGGGCGTTTACATTATGGAAATCTAGGTTTGGGGAATAGACGTGTTAACAGGAAATATGTCAGTTTAGGGGAGACAGTCGGCGCCTGCCTGTGTTAGATCTCTCCCCAGCAGTAGGTAGGTACCTAAATGTTAATGAGTTTTGATCGACTTCGAAACAGGAAGCTTACATTTTTCTAAGGCTTATTTTTTTAGGGTTCCGTACTCAAAGGGTAAAAACGAGACCCTATACTAAGACTCCGCTGTCCGTGTGTATGTCTGTCCGTCTGTCTGTCTGTCCGTCTCCAGGCTGTATCTCATGAACCGTTATAGCTAGAAAGCTGAACTTTTCACAGATGATGTATTTCTGTTGCTGCTATAACAACAAATAAAAACAGAATAAAATTAATAATTAAAGGGGGCTCCCATACAAAAAACCTGATTTTTATGCCGTTTTTCGCTCTAAATTAATAATGGTAACAGGTAGATGCTTGAAATATTCACAGAATATTTTGTTGTATAATAAAATTAAAATAAATATTTAAGGGGGGTTCCTATGTATGGAAGTATGTAAACCTAAATATGGAAACCTCCGTGTGCGAGTCGGGCTCGTGCTGGGCCGATTATTTTTTATAGAAAAAAGATTTAAGTTAGATTTTAGAAACCAGCGTAATTTACGTACCTACTTAATATGTAGGTACGTAAATTACGCTGGTTAACATGGCATATTATGCCTTGTTATAAGTCATAATATACCTACTCAGATGGGTACTTAGTAGCTATGCTGTGTGCCTTAAAAATATCCTTGCATTTTCGCGCAAGCTCACTACCTTTCGATTGTTTCGTATCGTACTAAGATTGTGTTTCAAATGGAACTTACTGGTACCTACGTATTGAGTATCCACCTATCTTGCCTAGGGCCTTAGTGCATGTACTTGCACTAATTGGATGGGGCGACTTCACTTGCTATCTAGACCCTTTGCTCACAGCATAGTTTGATCTGCTGAGACACACTTTATCGGCTATGTGTGATCGCATTGGACTTCGTTTTAAATTTTATACTCATCTTCATCGTTATCATTATATTAAAGTTCGGAGGCCAGTAGGCAAAAAAGTTGAGATCTCACGCTAAGTTCTAACTAGGTATTCTAGTAGAGTAACATTACATACACGGTTGTCATTTATTATATTAGTGCAATATTTGAAGAGCTAGGTAATACATGATCACTATATAGTATAAAACAAAGTAGTTTCGCGCTGTCTGCCCCCATTTATGCTTATTTCTTTAAAACTACGCAACGGATTTTGATGCGGTTTTTTTTAGTTGATAGAATGATTCAAGAGGAAGGTTTATATGTATAATACACCTGTGCGAAGCCGGGACGGGTCGCTAGTATATAATCTAAAAGTTAAAGAGTAGGTTGGTATTGTGTCAATTTAAGTGAAACGTGAAAATAATGACGAAATAATAAAATAGGTAGTCACTGACACAAAAATGCAATTACAGATAATTAATAATTACCTGTATGGAATAAAATGCATTCTGCGAAAGGCTCGTAACATTTTATTGATTGACTTCGAAAAGTGATACCTCTGAAGTCACCGGTGCTGACAGCAATTGTTAAATCTTTTAAATTAATTTATTGAAATCGTTGTTAATAAAAGTTTACGACGCAGCCGAGAGATGTTTCGCCACTAGTTAAACAGACCAACAATGTCTTACATTGTATGAACGTGAATTGGCTACGCAACAAGTATTTTCACAGTAGCAAAAACGAAAAACCTGACGGTAAAATGTAGCGTACCAATTTAAATCCCCTTCGGCCGCGTTTGTATCCGTAGTCAGTGTCATTATTATCTTATCTGCAAGACTGCTGCTACATATTCCTAGCCTCACCTAACAAATACGATACTCAATTCGACGCGCATTTTTTTGAATATTTTTTTCATGTATAATACGCATAACTTTTTTCGTAGTAGTTTGATTTCAATAATTCATTTTGTTTATTGGAAAGAGTATTATTTACGACGTAGAGTTCCAAAAAGACTACCTTGGAATCGGCTGACATAGGGCGTCTTACTGCACAGTCTGGTTCAGATCGCTTAATGAAGTGAAACTTCTAATGCGACCTTCAACAAGATTGCGTTAAACGCTACCATGGAGGTGGTAGGAAAGCACTGTTGCGTCGAAGTTTCACTTCTTCCGCGCGGATTTATGTTTCGCATGTACTATTTTTTTTTAAATATATTTTTAACAATTTTCAAAACGGAGGAGGCACTATGTTCGTCTGTGTGTATTTTTTTGTGTATGTTCATCGATCTGATTGACTTTTTAATAGGTATAATAATATTTATTTCATATTTTAAATTTTATTTAAAAAAAAAAAAAAATTACAGTAATTTTGTAATTTGTATTTTTTCTTTTGTAAGTAATTAGATATACTTATAACTATGGTGGTCCCAATAAAAAAATGTATTTGATATTTTAGTACGAGTAAATTGTGAACCGATTTAAAACAATCTTTCTTGTTGCGAAAGTATACACTCCCAAAGTGGTCCCATTTAAATTTAATCGAAATCGGCTGAGCCGTTTTTGAAAAATCGATGGATTCGTTAAAACGATTCTTGAACTATTCGAATTCTTTACTCGGTGGAAGTCGGTGGTACCATTTTCTGCGAAAAATAATTATTGATACGATAAAATGGACAACAAATTGACGGTACTCCTGATGCCAGGAAATCATTGCTGCCATAGGGACAACTGTAAGATTGCGTTGCCGACTCATCAGGGTGAAGAGTCTTAACTTTTTTTTTTAGAAGCGACTTTATATCAAGCCGGCCGGTTTGATTGGACTAATGCAGCGTTATGTCATATTTTCGTGTAGGGAAGGCATGTGGCATTTAAGTATTTTATTTTTTTTCAGTAGGATACTGTTCCGCTACTGTTACTACTATAGCAAAGAAGATATAAAATACTACACTATAGTACACACGGCCTAGACGTCAATGCCAGACAATTTTTTCGCGACAAAAACTACCGTTAAATTTTAGACAACATATTTATGAATATGAACTATTATCTATTTTCTATCACTTCTAGTAGAATTATGCAGCTTTTTACTATTATCTAGAGTGTAAATATGATAAAATCATAGCAACGTGTGTATGTATAGCCATCCAACTATGTAGGTATGGCACGTCTTTTTTCTCACATCCTATACGCATCCATAATCCCTCCACGTCTCAGTCATAGGACAATTATAGCGCTGGACACCCAGCTGTTGGTAGACATAAGGTCCTTAGTCCTGGTTTTTCAATTACTTACTTTAGCGTTCGCGTATGGCTCCATACATTTTGGTTAGTTCTTCCTCGTTTCCGCCAGGAGCGCTGTACAAAAATGTGTAGAGCCATACGGAACAACTATAGTTTCAATTTACATGTAAACCTGGACTAACCCCTCAGATCATTTAAGTTTGTTTAACAGCAACTATTTTTCGCCAAAAATGGCATAACCGATTTCAACCGTTTGTCAGAAGTCGAATAATTCGCATGGATCAATATGTCTGTATTTAATGTAGGTAAGTATTGTTTAACATTATTTATATTGCTTTTTAACCGACTCCCAAAAAGGAGGAGGTTCTATGTTCTTCTGTATGTAGGTATTATTTTTTTAAGTCAAACTTCTAATGCGACTTCCAACAAGGTTGCGTTAAATATAATAAAGAGCCTATTATTATGTTCACCGGGGATAGTGTAGATTTTTTTATGAGTGATTTTTCACGTCCCCGCCAAAATTAGTCTGACACTTGACAGTTGAAAAGGTCTACTTGACAGTGACAGGCAATAAGCGATTTGGTATAAGTGTTTCAAGCTTGTGTATTTTTCCCTGCACACAAGGAAGTAAAACAAAAGTATGGAATTATAACATAGATAATTATAGTTTTTAAGACTTAACCACGTTAAACAAAATTGAGATAAATTCCCGCAATCATTAAGTACAATTTTAAACTCGTCCCTTACATATGGTGGTGAAATATCAGTCACAAAAAATTAAATTACGTACAAAAAGTAAACACTTTTGTTTTTAGCCACTGCCACGAAATGATGATTATGATGTAGTGCTTGAATTCTTACCACATTCATTATCATTCCTTTGAAATTTTTTTGGTCCTACATAATAGTAGATTCAGGAGAAAAATAAAATTGTAGGTACAGGTACAGGCTGGTAGTAATTCCTTGGGCAGAAAAGTGTTTTCACTTTTAGGGATTTTGCCCCATTTTTGGGCGAAAGTACATATTAAAGTGCATATCAAACTACTTAGGGCGTTTTCAATTGAAACAGGGATTAAGGGATTTTTAGGGTGCTGCTGCAGGGAGTGCAGGGGACCCCGCAGGGATTCATGTTAAGGGCGAAATAAAATCTTGAGTATGGAAACACAGTACGAAATTGACGTCACGCAACTTCACGCAAGGGCGGCCAACAAATAGTAAACAAACGTTTCGTCAGCTCATATTCTGTTATCACTCAATTGTAATCAACCCAAAGCAAATTATAATTGCAGATAAGATGTTGAACCTAATGAATTCATTGGAGCCACTGGCAGGCGTATCGGTTCTGTACACTTTGACTGTAGTGTCGTGCCAGGCGCCGAGCATTTTGCAACTTAGACTGCGCCTAAGAGTACCTACTGTGCGATGATGTCGAATTTAGTGCCTCGAAATAGTGTTTTATTCATAAAACTAGTGAAAAATGTTAACAATTGTACAAAAAGATTATCATCTCATTTCACATACTTTCCAGACAGAGAGAAACCTGTAAATGGTGTGTATATTTTATTAAAAAACATAAGTAGTCAGTGTTAGGCATCACTTTTACAGTCAGTTTTATTAAATTCTTAAATACTTACCTACGTTCTGATTTGTTTACAATAATCAACTTATGGCTTTGTTTTTCTCTCTTAATGGATCTTCAAATGCTGACATGTATTTATTGTTTTAATATAAAAAGATGAGTACTGTAGGTACATTATCATAGCAACAAGTAATTTTGTACCTACTAGGGTATTTAGCATTTCAGATCGTTATTTATCTCTTATCTAATCTACAATTTGCTAGTGGGCCTTGATTTATTTTTTCATTACGAACACATTGAGTTGTATAATTTATCAGCCAGTGTTGTGTTGTCTTACGTAAAACAATATGTAATGATGACTGAGATACAAGGCATCTTCTTATGGCCTTAATATAAGGTTCAAACTCCCTGATATCAAATGAATGTAGCCTTGATCTGGGCTTAAAAATTCACTATGTCGCTTTAGTGGCCCATCTTCAATAACCTTGTATGAACTTAGTTATTTATATTTAAGTTTGGTATGCTAAAAAAAAACACAAACAAAATAAGCACTTAGCATTGAACAAGCATCAATTTTGTTTATGTTTAGTACAGTAATCCCCTGAACTACTGCACCTATTTAAAAGTACATATTTCTAAATTTCCATTTGAGAAAAGGCAATTTGTATCAACATTAGCCAAGCAAGGGCACTTAGGTAAGTAGGAAAGGTACCTTTCCTACTCTACACATTAGTCAAAATATTTGAAATAGCCTTTTCCCTAAGTGCATTTGTTTTGGGATTGATGGCATTTTAGCATTTGTAAAATTAGCGTTGATATAAACCGTATGGTTTGGGAATTTCGCCCATTTCGCTAATAATGCTACTTTTGCTCAGTACCCAAAACAAACACTAAAACGTCAAACTCAAAAGATCACAAATAATAAACAAAGAACCCACCTTCGCAGGTGGGTCAAAAAAGGCAGTTCAAAATGGCATTTTTAACTGTTTTTGAGCTATCCGAACAGTGAATAAAAACAGTCACTTAAAAAATGCCAGTTTTGCTCACACATTCTCAAAATGTACGCTGAATGTGATTGTTGATGGCATTTGAAACTGTTAATTTTTTCATACTCATATCACAAGCTTAGCTTAATTTGGAGTCAGAGACTGTGTGTTAGATGTCCCCGAATATTTATAATTACCTATGGTCTTATCATGAAAAAATGTCATGAAAATGTATTTGCTGGAATACCTTTTTAAACACATAAAACTGACTCGCACAATATACTGAATTCCAGGCGAAACTACAAAGATGAACATGATGCAAGCAATAAACAACGCTATGGATATCACACTAAAGAACGACCCTACGGCGGTACTGTTTGGAGAAGATGTAGGCTTTGGGGGTGTGTTCAGATGTGCTCTTGGATTACAGGTATATCTTCTATTTTTGACCGACGAAATGGAGGAGGTACTCAATTCGACGCGTATATATTTTTTTTGTTTTTTTTTTAAGGATAACCCGCATAACTTTTTACATAGTGTCCGATCCGACGTCCGATTTCGATGATTATTTTTTTATTGGAAAGATTATACTTCGAAATTGGTCCCGTTTAATTTTTTTTGAAATCGGCTGAGCCATTTTTGATAAATCAACAATAATGTGAAAAATGCTACATCGATCCGTGCGTAATATTCGCGAATTCTATACACGGTTGAAGTCGGTCATGCTAATTTTAACGAAAAATAATTATAATAGAGCAGCTTTCTGCTAGCTAATAGTGATATTTCTTACTATCCCACGGCGCACATTAATTGCTAAGTTCTGTGTAAGTCAGCAACTAACAATATGAGTGTTTGTCTCCTTCGGGAGAAGCACGGCCGCGACCGGGTTTTCTACACGCCTCTGTGCAAGCAATGTATAAGCCGAATCATACAAGTCGGCGGGTGTGAATTTAGCTACCAAGTGCGCAATATCCAATTCTGACTGAAGCTCACACAAAGCTGCGCGTTGATTGGATATTGCGCAGCTTGTAGCTGACTTCACATCCGCCGACTTGTATGATTCGGCCTATATCACAGGGTTTAGCGGGCTCTCCGCGGTTGGTGCTACGGCTATCGCTGAGATACAGTTTTCTAATTACATCTTCTATGTGTATACAGATAGTAATCAATTAGCATCCTTTTAGGGGCTTATTCTGTACATCAAAATTAACAACATTTGTTCAACGACTTTTATCAAAAGGATGCTAATTAATTACCAATAACCATGTATAGGCCCAATTTTAGAGGCGCCATCGTAATTATAATAGCAATTTAGAATAGCCTTGTTTCTTTTTCACTATATGCATTTGATAGAGAGAACGCTATTTTACGTTGCTATTAAATTTACGATGGCTCCTTTAAAATTGGGCCTAATAAGCGTTTATTCCTTCAGGAGAAGTACGGTCGTGACCGGGTTTTCAACACGCCGCTGTGCGAGCAAGGCATCGCAGGGTTCGGCATCGGGCTGGCCACGGCTGGTGCTACGGCTATCGCTGAGATACAGTTCGCTGACTACATCTTCCCAGCTTTCGACCAGGTGTGTACAAGTATCTATGGATATAGAAATGTACTACGCCCAATTTTAAAGGCGCCATGCTATTATATATTTTTGTTGCTAGACTAGCCCTGTTTCTTTTTCACTATATATTATATATGCATTTGAAAGAGAGAATACAAAATTTTAAAATTTAATAAGTATAGGCCCAATTTTAGAGCAATTTTTTATAGCAATTTAGACTAGCTCTGTTTCTTTACACTGTATAAAATATACAGGGGTATTTCTAATCAATTAGCATCCTTTTAGGGGCTTATTCTGTACATCAAAACTAACAACTTTTGTTCTACGACTTTTATTAATTCTCAAAAAAAGTTGTTGTTCCAAAGGTAAATGTCGTTCACCCTCGACAAAATGTATGGAACAGCAGTTTTTTTTTTGTTTTAACAAAAGTCGTAGAACAAAAGTTGTTAGTTTTAATGTACAGAATAAGCCCCTAAGAGGATGCTAATTGATTAGAAATAACCCTGTATACACAGTGAAAAAGAAACAGGGCCTAGTCTAAATTGCTATAATAATTACGATGGCGCATCTAAAATTGTGAAGATTTATTATATTGTGATTGTACCTAATTGACTTGTAACAGTGTTGTTATCAATAAATCACTATGTATTGTTTATGTATCTGAACTGTAATCATATAATATTGAATTGTATATTCAGTATGGTCAGTCTTTGGATAAGTGACCGCGGTTGGTATTTTCCAACTGAGCGCTACCGTGACTCAAATGACACGTTAAACTGTAGGTCTCGATTGTTTTAACCAGTTAGCCATGTTAGAAGCCTTTGGGCGGCTTAAAACTGTAACATAGCTAACTTACTCCCACATTGAACAACGGCACGTACCTAGAATCTAGGGCCAACTTGGCTGGTATGAAGCTGGGTATCCTGAACAAGGTTAGGCGGTATTTCACACCGGGACAGTTGCTTACTCTGTATCAAGCACAGATCCGTGCGTGTCTGGAATACTGCTGGACTGCTGCCATCTTTGGGATGGCTCGGCTAAGTATCAGCTCGAGGCCTTGGAATCGGTGGACCGGCGTGCTGTTCGGCTTATAGGTGATGAAAAGTTAGTTTCAAAAAAACTTCATAGCCTGGAGCATCGCCGTAGGGTTGTGAGTCTGTCCATTTTTTATAAGATTCATTTCGGAGAGTGTGCATCTGAGCTGCAAGACCTTATCCTACCATCCCCTTTTTACTACAGGACAAGTAGGAAGACGCCACATTACCACCCCTACACTGTTGGTTTTCCTTCAATACGTACGAAGCGGTTTGACTCAACATTTCTGATTCGTACCGCCAGGGAATGGAACAGTCTTCCTGCTTTCCTGTTTCCTAAGAGATATAATCTAAAGCTTTTCAAGGTCAGATTGAATAGGTATCTTCTTGGTCTGCTGCTTCATCTTCGACCACAACGTCGCTTACCATCAGGCGAGTTGGTGGTCAAACGCGAACTTATTTGCGTTAAAAAAAACTTATACGATTTTTTTATACCGAATGTATTGTATAGGCCGAGACATACAAGTTGGAAGCTGTAGTAGTAGAACTGTGAGAGATTACTCGCGAGCTTAAAATCTATATTAAAATCTTTCAATGTGTAAAGGCAAATTGTATTAATTAATATAAATGTACATTGCAGCTGGTGAACGAGGCAGCCAAAGTGCGGTACCGGTCGGGTGGACAATTCGATTGTGGTGCCCTCACTGTTAGGGCTCCGTGCGGCGCCGTCGGCCACGGAGGACTCTACCATTCACAGAGCCCTGAAGCTATGTTCGCTCATGTACCGGGACTCAGGGTAAATAATCGGCCAAGTATGAGTCGGACTGCGCACTGAGGGTTCCGTACTGTATGGGAGCCCCCCTTAAATATTTATTTTATTGTTTATTATTGAAGTGAATATATAACTAAATATTCTGTGAAAATTTCAAGCATCAACCTGTTACAGTTATTGATATGGAGTGAAAAACGGCTAAAAATCAGGTTTGTTGTATGGGAGCCCCCCTTAATTATTAATTTTATTCTGTTTTTAGTATTTGTTGTTATAGCGGCAACAGAAAAACATAATCTGTGAAAATTTCAGCTTTCTAGCTATAACGGTTCATGAGATACAGCCTCAAGACAGACGGACAGCGGAGTCTTAGTAATAGGGTCCCATTTTTACCCTTTGGGTACGGAACCCTAAAGGCTTACTGTTATTGTAACAATATCGACACCCCATCAAATCGACATGTTTTATACCTGCGCAGTACTTTAGCTACCTCGATCGAGATTTTTGTATAAGACTAATCTGGGCGTCTCGTCTAACTTAACCTGCTCACGAAGATTAAGCCTGTTATTATAATCACTTTAAGATCACAAAAGAGGACTACTGGACTAATATGAAATACTAAATTCTCAACAACAAAAGGCGCAACACCGACGCACTCACCAAACACACTTGACTGCCTCAGTGGCTCAGTGGTTAGTGACCCTGACTTCTGGGTCATAGAGGCGTGGGTTCGATCCCCACCCAGCGCAAGTATTTATGTGACGAACATAGGTGTTTGCTCTGTGTCTGGGTGTTATTTAGTTACTATCTATATAATTATGTATTTAAAAATATGTATATGTAGTATATCAGTCTCTGGCAGCCATATCACAAGCTTTGCTTAGTTTGGGGTCAGAGGCCGTGTGTAAGATGTCCTCGAATATTTATTATTACATGTATAAAAAACCTTTGACCTCAACCCAAATAAAAAAAAGATTTTTTTACCGTGAGTAAAGAAATGGTACCCTACAAGATTTTTTTAAAAATTCCCGGAATGAAAAATTCCTTTTAAGGTCAAAGGTTTTTTATACATGTGGTGAGTGCGTCGGTGTTGCGCCGCCATAGTTTGACTGACGATCCAAGGCGTAGTTTTCCTTGTACGTGTATGTGTGTGTACACGGCGAGGCGTAGTTTTGCCAGCCTCACTTGTTTTGTTCACAAGAGTCTCTCTTGATTTTTTATTTGGTCTGAGCCTATGACACTCTGCTCTCACTCTGAGATCATGATCTCTAACTATATCCATTATCCATGCCAAAAATCAAGTCGACAAGTTTCTTCATTTCTGCATAAAAGAGACAAGACAAGAGAAACAAACCACAAAACACACTTTCGGATTTATAATATTATATTACTAGCGACCTGCCCCGGCTTCGCACAGGCGTATCATACATATCTTCATCTTGAATCACTCTATCTATAAAAAAAAACCGCATCAAAATCCGTTGCGTAGTTTTTTTTTAAAGATATAAAAGCCTAAATAGGGACAGACAGACAGCGGGAAGCTACTTTGTTTTATACTATGTAGTATTTATTAAGTAGTAAGAATAACGTATTTTTAAACTGACCTCCGAAATGGAAGATATTCTATGTTCGTCTGTATGTATTTTTTTTGTGTAATTGTGAACCGATATTTTTTTTTATTCTGTAGTCGGTTCAGCCATTTTTGGCGAAAAAGATATAATTACTTATCCTGCTGTTCCCAGATAGTGGTCCCTCGCGGCGCCATAACAGCCAAAGGGCTGCTGCTCTCGTGCATCAGAGAAAAGGACCCGTGTCTGTTCCTCGAGCCCAAGATCCTCTACCGATCTGCCAACGAAGAGGTGCCCGTTGAAGACTACACCATACCGCTGGGCAAGGCTCAAGTACTCAGGGAAGGTAAGGAACCAGATCTACTCAGACATCTTGCGAAAATTCTCGAGTGGAGACCACGAACCGATAAGCGCAAAATACAGGATGACCGTTTATTCAGTGCACAAATTTTTATCGCCAACATATTACATAAGTATTTATTATTATTAGAACATATTTCGCTCATAAAAAAAAACCGAAAAAAAACCTACGTATGCACCCTGTACTGTACTGTACTGTATCAGCCTTTTTAATAGTCCACTGCCGGACGTAGGCCTACCCACGAAGGGTGGTTGGGCCATTTCCACCACGCTGGCCCAGTGCGGGTTGGTGGATTCACATATGCCATCGATTTTCTTCTACGGACGATGTTTTCCTTCACCGAAAAGCCAGTGGTGTGAAATTCCGTACATAAATTCCAAAGAACTCATTGGTACGGGACCGGGATTTGAACCCACGACCTCACGATTGTAAGACGGGTGTCAATACCTCTAGACCACCACGGCTCGTATGCACCCTACTCAAGGTCATTGCTAGGCGGCGCGGCGGCGGCGAAGAGAAACTCGGGAATTCTCTGGTCTCTGTTACTCACCGGAAAATACATAGTCAAAGTATAAACTAGACAGGGCGCTAAATAATAATAATTACAAAAGTAAGAGAGGGCGAGATGTGCAAGTATTAAAGTGTGAACAGAACGAAACTAATATCGTTTTGTCTCTATTTGCGTATACGTTTTTTTTGCCTGACTATAACGCACGGCCTAGACGTAATAGTCTGACAAATTTTTTGCGCCAAAAACTACTGTTGAATTTTTTACATTCCATTACTTGTCACACTAACAGCCACGCCGAGGCGTGTGACGAGTCAATGTCAGTAACTTTACTAAACGAACTTTGTCCTTATCCTAAATTACAATTTATAAAAAAGATACTGTGAAATGTAATCTCGATTCTATCACGCATGTTTCTGAATCACGGATGTTTTTGTAAGTTTAATTAGTCGAACGAATGTTTTCTTACTGGTAATTATGTTTATACTACACCTGCTCGGAAAGTACCTTGATACTTTATTAAAATTACGGTAGAAAGTACGTCATTGCATATCGAACAAATATGCGGGGAGAAAACGCATCTGAGCGGGAGAGAAAAGTGTATGAAAATCCATTTCTTACGTGGTTTTTCTTTTTTTAATTTTGGGTAAGACTATGCGCTGGTAACCTAAATATCAAAAGCCAAAAAGTTTTTACAGTGAGTTTTTATCTCCAAGTTCGCAAAATGACACTGGCCACTAGCTGTGTGTTGGATGGTGTCAAACAATTTGAAAAAAGAACATGTGAAAATTGCAGACGCCATTGGCGCCATTTTCAAGTGTTACATTAAGCTTCACTAACTGCAACAATTTCAATATAAATTTCAATTAGTAAAGATTTAGTTTTTTATTTTCCTCGTAGGTGTAGTATAAAGCACTATGTATCACTCGAGAGAAAGTGCGATTCCCGATCTCGGGTGTTTTTAACGACACCCTCGACGGTAATCGGTCACTTTCTCCTGTCGGTGAACAATGTACTATTTTTGCATGTTGAAAGACGGATTATGGCGAACTTCTTTCACTGTACAGCATCTTTGTAACCCATAATATGCAAGTAAATAAATGAAATGAAATGAAAAAAATGTATGAATTTTCAGGTGACGCTGTAACGCTGATTGGGTGGGCGACACAGATCCACGTATTACTAGAAGTGGCTCAGATGGCTGAGGACAAACTTGGGGTCAAGTGCGAGGTCATCGACCTGCAGTCCATCCTGCCCTGGGACGAGGACACCGTGTGTAATGTGAGTATTATTTATTATCTTGGTAATGATATCTAACAGTAGTTGTAGTTTGACTAGGTGTTTGTCAGCGATCACCGAAATTAAGCAACGTTCCGCACGGTCAGTATTTGGATGGGTGACCGCGGGTGGCATTTTCCAACTGAGCGCTACCGTGGCTCGGATGACACGTTAAATTGTAGGTCCCGGTTGTTTTAACCGTTTAGCCAAGTCAGAGGTCTTCAGGCGGCTTAAAAACTCTGACACCAGGGCTAGCCACCCGGCCTATACGAACTTCTTACATATATCTAACAGTATTCCGTCTTCATACAAACGGTCGGAACGCGAATCATACCTACGCGCCTCGGAGTTTGGTATACTCTCGGTATGCTAGTCAGTCGCGGCGCGTCGTAGTGACGAATAAACGGGTGGTTTTGTAACTAGTAAGCGTGCGACTTACGTTTTTAGGGTTCCGTAGTAAAACAAGGAATAAAACACAATAATTATGTATTTTTATTCAATAATTATTTACATTATTGTTGGTTATTTTCAAAAAAGCCTCAGCCGATTTCTGTAAAATTTAAATGGGACCGCCTCGGAATTATACATTTTCGAAGGAAAAAAGGTTTTTTCGATTCGGTTCACAATTGGCGAAATTATCGATGAACATACACAAAAAAAAATACGTACACACGAACATAGAACCTCCTCCTTTTTGGAAGTCGGCTAAAAACTGTCGGAACGCGAATCATACCTCGCCTCGGAGTTCAGTATGCTCTCGGTATGCTAGTCAGCCGCGGCGTGCCGTAATGACTAATTAAACTGTGGGTTTCTAACTACTAAGCGTGTGATTTACGTTTTTAGGGTTCCTTGTTCCAACGGAACCAAAATAAAATAATTTTTATTTTTATTGAACGCTTCCTTTTTCATTCACAACGTTTTTTTTTTAAATTATAAAAAATTTACATCATAATCGGTAGGTACAATATGACTGTAATACTTAAACAATACTTGAAACTCAAGTAGGTAATGCGTAAACCAAGTAGGTGTTATTAAAATAACTGAAGGCGGGCAGCCCTAGCGCGGGATACGTTCTACGTGGCCACGTGACTCTGTAGATATATATTACAAGGACAGGGCCGAGCCACAATACTGTGAGATACACAGATCAGGGAACAAGGGAGATGTGGTAAGTAGGCGGGGCCCTTCGGGCAGCTTGAAGCCCATTTTAGTCCCGTCTACTATCATTCGAGTCTCACGTCTCGGGAGGCAAGACGTACAAGTACAGATAGCGCGCGAGTTGAATGCAGTCGGGGTCTGAGGTAAAGAGCGGGAGCAATGTCTCCCCCCGCTATCCGCACGCCCCACCTCACGCGCCTGGGCGGGTTGGGCGTGCGGATAGCGGGGGGAGACATTCGCATTCCTAAGCTCTGCATTCAACTCGCGCGCCGACTGTAGTTCGGTTATTTTCCCAAAATGCCTAGTTGTTCAGTAGTTGTTTGCAAAAAATCTAGTAGTAAAGTGAATTATACCAAAGATGGAATCTCATTTCACTTGTAAGTACCCTAATACTTATTTATTATTTAGTAAATTCGACAAAATAAAATATCTTTCCAAGCTAAGGAATAATCCGGACTAAGAAAGCACTCGAGTTCCTATTTTAGTGTTAGTGAACATTAAGTATCGTATCATTGCTTGTGTAGTATGAGGCCCGCCATGAATATGCTGTTCTTACGCCGCAATGGATATACATTCCAGCGATACCTTTTTGAACCTTGTTCCCTGATCTGTGGTTAGATATCATTACCGTGGTATAGATTTCTTCCATAGTCAAAGTATTAAACATGGCGCTAAATAATAATAACTACATAAGTAAGAGAGGGCGAGATGTGCAAGTATTAAAGTGTGAACAGGACGCAACTAATATCTTTTGTCTCTATTTGCGTATACGTTTTTTTTGCACTACGCACGGCCTAGGCGTAATAGTCAGACAACATTTCGCGCCAAAATCTATTGTTGAATTTTTGATGAGATGCTTAAGTAAATCAACATATTTATGAACTGTTATCTATTTTCTATCACTTCTATCATTATTTTGCAGGTTTTTACTATTATCTAGAGTCTAAATATGATGAAATCATAACAACGTATATATAGCTACCTAAGTATGTATAGCACATCTTTTTTCTCACACTCTTTACGCTAGTAACTTCTCCAGTCATTTTCCCTCCACGATTTCTTCATCCATGTGGTTGGATTCCCGCTAGGATCCAGCATGTTACAGCGGTTTAGATTAAGTTAATGATATTCTACACTATATTATTAAATTGTAAAAGAACAACGAGATTGGAAGTGAAGAGAGCGATGCAGCCAGGCAGTAGGGTCATGTCCACCACGGAACCGAAAGCTTTCATTTGTATCGGCCGAGAGCTCACTAGGCGAAGTAAATCTTTTGTAGACTTATATTGCAGCTCACCTGAAATGTAAAATAGAATTGTATTTTTTTAAAACAGGTTATTCAACAAAAATGACAAGTTTTCGATTCGCTTGTATTTTTATTGTTTCTAATATTATGTATTTTGCCTTTCAAATTTTTGTGGATCGAGTGATGTGCTTTTATTTCAATCTATAGAGTTTCGAAGTAAAAATGCTATTATAATTTGCAGCGCTTACAACAATTGAATAGCAAAAATTCCCTATTATATTTGCCTCTGAACAAGATTTTTCCAGTTCATATTGTCCCTTCGTTTGGTTTCTTCGAACTCATTTGTAAAATAATCGGCCAAGTACAAGTCGGACTCGCGCACGGAGGGTTCCGTACTGTACGGGAGCCCCCCTTAAATATTTATTTTACTTTAAATTAATTATTATTGAAGGGAATATAAAACTAAATATTATGTGAAAATTTCAAGCATCTACCCGGTACCATTATTAATATAGAGCGAAAAACGTCTAAAAATTCAGGTTTGTTGTATGGCAGCCCCCCTTAAATATTTGTTTTATTTAATTTTTAGTATTTGTTGTTATAGCGGCAACAGAAACACATCATCCGTGAAAATTTCATCTGCCTAGCTATCATGGTTCATGAGATACAGCCCGGTGACAGACAGACAGACGGACATCGAAGTCTTAGTAATAGGGTCCCGTTTTTCCCTTTGGGTACGGAACCCTAAAAACGAGCTAGAAATCTGTTAACTAGTTTGAAATGTAGTATCTACTTACAACAGCATGAGTCCAGAAGTAATCTGCTAAGCAGCTGTTGCAATTTATCTCCATTGTTACGAATTTTCTGAGCTGCATTGAACAGCATGTAGAGCGCCAGCAAAAACTCCAACAAAACAACCTTGTACAATATACTTGTTAATGTTGTATCTTGCCCCTAAAATGTCAATAACTGGTAAATAAAATTATAAAAGTAGTGTACGAAAAATAAGGTACAAAATAATTGTACACAAAGTTCTAAATAAATAATAGATTTGATTATTGAATGCTAAAAATTGATCTTTATCATCATCATTTTTAATCATCGTCACCATCTACGGAAGTCTGTATCAACACGAACTTGAAAACAGATTTTAGGAATGAAACATATTATTAATATTTTGATTGAACACTATAATACGATGGTGGGTATGATAAGCGGTTCACGAATTTGGCGTCTTCATAAGAGGTGGTTCGCGCTCAGTTGGGAAAGCGTCTAGCTAGTGATCCGAGGGAGCAGGTTCAAATCCTGCGTCCATTTTAGATTTTTGAAATGCTTATCAAAATGATAACTCTTTGAGATAAAACCCAGTGTGGAAAGCACTCTAAATAAAATCATATCAATATTCTGATTCATTATATGTATAGGTAATTTATTACTCTCTAAGTACTTACTGTAACAAATAGTTTTATATCATTGTACGCTAGTATAATATAACCTGAGACTATGGCACTTATCATGATTGTTGCCTGTTGAGATAAAACAATATTATTAGTACTAAATAATATCAAAATTCAAAGAATATGTTATGAAGCAAACATTTGGTTGGTAAAAAGCACCAACCCGCACTGGGCCATTGTAGCCGACGTGACGTAGTGGATATCGCCCAATCACCCTTCGCGGGTAGGCCTGTTAACCTCAGAAGTGCACAGCGCCATCCAGCGGAAAGTGGCACGGAACCTCGCGATTTTTTTTTTTTTGCATTTCCGTCGCGACTCTCGAAAATGCGCGTGGACAAATTCTACCAATCAAATACCGTCCAGTCGGCGGGACTCCCTCATAACTACCCGCCTGCCCTCAAGACGTGGTGATCTCGGTCTCGTCAATAAACTATTTCCGCTGGTAAAAATATTAATAAAAAATAAAAAAAGTTAGATTTACCGATGCCGTGGAACTGCGGGGAAGAGGAGTGTCGGTATAGTGATAGCCTCTCTTCATATCCTTCGCAGCAGAAGTTGCAGGTGCGAAGCCACTTTAATGAATTAAGAACATCGTGTGCACTAAGTTTGTGAATTCAAAACATCATTAAACCTATTTACTTCTACCTCCATGTTGCCTAATTTATCATACAACATTTTTTAATTTGTTAATATCTCAGACTCGAAAATTTCTTGGAGAACTTTTTTAATTTGCTTTTCTCGTGCTTTTTTGCTTCTTACATCGTATTGTTAAAACCTTATAAATTCTTGTTTTGAATAAATATTTAGTGTATTTCCGCTCTGTCGTAGTCATATAAGTTAAAAACAAAACCTTATGTTAAAAACAAGAATGAGTGATTCTAGCGACGAGGAAGTTTATTTGACAAAAAATTGTGAATAATGCGTAAATGAGCTTTCTCCTTCAACAATCACTCAAGAAATATTTGAAACAGTACAATAATTATGTAGACGACTTCAGTCATTTCCTCGCTGAGGTGGGATGAAAAGTTATGTATTGCAATCGAGTGCAAAGATTTTTCACCTTGTGCAATTATTTTGATTCTCGCGCTAACGCTCAGGATTCTAAAATTGAACCACGGGCGTAGCGAGTGATTCAAAAATTAGAATCCATTTTAGAATGCTTCGCTTGCTCGGTCATGCCCGGGTCAAGTTTCTTGTTTTTAAACTAAAGTTTTAATAATATGACGTGAAAAAAAATTACTCGCGCAAAACAAATTAAAAAAAAGTCGGTATACCAAGAAGGTTGTTCCGAGTCTGAGTATTTAACAAATTAAAATAAGCTGTACGATAAATTCGGCACCTTGGAGGTAGAAGGAAATAGGTTTAATGATGTTTTGAATTCACAAACTTAATGCACACGATGTAGGTACTAAATTCAATTTTGCTCTATCCTCTAGCGGAAAAACTTTGCTAAACTCTAGCGGCTTTTGCACTCAGATATTAAAGAGCAAAAATACTCTTTCCGAGATGGGGGGATAAAAAATATCTTACCTGCCAATAAAACATATCGTTGCAAACTTTTGCTATTTTTTCAACCATTTCATAACCAGTAATCCAATCATCAATTTTTTTTAGATCTCTGTACAGTGAAATATACTTAACAAAGCTATTTAGGTGTTGTAGTTCCCGACTCACAATTTCGTCTTGTATTAAGACAACAATATTATTTATTTGATCAGCTATTGACATATAAAAACTCCACACTACTGCAAACTCTAATAAAAATCTATAGTCACACACGATCTCATTAATTTTGGTATACATTAATAAAATGGCTGATAGGCCGGTATTTGAAGATTTTGTGTATATCATTTCCAAAAAAAACGTATTGCCAGTTAAATTTACACAAGCGTAACTTAAAATCATACAAATTAAAACAATTAACCTAATATTCGACTCCTTTGTGACATTTAAACTGTAAGAGAAGTATTCTCTGCTTTTTTTCAAATTGATAATTGCAATTTCGTACTTTTTTGAATTGTAAAAGGCAAGAAATAGTAAAAAAATAGAAAAAACGTTCGTTAACATGACATGTTCAAAATCATTATCATTTTCTTGAAAAACCATACCGAAAATTAACATACTAACTTCAAAAACTATCCGATTACACACAATTACTTTGGTTATACTATTTAAAAGTGTATAATTTCTATACAGTCCAAAAACATTTTCTAAAATAGTGTCAAATTTAAGCAGTTGGGTCATGTTGTCTGTAGGAATTTAGACAAAGAGCTTCACCCCGAGTCGGTTTCGGTTGACCGTAACTTCATCCAGATAGGCGATAAAGACAAACAATTAAGTTAATTTATTTACGTGATAATGTATTTTCCTTGTAATTTACTAATGCGTACCTATATCTCCTAACTCAATTTAGTAATGCACGCTGCCAACTGGCTGTGGGCTTGAGCATTTGGATTATCTTTAGACCTCCAAGGGTATGTGGATGATCCAATGATTTTTATGTAGTATAAGTAGTGTAGGTAGTTCTAGCAAATAATTTAGTATTGTATTTTGATGTAATTAATAAAGGCACATGTGCCCAATAAACAAAAAATTGTAATTACGAACTGAATTATTTGCCTATGTACATATTTTGATATATTATTATATTGTAAATGGTAGCGCAGGTTGCTTTTATCAATTCACTTTTGGCTAGCAAACAGGTTTCGTAAGTACATATTTTTACATTTTAAACGATATAAGACGGGACTCACTCACGTGTTCGTATAGTCATAACACGACTATAGTTTCGGTCGCGTTCGGCGACCTTTCTCAAGTTGACGAGTGCTAGCACGCGGAGCCGTCTCGCAATGCACTCCACACGTGAGTGAGTCCCGTCTTATATCGTTTAAAATGTGTGAAAACCACGTAAATTTCCATAGTAAAATACATTTCTTTACATAATTTTTAATATACCATTTAACACAAACATTATATATTAACATACTTACACTAAAGCGTCTACGTCATAGATATTTCATTTGACTTAAAATTATTTACAGTATGATTAGATTAAAGTTTAGTACGTACAGGGCAGGGTAAAACAGGCTATCCACCCTGCCTATACGACATTACTTACTTTTTAGTACAGGAACATTCATATAAATTGGGAACCAATTAAGAGCGACAACAAAACAGGGTATACATTTAAACGACGGAAATATTCTAAAGTGTTATCGTGATTATCATTATCTCGAAGCAAATTGGTGCCTAGGTTGTATAAATAATATTAATGTTTTTTTGTCGTCGGTGATTTTTGATTAGGGATTGTATCCTTCAAAAAGAGGTGGGGGAATTTTCTGTCGTGTTATTTATCAGTCGATTTCAATAATATTCGGCAAGATTGTTTAGTATTTAAACCCTAACAAGATTTGCAAGTATGAACCAAATCGATCAAGAGCAAGTCGAGATATAGGCTTACGAAGATTCAATTGTTGCAAGGTCTACTGTTCGGAGAACTACTAGTTATAATATAGGTTCATAATATTATCTGAAATTACATATAATTTCCTATGTTTACACAACATTGTTAAACTGTAAAATAACTATAAGATAAGATGTGACGAGAGCAAAGCAGACAGGCAACAGCGTCATGTCAACTACTGAACCGAATGCTTTCATGTCTATCGGCCGATTGTTCACTAGCCGGAGCAAATCCTTTGTCATCTTGTTCTGTGTCTCACCTGAAATATCACAGTTGAATTAGTTAAGTAATATTTTTTTCATCCCTTCATCTCGGAAAGAGTATTTTTGCTCCTCGAAATCTGAGTGCAATAGCTGTTTTTATCCGCTAGAGGATAAAGTAAAATTAAATTTAGAACATCGTGTGCACCAAGTTTGTGAATCCAAAACATCATTAAACCTATTTACGTCTACCTTTATGGTGCCGAATTTATCATACAACCTTTTTCAATTTGTTAAAAACTCAGGCTGGGAACCCTCTAAGTAAGTCTAGGTACTTTTTCAATTAGACTTGCGCGCCATTTTCTTTTCGTCACAGTGTAATCAAATTTTGTTATAAGAACTTGAAACAAGTAAAAAAAATCTAGCTATGAGATTTTTTATTTGACGCCAACAGAATTGACTGAAACTGTCAATAATGCGCAAATGAGCTTTCTCCATAACAAAAACGATAGAAGTATTTGAATTACTACGACATGTAGATGACTTTAGTCATTTTTTCGCTGGGGTGGGATGAAAAGTTACGTGTGGCACTCGAGTGAAAAATATTTTTTACCTTGTGCTATTTTGATTCCCTTGCTTTTACGCTCAGAATTCTAATCCTTCGCTTGCTCGGTCATCAAAATTGAGCACGCGGTTAAAAAGCACTTTAGCACTCTTGTACAAATAACTATTGTAGGTGAAATGTGCCTTAGAAATGGGCTGAGCCATTTTTTGAAAAATCAACAGTAAAAAGTAGATAACAATAATGTACATGGATGTCACATCTATTCGTGCAAACTATTCGAATATGTATGTTTTCTGGGTATAAGATTATTATCGGAATAATTATAATTATTCCGATAGTGAGATAATTAAAAAACATTGGACTCGTATTTATTCTTTTGTCAATCAAATAAATAATGACAAAGTCAATGTTTAACACTGGGGGCTCGTGACGTCACTAGCCGCTACATTTGTATTAAGTAAGTGACGTCACGCTGAAATTTAGCGGGATCTTCAGCACTGTTTGTTAAATTGACAATAGATAAAAATACGTGTCTAATATGTTTTGTAATCAATGTCAATACAGTTAAAGTCAAATAATGATATACATTAAGCCCGATTACAGAGGCGCCAGCGTAATTATATTAGCTAAATAGCATAGTTCTGTTTCTTTTTCACTTTAGGCATTCGGTAGAGAGAACGCTTTTTACGTTGCTATTAAATTTACACTGGCGCCTCTGTAATCGGGCTTATTGTATAACTAACCTGAACACTATTACATAAATTCAAGGGAGTTATCGACCTGAGTCAACAACTCCCTAGTCAAACAAGCCTCCGCAAAGTGCATTCCGCCCAAATGTGCCCATTATGCTCGCGGCGTTGCCCCTCTGAATGGCAAGGGAGATGTGCTGCGCTAAGTACGCCCCCGACCGCGGATCCTGCCCCCCCTCTCTGAGACGCTATTATATTTGGTAATCTATTTAACGGTCTAATTGTATATTTTTTGGTAAACAAGCCTATTTTGTATACGATGGAAGAAAGCCTTACTTACTATGGCATGAAAATAAAAGCAGTCTACTTAGCTGCTGCTCTAATTTCCGCCTGTTGTTGCGTACGAGTTGCGCAGCGTAGGACACCATGAATAGTGCTACCATAAGTTCCATGATAATAATCTTGAACGTGACATTATATACTATTATGTTATTGCCCTGTAACATTGAAAATTGTTTATGATAAATGAAAAAAAGTTAATTGTACACTGCATTTTATCAAAATAGAGAATTTGTAGTACATAATTATTCTCTATTTTGGTAAAATACTGTGTAGAATTTACTTTTTTGTTTTATTTACATGTTTTATCATAAAATATCCAGTTTTTTAAGTAAGGTAGGTATGTAGCAAAAAATATATTTGTTAAAACAATTAACTAGGACAATTTAAACGAGGTAAGAAGTCATTATACAACTATGCCAGTCTATAGATTTTACGATTTTATCAATAAATTAAACTGGAACTTTAGTAGCTATTTCAAATAAATAGCTACTAAAGTTTCTGGGATAGGTATTTCCGAGCGTTTCGAAAATTATATTTCACTAAAAGATATATAGGTACCTTTACAGGCATAATCTAAGTAACAATCACAAAGGAAGAAAAGTAATCCATTCTAATTGTTATGCATACCTATTATTGTTGATTAATCGTACGAGTAAGCACCACTTACCGACAAATGTGACTCGATGTCTGAGTAAGTTATTTCAATACAATAAAACACGATGCTGGATACCGTTAAAGTGGTCTGAAAAGAGAAGTGATACAACAGTTTAACTAACAAAATTAAAAAGCCCTTAATCTATAACTTATGAGCTACTTTTGAAGACACGTTATTTCGACGAGTTAATTAAGTATGGAGACGTACTTGCCAATACAATAAGCCATTGCACAGTTTCGCAGTTTTTTCAATATTGTCATATGTTGCGGCCCATTTTTCATAATTTTCTATCGGTGACCTTGTTTTATTTTCAATTTCTTCAGTTATTATGTCAACAAGACTTATTAATTGATCAGCTATTGTAATATAAATGCTCCAAATAGCACCAAATTCTGTACGATATCTATTTTCACTCATGTAATATGTTAATTCTATGAAATAACTGCTGGCAACATAAGCAATATCTTTATTGTCTATTTCCTTCATTACAACCAGTAAGGCATGAAATAAATATTCGACAATATTGATGGAAAAATAAAATAAACCAACAAATGTAAATGCTTTTTTACGTGAATTAGTTTTTTTAACATACGAGTTATTTAAAAAGTACTCACTACACTTATCAACATTAACTGTAAGTAATTTGAACCTTCTTGAATGGAGTAAACAATTTAACAGAACAAAAACCGAAAAAAAATGCGTGAAAATAAAATGATAGTTATAGTCAGCATCTAAAAAGTAATACATAAATATAAAGCTCAATATCATTAATGTGATTTCTAAAACAATCCGTACTAGGGCAACAAATTTACTTATTTTGTGAAGGAACATATAATTTCGGTATATGCCAAAAATGTTTTCTAATATCATTATAGTCTTAAGCAGTTTATTCATGTTGTTTAAAATTTGGGAATTTATATTGGTTCTATTGAGTGTCAGTTAGTTACGACTACGTTATCGAAAATGAAGTTACAAGTGCTATTTCCGTATTGAAATATATTGACAGTGATATATTAAATTACGGTATGTAATTCACTCTTAATAAGTTTGGCTCATAAAAAATATCGTCATATTATTATATTATATTATCATGTGGGCTTCTACGCAGTAATAAATTAAATTACGTTCCAGATAGGTACCTACTTAACTTGATTAGTTATTTTCATTACTAGTTAAATACCCACGACTCACTTATATGGTAGGTAAATATAAATATGATAAAATGAAAACCGATAATAAAAGTAGCAGGGCGCTTCTATTTTTGATTTATTTGTGAAACTAATCGAAGTAAAATAAAGGAGGAGGCAGAAGCAGCCATATACAATAACGTCACTTCCCAAGTCATCAGAGGGACCATGAAAGGACATTATATGGCAGCTTACAGCGCAGTGAGTGGTTCTGTGGAGCTGAATGAGGGAGAGACGGAGCGAATAGGAAGACCGAAATACGCGACACCATCGAACGACCCAATTGTAGTCACCGCCAGGTGCACCAAGATAATGCTAGACGATAGAATCCATGAGATGGCTAAAACCATCGAACGGAGCTCAGACGTCGAGGCAGGCTGGGGAAACTGGGCGGTTCCAAAGATACAATGTCAACGGGGTACCAGGATGTGGCAAGACAACATGGGTGATTAGACACTTTGATGTGGATAGGGACGCTATCATTACAACAACAACAGAAGCAGCAAAAGACCTGAGGGAGAAATTATCGCACCGAGTAGGAGATCTGGTAAAATCCAGAGTGCGAACCATGGCTTTATCTCTCGTCAATGGTTTCGGAAAAGAGAGCTTCGGTCGCCTTTTGGTGGACGAAACTCTAATGAACTATTTTGGAGTTATAATAACGGCAAAGATATTATATAAAAAATGTAATGTTTCCCTAAGGATAAATAATAGGAGCTTATTTTACATTATTTGGTAACTTCCCCTTGATATTTTCTTTCAAATGAAGTAGATCGGTTACTTTTTGCTAAAATGCTTCCAAATTAAGTAATTGTTATACTTTTTTAAGCACTAGATTTATATTCATTTTTGCAAATTGAATACGCAACTGTCTCACTCACGCGGCAGGCATGTCGGCACAGCCATAGACGTTCCGCACACAAATGCACGTGTAGCGACCGTGCGTATGTGTGTTGTCTGTGAGTAATTACTGTGTAGTGTGCGTAAGACAGTAGATATTGTATGAAAAAATCGCGGAGTGTCTGGGCACTGACGACGCTTGATTTTGCCACAAAATGGCGCTATACAAAATACACAACAGATAGCAATGCGGTCGTCAACATTCCGGAAGAGATATCTATTAGAACATCTCTTCCGGAATGTTCACAGCTAAAATTTAATTCGTTGCTGAGCAAAGGCATTATTTAATAATGTTGTGTGATTGCAGTCTGTGAAGAAAACGGGCCGCTGCCTGATCTCCCACGAGGCTCCTCTCACGTCGGGCTTCGGCGCCGAACTGGCGGCTACCATACAGGTTCGTATATTGTTTTTAGGGTTCCGTACCTAAAGCAAAGAATATATAATAATACTACGTATAGAACGGCCACTCGTTACCCCCCACCCGTTTGAGTCTTCCTCACTTCCACCCCGCGTCTACGTACCGCATCGTGCACTCAGCGCGCGGGCTGCACTGGTCGGTGGATTTTCTAATAAAAACTACCTAGACTGTGACAATAGGGAGGACTAGTACTGTGTATGGTTGAATTTCAATGATACGTAACAAAACAAGAAATTTTAATGTTTCCCTAAGGATAAATAATAGGAACTTATTTTACATTATTTGGTAACTTCCTCTTGATATTATCTTACAAAAGAAGTAGATCGGTTACTTTTTGTTAATATGCTTCCAAATTAAGTAATTGTTATACTATTTTAAGCACTAGATTAATATTCATTTTTGCAAATTATGTACGCAACTGTCTCACTCACGCGGCATGACGTCACGATGTGGTGATCGCTGACAGCCATAGACGTTCCGCACACAAATGCGCGTGTAGCGACCGTGCGTATGTGTGTTGTCTGTGAGTAAGTACTGTGTAGGTGTGCGTAAGACAGCAGATTTTGTATGAAAAATCGCGGAGTGTCCGGGCTGTGCCTAAAGGGTAAAAATGGGACCCTATTACTAAGACTCCGCTGTCCGTCTGTCACCAGGCTGTATCTCATAAGCCGTGATAGCTAGACAGCTGAAATTTTAACAGATGATGCATTTCTGTTGCCGCTATAACAACAAATACTAAAAACAAACACGGTACACTTCGTGCGTGAGACCAACTCGCACTTGGCCGATTTTTTAAGATTCCGTACCTCAGAAGGAAGAAACGAAACTCTCAGAGGATCACTTTGTTGTCTGTCTGCGCGATCCTTGGGTAGTTGTTTAGTGAGCTTCAGTCAGGATTGGATTTGGCGCAGCTTGTAGCTAACCTCACAGCTACCGCCGTATCTGCCGTGTCAATTATACGGGGCCCCCGACGTGCGTAAGCAAAAATTAATAAAATCTGCTCTTAAATAAATAAATATTAGGGGACATCTTACACACGGTTTCTGACTCCAAACTAAGCATAGCTTGTGATATGGCTGCAAAAATGAAGAAATGAACTATAAATGATTTAATAAATAATTTTGCCGAAAAAAAGGCAAAGAGAGTGTATATCTAATTTAAATTGTTTTTAAAAAAATTGGAAAAAGTAACAGATAGCTAATTATGATGAATAAATATTTATTTTTATTTTATGCATTTTTTTTTTCTTATGTGAGAAATCTTTACCATTCATAAGGGCTCAAGCAAATTTTTATACCCACCAGGGCACGCTACGCCACTGCCTCACAGCCACCAAGATTCGACCTGACTGACGACAGGCATGACTGACAACAGGCCTGACTGACAACAGGCCTGACTGACGACAGGCCTGACTGATTCGACATTTACTAACCCCGTCTGTTTCTGTAATGTTTTCCTGTGTTTTCAGGAGGAATGTTTCCTGCACCTGGAAGCGCCCATATCCCGCGTGACTGGCTGGGACGCGCCCTTCCCGCACGTGTTTGAACCCTTCTACCTGCCCGACAAGTGGCGCTGCTACCACGCGCTCACTAAGCTACTCCACTATTAAATGATAAGATAAAACAGGGTTATCCAGAACTGGTGTACCAAGCCGAAAGGGGGTGATTCAGACTTCGAGCAAATATCTATACCTATACAGTCGCAATCGTGCAAAAAAAGTGTCCAAACCAAAACCCTGCCCAAGGTAAGTAGTAGGCAGGCTTTTTAATTAGTCGTAAAGCGATTGCAAGCCGACTACAACGCCGCGCGATGCAAAGTGCTCGGTTATAAGCACTAATTACTTAGGTGACATAATGTCGAGATTCGAGAAAACGGGTCATTGTGAATTATTTCATGTAAATTATCTAAATATTTTTACTACTTTCACTTAGGGACTGTGGCTGTGTAGGGAATTAGCTCGAAGGATTCAGACCATCATTATGAACAACTTTTACTAAGTGGTAAACCAGGAATTCGAGGAAAAAATCTGTTGTTTTATACATTGTGATTCCGAGTTGCAATTTTGAATGGACGTGCCGAACTTTTGTCTGAAATTTCGGATTGGCTTCATAGTAAAAGTTGTTCGTAATGATAGTCTTAATCACTCCGTTTCTGCTTAGTACAGGGTAAGCAAATAACCCTGTAGATATTATAACTCTGGTGGATATGCAGCCTTACAGGTTGGAAGTCAGTTGTGGAACTGTGAATCTTTGATAAATAAATATTTTTTTATTATTAATGCTTGTTTTTTTTCGTCATCATAATGAAAGCTGTTTTCCCATCTTATTTTATTAACTTTTGCTGGCACAATTTCTTTCGCCATCAACTTCAGTGCCGTAGAATATTAGTAAATTGTAAGGATTTCTACACACAAGCGGGCCGGCAATGTCGGTACAATAGAATAAAATTAATCAAACGATAAATACCCGAAGCAGCTTTTCAGGCAGAATCATGCAACATCCAATTAACGCTCAGCTTTGTGAGCTTTAATTGGATGTTGCGCAGCATGTAGCTAACTTCCCATCCGCCAACTTGTATGATTCGGCCTATACTACATAACGTTCGGTATACTAAGCGTCACACAAATCGGCGGATGGGAAGTTATGCGCAGAACGCTGCGCAAAAGCCGAAATAAAGGTGTGCGCGGGAGCCAGAGAGTCGATACGCCGCGGCGCCAGGGCACACCCGCGCACTCTCTACTAAGACAGGCGCCGTCGGAATTGTGCACATATGCGCAATAATTAGCGAATCACGGCGAAGTGTTATCTGCGGCTAACTTCTTGTTCGATTTGTGTGGCCCTTGGTATAACACTCGGCTTATGTCGATCGGGTAGTTCCTTCGGGTCCAATCAGTTTTGATTCGGCTGACACGTCTCCGCGCGTCGCGGCATTCCTTTTAACATTCAACTGCATACGTTCGGTTTCACCGTCCGGCAGTGCCGATTGATGCCGGCCCACTTACATTTACATATATGTGTAGCAAGCTTATGGAACAAAACTTATAATAATGCCCATATATCTAAAATGAAACTAGGAAATAATAAAAAAGACATGGTTCCTTACAAGAAATTTATTAGAAAATTAAATCAATCCATATAAAATTAAGACATTACACATTGTTAGTAAATACTTAAATGTCAAACGTATGAAATCAAAACACATTAAGAAATTGTGCCATCGCATTATGAACTATAAATGAAAAAAAATATGAGTCGAATATACCCTATGAAACTTACTATACTTAACTACAAATTACTGTTAACAATTACTTCGAAAACGTCAATAAATCAGTAAATACAAACTGGACATCTAATAACTTAAACATTAGTATTATATTATTACAAAACGAATTGTGATGTCACTATTTACAAGTCCAACTGAGCAGAATATTGTTTACTAAGATAAGGCAAAACATGACCAGCACCTTAACACTACCTACAAACAGGCAAATCAGATCACTGACTGATAAAAACACAAAAACAAAGAAACATTTTAGTAATTGACAATGTCCCAGCATGTTGGTACATTTCTAAATTCGTCTACCTAAAATGAAAACTATCCGACTGCCTTAGTACGGACTCAAAGATATTATGAGACATGAATTTCTATCTATTGAATTTCATATGGTAAAATATTAATGAAAACATTTGAAAACAGACAGAGGAGCAGAATGAATCTAAGTTTTCCTTTTAGGTCACCTCATGGCATGTATTATGCGAATGAATACAAAAATAACACAATAAGACTAACAATAAAACATTAAACTATAGCTCTGAAAACTTAAAACTAGTCTATCTGGTATGATTAAGACTGCAGACCAGATCAGTTACTCATTGTTTTTGGGCTAGGTATAATTCCGTACCCATTGTTAGGTTTCTAATCACCTTATGTGTAAAAAAATCATATAAATTAATAAGGGTAGCCCTCTACACCAGAACATTGTCTTAGACAAAAAAAAAGTCAATAATGTCAAGTTGTGTTATCAATGGAAGTCTTGCTTTATCATATGCAGAATATTCTCACAATGCTGGTGTAGTGGGTAAAAGCAGTAGGTAGCATTTTCAATCAAGCACTGAACTTACATAAATTATAGTCTGACCGTTTAACTGGGTGCGAGCGGCGGGTCCCCGCCGCTCGCACCTGTCTCAGTCCCCTTTGTCGTCTACCCCCGCGCCTCTGTACCGCGCAGGCGAGGACTCAGTTAAACGGTCAGACTATAGTATCTTTACTGTAAAAACGATGATAAACAATATTTAGTCGCTTTGAAATTGAATATGCTACCTCAGGAGTAAGCTTAAGTTGATCTCGCTTATCGCATTTAAGTTTTAAGGCCACTCTGCCGCCAAGATGACATCTCTGTGTCACATTCACATTCTCAACATTGATGAAGATAACAATTAATAAAGATAGTTCATTATTCTTGAATTTGTTTCTGCTTAAAAACAGGATAACTATAACAAACATGCCTCTTCAGCAGACTTCCTAAATAGAGAATGTTCAAAACTTAATGCTTTTTAAAAATTTGCTAATAATTTTCTTCTTCAAAATATTGAAAATGTGTGAACCAAACAGCCCGTGGAAATCGCGAAGGCAGGCGTCGGCTAGTCTTGTGCGCGGCGTTGGCGCGGCTTGAGGTAGGGCCCGTTGACCGGGGAGTTGGGGAAGCGTTGCATGTAGCGCTCCAGGCGCAGGTACTTCACGGTGATGAGGCGGCCCTCGTACCACCAGCCGTGCAGCGCACGGTACGCTACCCCCGCGTCGGCAGCGCTCGCGCACTTCACATACACGCAGCACGACGCGCGGTCCACTTCGACATGAAGAATGTTGCAGCGCTCGCACTTCTCTAATATCGCCTCCTGGATGACAGCGCGCAGGTTCTGGTTGGCGTCGTTCTTCTCGAACATGTGGCGGATCTTGAGGCAGGGCGTGGGCGACACGGGCAGGTTGTTGACGGAGCCCTCCTGCGTCTCGAAGGCCTGTCCCTGCCAGGCGGGCGCGGCGCGGCGCGGGCTGCCGCCGCCCACCCAGCGCCACACGCGGCAGTCCTCGCCATCTACCGACTGCACCTCCATGCGCACGCGGCTCTCGTTGCGCTGGATGAATTTGACGGCCGCGTCCCATACGCCAGCCATCTTTTCACGGTTCTGCGGCGAGATAAGCGTGTCGCGCACGTGGTCCACGGAGATGTAAGGCTCCCCGCTGTCCTCCGTCTCCTGCGTGATCACGTCGATGATCTGCTCAACGGTCGAGTAGATCTCGTCGCTCTTGCGCTTTTTGTAGCCCACATAGTAGCGGTACAGCCTCTGTAGACCGAGCGCTAGCAGCGTCAGCGCCGCCACTATAGCGATGGAAGAACCAGCCGAGTAGATCGTGTTCAGAAACAAGCATGACAGTGGAGTTGATGGATCCGAGAGAGTTACGGCTACGCTGCCTTTTGAGCGCTGTTGCACGATCATATCAGTCGACGATATTGGCGTGTATTCCGCGTCTTTGGTGTAGAGATTCTTTAGTTGGACGACGCTGAGTCCCCATCGTGGATTGTTGACTAGCAAAACTTGCAAGTTATTGAGGTCTGTACGACACTGACTCGAATCAACCGCTTCTGCTCGTGCACTGGCAATGTCTAGTATTTCCCTCTCTGTCAAATAAGGTAGAATGCCGGGTTGACCACATTTATAAGCTGCGATTCTAGATGTCAATTCAGGGTGGATCACTTTTAGCAGATCTTTAGCATAGCTCACTTGTTCTTTAGGAACACAGTTGATGCCGGGCCTGTTTCCCGGTATGTTCAGTTGACAGATCGGTATGACACTGTTCTGATCGTCGGCCACTGACGTAATATCATTTTTCTTAACTATATACATGAGAAATAAACAAAAAAAAAAAAGAGCCACGACTGCAACCAAAGCGAAGGAGACGAGATTGTTCTTCATGAACTTCTTATCGTTAGCCGCCTTGTAGTCTATATCAGATCTGGATACTCCTGATATGTAGGATCTGCGCGGTATCACCGTGCTTCCATTATTTACATCACGATCCAAGAAAGATGTCGGTTTTGGAGTTTCAGGCTTCATTGAAGTCAAACGACGTGTGAAATTGCTGAGATATGGCGACTCTACTTCATCGATGGTAGAAGTTGAAGGTTGATAAGTATTTGAAGTGTAACTAGATGTGTAATTGCCCAGTGAGGGACGCTCGCCCAGTAAAGGACGGTCTGCTAAGGAGGGACGCTCTCCCAGGTTTGATGTCAGTCCTAGTCTTGAACGTATTGAATTAAGTTGGTCAGAAGATGACAAATTTGAGGTATATGTCGATGAATAACCACTGGATGATCCTACGGAGGGGCGAGAGAAAGAAAATAGAGGTTTGGAAGGGCTTGTCCCAACATCCACTGCAGGAAATGTGCTAGATATGTGGTCACTCGATCTGGAGTGGCTTCTGAATGGAGATGATGTCTTTTTGTCTGCATCCACATCACTGTCTGAACCAGTTTCATAGTCGTCCTGTTCGTTCCCTGCATAAGTACGAGTCACACGACGTGTTGTTACTGTTTCGACTTCCTCGTGTGTGCGTACAGGGGACTTTTCCTCTTCAGATTCAGAGCCTTTATCGTCAAGCTTGGCAGGCGAGCCCTTCTTAGAAGGCGTTCGACGAGTTTTACTGATCGCGGGCGGCAACATCGCGCCGCCGGTCGTCTGCCGACGTCCTCGCTTCTCCTTATCATTGGTGTTATCCAAGTCAGACTCCTCACCACTCGAGTAACGCGCCAGAGTACGTCTGTTTTCGACCTTACTGTCGGCACTATTTCTTGGTTTGCCCTTGCTGTCTAGAACCAGCTTTAGCTTTTTCACAAGTAACTTTCGAGTTGATGCCGTTATCGGCATGATAGGAAACCCATGCTCTGCCAGTTTTGTTCGTAGCTCGGCATCTGACATTGAATCAACTTGATCGGCCATTGTGAAGTCTGCAAGTGAAAACACAGTAACACAGGTTAATATGCTTTGGACAATTAAAAACAATTACAAAGATTTTGGTACAGATAGTCACCTTATTTCTGCAAAATATACAAGAATTACGTCAATTTTTATTAGAATTCACCGGCGCGTCATGTCGCATGCACGCACCGCGAAAGATCGTCGTTAAATAGGGTTACCAGTGAAAATAATTATTGTAGAAAAATAATTAAAGCGTTCTTAAGTCTCACAACTTCAGCTAATATTTCATAGGTGAATTTGAAAATATGTACAACCCGGTCACAATATCTGTGCACCTGACCTCGTGACGTAAAATCGGCGGTCTGGGTACGGTGTGAAAAAAGTTTTTTCGAGTAATGTGGAAAAAAATTACTAACCTTTTCAAATCAATTTATTATTGATGAAGGGTTTGTAATTAAAAAACAATAATTTTGATTACAAAAACATTTATTATTAAAATCGGTCACTTTAAATTATTGACTCTATGCCTGACATTGTATCTTCCTCACTCTCACTTTCTGAACTCTCCGAACTCCCCTAGTGATATTAAAAGTTGTGTGATGTTGTCATCTGTTAGATGATCATTTTCCCAGTATTCTCGCTGTAGTCTCTCCACGTGATTCACTTCTTTTTTCCAGTCAGCTGGCGTAATTGACTTAATCGCATCTTTTGTAAGTTGTTCTATTTTCTTTTCCGATTGGTCAATGTTTTTATCTGCCACCCTTTGCTTTACCAAGTTCCATATATATTCGATAGGGTTTAGGTCACAATGATAAGGTGGCAGATGCACAACTTCTTGGCCATGCTTTCGCATCAAATCGTCGACGACATCTTTTTTCGGCGGCTTTGTTCTCAGTATAATGGGATACAATTCCCTCTTTGTCATTTTGTCATTAAATGGAATATTGTGTTCACGTAGCCAAATTCGCATGTCAGCTTTAAGAGCAGCACTAGTGGGCGCTTTCACCGACTACGTCGAATGGTAGTGTGCATTGTCTATGACAACTATACCGTTCGGCGGTTAAGCTTTTCACGGAGCCATTTTAAAAAATTGTTTGTGTCCATCTCGTTATGATAATCGCCGATTTTACTTTTACATTTATAAAGTAATTCTGCACCTTCAATGAATCCATTTTCTCCTCCAGCGTTGACCCGGATTTAAATTTTTCTTCACACTGCTGTCGGTATTATTTTGCCAGCATTTACTGACCTACTCGTATACGGTCAGTATAGGGAACTGATCCACGTCTCGTCCAGGTAGGTAACCGGTTTTATATCAGTGCCAAGGTCATTATTCTCTTTCAAACGGCGTAGGTAGCGAGCCCTCCATGCGGCGATGTCCGGCTTTTGTGTCAATACACAACGGATATTTTTACACTTTTTGAACTTGTGGCCCAATTTGTTAATTAAAATATTTCCTAAATAATATATTCTCCCACCTTGAAAATTTAGGTCTCTCTTAACTGCTGCCAGAATTTTCTTCAAAGTTGGGATTTCTTTTTTTACAGCATAATAACTGTTGATGATATTTCGTATTGCGCAAATGTCAAAATCATCTACTTCGATGCGTTTTTTGTACTGTTTACGCTTCTTACCTGGTGTCGATAATTTTGGTTCTAGGTGGGTTTCTAAATTATTACTAGTACTTGGAGTCGGACTAGCGCCCGGCGAAGTAGGTGGTTGTACTTTGGCTTCATTTTTAATTTTCATTAGAGTTCTCTTTGATATCCCAGTTGCAGCACAGGTTCGTTTCACCACTTGGTCTACAGGTATGGTGTACTGTTTATTTGCTTTCTCCGATTCAAAAAACTTGAGCACTTTCAAGATTAAATTTCTTGATTCGCTGTGTATTGTTTTTCCCATGACTTCAGTTTAACAGCTACAACAATTTTAATAACAACCAAACCAGTCCAAACTTAACAGTAAACAGTCTAAACTTAACAATAAATATCAAAAAACATAACAACAACAAAGCGAAAATATCAAAATTATCGGGAAATGTATCGGCAACGAAGATGCTAACCGTACTGTCGCACCGGGGAGGGCGCGGAGAGGTGACAGAGGAAGCGGGAGAGGCGCCGCATTCCAGCGAGGTGCACAGATATTCTGACCGGGTTGTATACAGATTGGGCCTTGCAAGTACAGTATTTGATTGTTTGCTTCGTGCTTTGGAAAATGATGTTCTCATTATTATTTTTTAGTAAAAAAAATTAAATACATTTAAATAATTACGTGTCCTCAGAACTTATTATTAAGAAATTCCTTGCAAAATATGGCAGCCATATTAGAATTAAAATATTGAAAAAAATTAAACACCACCACTTCCACACTTTGCTCAGCGCTAGACTTATATGCCGCGACCTGTCAAATGGCACACGGGGGGTGACTTCACCTACACTTCTCTTTTTGCACAAACTCTGTCATAATAATAATAATAATAGTCCGAGGTGCCGTACTATAAGTACGCACTGGCGCCGGTTCTTGAGAATGGTCGTGCGTTGCTCTACTGGGACCACTCTATCATCACGGACAGGACTATTGTCACCAATATGTTTGATATCGTGGCGGTCGACCGGTCCCAGCGCCGGGCAGTGCTCGTCGACATCACCATCCCGCATGACGAGAACCTCGTGAAGGCCGAGAAGGACAAGCTCAGCAAGTACCTTGACTTGGCTCATGAGGTTACGGCCATGTGGGATGTTGACTCGACGATGATTGTCCCGATAGTCGTGTTGGTGAACGGTTTCATAGCAAAGAGCCTCGACCAACACCTCAAGAGGCTCTCGCTAGACGGTTGGGTCAAGGGCCAGGTTCAAAAGGAAGTGATCCGGGCCACGGCGCGCATCGTCAGGGGGTTCCTCAGCCTGTAGCCCCAACCACCGGTAGCTTGGGCTCCGCCCCGCTGCCGGCGGCAACCTAGGTTAAGTTTTTAAAATGTTTTTATAAATATTTTATAAAAATATTGTAAAAATATAATCTAAGATATTAAATAAATACCGGAAGTAATATAAATTTCTATAATTTCTTAATAATAATAATATTTAGGGACATCTTTTACACGGTCTCTGACCCGATAAATTGATGAACGCCGCTGGTGTCGGTTGATGAATAAATGTCATGTTCCGCCTGAGCCGATATTGCACAGAGATACAGAGTTGTAATAGCTCTGTGCGATATTGCAACCGAGAATAAGAATAAGAATAAGAAAAAGAACAAGAATCATTTAATTGCAATACTATGTACAAAGATGTTCATTTATACTTAAATTAGTGCTAATAGTATACCCTTAACGGGCGTGCAATATTTACATATAGTATAGTAATACTACATTATTTTGAGAGTGCGGAACAAGCGAAAGAGATTTACGATCGGCCTACTTATGACGTTGTCACGCAAAATTATCGTTCATAAAACGACTTTAAAGACAACCAATTTTTTTATTTATTTGCATTATTTACACTACGTCAAGATATCGGTATCCATCAGTTCTAAATTGACGCAAATCATTTGTTCGTCTTACAAGCCCTTAAACTACGTTCCGATTTCTACAAAATCCAATTTGTTGTACTGTGCTGATATATAGCGCTACTACTGTTTTTCGCGCAATATTATATGAAACAGTATTAGTTCCCAGAATTTCCGCAGAAGTATTTTTTATTGTAACCTTTCAAAACCTTTGTGATTTTTCGGAACAGTATGTAGGAACGGATTTGAATGATTGATTGTTTTGGAAGTGGAAATAAAAAATAAATATTTGGAAATATAAGATTTTTCTTTACAATAAATGACTAAAATAGAAATAGTCTAAAATTATAATGTTGAATTTAAAATCGTTTCGATGCAGTGGAGTTAATACTACTTGTAAGTAATTTATCCTTTAAAGCTCGCTAAACATTCTACCCATAATTCTTATAAAATATAAAACCATACAAAACTTTAACATAACTCTATTTTATTTCAGGTCTACACCTGCTGGATTAAAGTAAGTACCGATTCTGCAACAATTTAAAGAGATCCAAAAAAATTTTCCTTCAATGTTTTTTTTATAAAAAATAGCTGCGCTGTACATACTTACAGTCACAATTTAAACAAAATTATATTATTGGCGCTCTCTCCAACTCCCTATGTATAGCCGAAATACTGAATCTCTTTCCAATTATTTACATAGTTATTACCTGGGATGTTGCGGAGGCAAATATTTAATTTTGAAGGCTCACATCCACGAATGCAGATACGAATTTTAAGATATTTTATAAAAACTATCGGTTTTTCGAGAGTAAATGGATAAGTTATTATCTGATGCAATAGGAATTGTTTTCTGTAGGTTTTGGGTGATATATTATTATGTTCAGGCAGACAGATGGAGAAAAAATAGAGGAGAGCTTTTTGTCTACATTAACCCTTATTTTTAATATGGTATGAAAGTAATTGTGCCACATCTGCATCCGCATCAGATTCAACAACAACATCCCTGGTTTTTACATAGAGGCAAAAAGTGAGGATTATAATTCTAGCTCTAATTAAACTGGTTTTACATAAGTACTTACCTATTTAATGTAATTTTCATAAGATATACTATTATTGTTGTAAGTTATGACCTTGCCAAGATTGTTCTCATTTAGATAACTGATGGAAATACCTAATTTTTATATCTCTCTAAAACTTGGTACCTATTATTTATTTATTTTACTAATTTTTATTTTTATCCTTGGTTGCTTTTTTGTTTCAACAGATTTTGAGTGCTGAAAAGAAATCATGGACAAGTTTTCTTCACCAATTGTAAGTTCTTTTTTTGTTGCTGTTATTTTCTTTTCTAATACTTTAAAAACCTATGCATACACACGAATTTAATAATATAATTCACATTATCTAATTCTGTTCAATGATACATTTTTGTAAAAGTATTTGTAATTTTTTTGGATTCTGTACCCAAAGGGTAAAAACGGGACCCTATTACTAAGACTCCGCTGTCCATCTGTCACCAGGCTGTATCTCATAAACCGTGTTAGCCAGAAAGTTGAAATTTTCACAGATGTTGTATTTCTGTTGCCGCTATAACAACATATACTAAGAACAGAATAAAATAAAGATTTAAGGGGGGGCATACAACAAACCTGAATTTTAGGCTGTTTTTTGCTCGATATTAATTATGATAACAGGTAGACGCTTGAAATGTTCACAGAATATTTATTTGTAAATTCACTTTAAAAATAAATAATAAAATAAATTATATTAAGGGGGGCATACGGTACGGAACCCTTCGTGCGCGAGTCCGAGTCGTACTTGGCCGATTATTTAGGGTTGACAACAACTCTACAGAGATTGATGATATTTTGCTACAGAGTATAGAGCAAATCAAACTTAATGGGGTCTGTGAAAATGAGGCAACTCTTTGCACATGTGAGGATTCTAATTCTAATTCGAAGTGGGGGCGAAAAGTCCTGCACTGACGTCCCACATGGGGTGTTTTGTGCATTCGCATGGGGTGTTTTGTGCATTACGGAGTGAGGATTTGTGCAGCTTGAAGCTAACTTCACAGATGCTATTAAGTTTGATTCCGCCTGTATTTAGATAGAGTTGTTTGTTTTAAGTTTATCTGTATCTGCGGTATTGCCAAGCAAGCCATCTTTTCAATCTTTGTACCGAGCATAGCTTGGCCCCTTCTGCTTTTTAGAGTTCCGTACCAAAAGGGTAGAATGGGACACTATTACTAAGACTCCGACAGTTTGGTTGTCTGTCTGTCTGTCACCAGGCTGTATCTCATGAACCGTGATAGCTATAAAGTTGAAATTTTCACAGTTGATGTATTTCTGTTGCTGCTATAACAACAAATAGGTACTAAAATTAGAATAAAATAAATATAATATAGGGGAGCTCCCATACAACAAACCTCATTTTTTAACCGTTTTTCGCTCTATATTAATAACGGTAACGGTAACAAGTAGACGCTTTAAATATTCACAGAATATTTAGTTGTATTTTCACATTAAAAATAAATGGTTAAATTAAAATAAAATTAATATTTAAGGAGAGCTCCCATACAAAAACCAAGTTTTTAGCTCGGTATTAATTACGGCAACAGGTAGATGCTAGAAACATTCATGGAATATTTAAATGTACATTAACCTCAAAAATAAATAATTAATTTAAAGTAAAAAATACTAAGGGGGGCTCGCATATGGTACGAAACCCTTCGTGCGCGAGTCCAAATCGCACTTGGCCGATTATTTAAATAAAGACACATTTATGCAATCAAATTACATTAATCACTATTACTACACAGTATAAAACAAAGTCGCTTCCAACAGCGGGAAGTCCCCATGTATGCTTATATTATCTTTAAAACTACGCAGCGGATTTTGATGTGTTTTTTAAATAGATAGAGTGATTCAATATAAAGGTTTATATTATGTATAATTATAATACACCTGTGCGAAGCCGGAGCGGGTCGCTAGTTTGAATATAAATATTAAAAAAATGTGTTGAATAGACTTTGTAGTGTGCCCAGACCTATAATTGCTATTTATAAAATTACTTGCCTGTGGTACTTTAGCAGATCTCAAACAAATAGTGGATCACCATAGAGTTCACTTTTGAAAAATTTGTTCTTTGGCCCCGGCTAAAAAAAGGCTTTTAGCCATTTTTACAGTATGTTATTTTCTGGTAATGATAAGAAATGAATTTTTTTATTATTGACTTAGGTGAGCCTAACGTGCATTTGTCTGGCTTTATTTGGGAGCTTACTTAACTATTGTGTTTATCAATTTTCCCTATAGCTGAAAGCAATATCTCTTTGATGACGCAAAACCGACGTTGTGGTCGAAGATGAAGCACACAGGCAGAAGATATCTATTCACTCTAGTTTTGAAAAGCTTTAGATTATATCTCTCCGGAAACAAGGGTGCCCACAAACTGTTCCATTTCCTAGCCGTCTTAGAGATTGTGGGTATAACAATAAATGGGCTCAATTCTAAATGTTATGAATATTCCTTGTAAAAAGTAAGTTCGTATAGGCTGAATCAAACTTGTTGGCGGCTGTGATGTTAGCTACAACATTCCTGACTGCAGTAGTGGCGCTAGGGTAGGGCGCGGTTGGGCGACCGCCCAGAACGCGAGACATAAAGGGGCGCTGCGGGCGCATGCGGCGCCCCTTTATGTCTCGCGCGTCAACATTTCGCGTGGAACCAAGGTTAAAATAAAATTTGACAAAAAAAAAACCGGAAAATTTTCGCGCTCGCTTCGCTCGCACTCTATCAAACTAAACTGGTTTTGCTTACTTGCCCCTGTTCCAGACTTAAAATTTGATCTTTAAGCAAATGTCGCCGAAAATTTTCCCGTTATATTTTTCATAGTCAAATTTTATTTTAACGTTGGTTCCACGCGAAAGGTCGCCGCAGGCGCCCTTTTATGTCTCGCGCCCTACACTAAAGCCGCTACTGTGACTATGTTAAAAAAAATCCTGCCTATATAGAATGATTAATTATTTTAAACGTTGAAAACCTACTTCGGATAACTATTCTAACAAAATGTCGCGCTCGCTGCTCTTGCGCTTAGTCATATTTAGATATCATGTATTTTTTCACTGTTTGTTTGCTCACTCTTTATATTGAATTAAATAAAATATTAGCTCTACTGAAGGATAAAATCGAAAAATTTCTCGCTCTCTGCGCTTGAGCTTTGAAGCACTATAGTGAGTGATCCTTTGCTCACACCACTACTGTGGGTATACCTATTGTATTAAAATATCAGCTCTATTGAAAGACAAAATCTAAAAATTTTACGCTCGCTGCACTCGTGTTTAGTGACTATAATCGTAGTTTGATCAAAGGACTGTCGAACCACTATAGTTTTTTGTTATTTGGATTTAAATTTCAGTTAGGGGCGCCGTATAAATCTCGCCCAGGGCGCTGGTAGAGCTGACACCGGCACTGCCTAACTGAAGTTTACTCAACAGCTGCGCGAGGATTGGGTTATCGGCAACCCGTAGCTAACATCACAGCCGCCAAGCAGATTGATTCGCCCTAGAGGCCGGTTTGCTAATCCTGGTGTCAGAGGTTTTTTTATTCGAGCTACGGCAGCGCTCAGTCGGCCCGCTGTTCTTACGCTGTGGTGTTTATCGTCCGAGCCACGGCAGCGCTCAGTTGCGGGTTTGTTGATGAACTGTAATAATTACTATACGCGAAAATAAAATCAGCTTTTTCATAAATAATCGGCCAAGTGCGAGTTGGACTCGCGCACGAAGGGTTCCGCCGTATGGGAGCCCCCCTTAATTCATTTTATTTTAAATTATTTTTTATTTTTGGAGCGAATTTGGGTTCGTAGTCAGCGTTGTAGCTTAATTATACAAATCAGCTGGGAATAATTTATTATTAAAATGAATATACAACTAAGTATTAAAAGCGTCTACGCTTACGGTTATTATTATTAATAGAGATCGAAAAACGGTTAAAAATTCAGGTTTGTTGTATGTGGGGCCCCCCTTAAATGTTTATTTTATTCTGTTTTTAGTATATTTGTTGTTACAGCGGCAACAGAAATACATCACCTCTGAAATTGTAAACTTTCTGTTTCTTCTTTCTTTTCGCTGTCACGGTTCATGATATACAGCCTGGTGACAGACAGACAGACGGACGGACAGCGGAGTCTTAGTAATATGGTCTCGATTTACCTTTGGGTACGGAACCCCTTAAAATGTTTAATAATTATCTTCGAGAAAATGTATGCAATAGCACATTTTTTCGCGATTCTGAATTGGGCCCATAGTAAAAGTATAATGGTTGCCGTCTAGACAGAAAATTACGAGGGTCAAACTGAAAGTTCTTAGAACTGGCCACTTATAAACAATATAATAAAAAAATAATTCTATAATTTGAAAATAGAACTCTTTGCCAATATTACTGAGTATATACTTCATTCATTTGTCATTTGTTTTACGATTTGGCGGCAAATTGAAAATTGTCTGTGTCACGTCAACATGAATTTAACACGAGAAAATTTTCGTGCAATGATTTTTTATGACTTTCGATGTCATTTAAGTCAACAAGAAAGTTATGATAGACTACGATTGGCCTTTCACGATGAAGCCCCATCTCGTGCGACTGTTTACAACTGGTTTAATGAGTTTAAACGTGGTCGCACTAATCTCACTGATGATTTACGTGAGGGACGGCCTTCTACGGCGACGACTGAAGATAACATCTGTGTTGTGCGGCGTATGATAGAGACTGACAAAAGAGTGACCTATCAGCAGATTCGGACAAGCTTAGGCATCGGTATGAGTCAAGTGCACAAAATCCTACACGAACATTTAGCGGTCAGGAAGCTTTGCGCCCGGTGGATACCTCATAATTTGACTGAGGCTCAAAAACTCCATCGTGTGGATTGGTGCCGTAAAATGATTGAAAGATTTAACGGAGGTGACTCAAATGCTGTGTTCGACATACTAACAGGTGACGAAAGCTGGATTTACTGTTATGATCCTGAAACCAAAAGACAATCTGCTCAGTGGGTGTTTCCTTTCGAGGAGTTGCCAACTAAAGTGAAGAGAGATCGAAGTGCGGGGAAAAAAATGGTGGCCTCGTTCTTTGGAAGGATAGGTCATTTCGCGACAATTGTGTTAGAGGATCAAAAAACAGTTTCTGCAGAATGGTACACTACCAATTGTTTGCCACTTGTCTTGGAAAAAGTTCGAGAGAAACGACCTCGCAGTAGGATCCTCCTTCACCACGACAACGCCTCATCGCACACCGCCAAGCGAACGATCGACTATTTGGCGACATCAAACGTTGAATTACTGGGTCACCCGCCGTATAGCCCCGACCTCGCGCCTTGTGATTTTTATTTATTTTCAAAAATTAAAGAAAAACTTAAAGGAAAGCGGTTTATGAATGCTGAAGAAGCGGTGGCTGCGTATCGCGATGCCATTGAAGAGACCCCTAAGGACGAGTGGGCAAAGTGCTTTTCCCAGTGGTTCCATCGCATGCAGCGGTGTATTGACGTGAATGGACAATATTTTGAAAAGATATAATAAAACTAATAACTGGCTAATGTAATCAGTTTTTGATTTTCTAAGAACTTTCAGTTTGACCCTCGTAGAAACACCCGGTATAATCATTGTAAGCAATCATATGTAGGTACCTAACCACAACACAATTCGTGTTATTCTGTATGTAATTTATTTCACGATCCATACATGCTTGTATGCTAATAGGTATTTGTGTAGGTACTTGCATGCGCAGGGTCGATCGTACAGCAAATGTTTACCTACTTGTGTAGTCATAACATGTAGGTACTAAGTTAGCTACATTTGTCCTCTACGATCATCTGAGAGGATAAATCTGCTAGAATCGAGTTCTCTAGCAGGTTATACAGTTCATTACTACTACTATGACTGCCTCGGTGCCTCAATGGTTAGTTACCCTGAGTTCTGGATCACAGAGTCGTGGGTTCGATCCCCACCCAGGGCAAGCATTTATGTGATGAACATAGGTTTTTGCTTTGTGTCTGGGTGTTATTTAGGTATTATCTATAAAAGTATGTATTTAAAATATGTAAATGTAGTATAATTATCAGTCTCTGGCAGCCATATCACAAGCTTTGCTTAGTTTGGGGTCAGAGACCGTGTATGAGATGTCCCCCAATATTTATTATTATTTATTATTACTATAAAATATGTAGTCTGAGAAAATTTGCAAAATTAGGGAATAACGTCGTGTAGTTTTGAAAATTTGTACAGTTAGAGCTTGCGGTATCCAGATGAACATACTAAAAGTCCTCAGGGGTGGGGGGTGTGCCAAGCGATGGGTTGTGTTAAAGGTACATTTTTTCAGATTTTTGGTCATATCTCACTCATCTTTACGAATAGAATTAAGATTACTTCTGACAAAAGTTTTTACATAAAATTTCCGACAAATTGGATCATTATCATTTTTGCTCTACGAGCAATACTTTACGAGCTACAGGGTGTGTAAGTTTCAATAGAGAAACGATTTGAAAAAACGGCTTTTTTTTTGGATCTCGTACTTTGAAAGGAAAAATAGCACCCTTATAAAATCACTTTGTTCTCCGTCTGTACGTTTGTCCGTGCGTATGTCAAGACCTTCTATCTCAGCACGGGAAGCATGGCAAAGGGACTAATAGTCTTTCCACCATTATATCCCCTCGAAGAGGAAATAAAGTATGGATTGACAATGACATCTGACATTAAGAGTGGATAAAACGATTTTCTCCCCTTGCCGTGCTACCCGGGCTGGTATTAAGTTATAAATTAAAGCCATACATGCTAATCTATGACCTCTTGCGGTTGAATTCGGTTTGTATGTGTCAAAAATTAAATGGCAAAAATCAAATATTCAAGGAAATCAAAATATTTGATTAGAAAAAATACATAAAGACGAACATAGAACCTCCTCTTTTTTGGAAGTCTGCTAAAAATGGGTTGGCATTGTTCCGTCAGAAGTTTTATTTTTATTAACCGACTTCCAAAAACGAGGAGGTTCTTTGTTCGTCTGTATGTATATTTTTTTTGTGTTTGTTCATCAATGTTTTCGCCAATCGTGAACCGATTTGAATAAATCTTTTTTAGTTCGACAGGGTATATGCTCCCGATCAATTAAATTTTATCGTAATAGGTTGAGTCGTTTTTGAAAAATCAACAATAATGTTAAAATTGTAAACATCGATTCGAGCGAACTGTTTAGTTGATTTCCTATGGGTAGCTTAGTCAAAATGTGACGCGGGCGAAGCCGGGGGTAAAATCTTGTCTTGGAACAAAGTTTTATATCATACCGTACGGCGGCGGCATCGATTTTTCACTCGTATGCGTTTATTTGAAGGGTGCCTAGGACGTTAACCTTTAAACTCTGTCTGATGCACTGAATAACCTAGGTGCAACCTTTTTACTCCCTAACGAAACTTGTTTGCAAAAACGACGGGGTGTTATAAGTTTGACGTGTCTCTCTGTGGCATCGTAGCTCCCAAACGGGTGAACGGATTTTGATTTTATTTTTTGAGTTTGAAAAATGAAAGTCGAGAGTGTTCTGTGTTTCATCAAAATCGGTTTAGCCGTTTCGAAGTTATCTTCTCTTTTGTTATTGCGTTAGGGTTTTTTTTTTAAATTAATCTTATTTGAATTAGAGAAAGATGAATTAATAACAATATTACAAATCATTAGTTCATTATAGTCATACTACTTATAGATTAAAGGAGATAATGCAAAATGGGCTCAGACCAGGTACAGTAGCTAAAAAAATCCGTTAAACTATGATAAATAAATGCGCAGAGTAAAACATTTTCCAATTTGATTTTTGTTCAGTATTTGTATTACTGTCATTTTGGTCACATGTAACCTTAATACCCGAATACACGAAATTACTTTTAATGGACACTGTTATTGTAAAAAATAACGGGAAAATCATTTTCCGAAAGAAACAAAGCAAATTATGAAATACTGTACCCTTTAGTGGCCCAATTTCTATGCATATTTGCAATATCTACTTTATAAAAAAATAATTATTGCTCAAAATTAATTATTTCGACCTTTTTTCAATCAATTTTCATCATCATGTCATCCGTAAGACGTCCACTGTTCGACATAGGCTCTGTAAGTCCGGTTGTGGACAACTTTTTCATACAGTTTTGTTTTGCAAGATGCAGAGTGCAATATCAGAGGTGTATTATTTGATCATCATTACGAATATTTATCTTTCAAGTATACATTTTGTCGGTTTCGAGTTGCAATTTGTATGGGACAGCTGATTTTTTTCTCGAATTTCGGGGTGGCCCCATAGTTCATAATGTTACGGGATGGGTTCTTGGATAATTAGTTAAAACGCCGATAGTTCACTTTGCACTTTATTGCACAAAATCACAGTAGGTACACACGACACAACTGGTTCGCACAATACTTCACACTGGCACTGATATTCACACAACTAGTCACTTCACAATCACTGGTACCGCACTTGAACACGAGATGTTTTCACTCCGGTATAAACGCGATAACTGCCACGAACGATTCGCCCTATTTATATCGGAATAAGGGTTCTCTAGAAATCTGTAGAATATTCGGTGCCATTGTGACTGACAAAGTAAACAAGTGTAAAGTTCGAGAATCCCTATTGTTCTTAATTATTACGAAAACACCAAAAAAAACTCACAATAAACGCACACAAAGACCGGTGCCGCCTGAGTCATAAAACCATAAATTTCGCGATTAGGTGTAAACAACTCGCCGTCGTACCGCGCGCGGCCTACTGCGTAACAATAATGATGACCTTAATCGCTCCCTTTATCGGCTAAGTACAGCGCAAACAGATAACTCTGTATTATAACTAGATGCCCGACTCGGCTTTGCTCGAGTAAACGAGCTCGGTACATTTACACAAACCTATCTCGTACATGTATAGCTCCAAACAGAAATAATCGGCCAAGTACGAGTAGGACTCGCGCACGCAGGGTTCTGTACTGTATGGGAGCTGGGAGCCCCCCTTAAATATTTATTTTATTTTAATTTGATTATTTATTATTGAATTGTACATACAAATAAACATTCTGTGAATATTTCAAGCATCTACCTGTTACCGTTTTAATATCGAGCGAAAAACGATTAAAAATTCAGGTTTGTTGTATGGGAGCCCCTTTAATATACATTTTATTCTGTTTTTATTATTTCTTGTTATAGCGGCATCAGAAATACATCATCTGTGAAAATTTCAGCTTTCTAGCTATCACCGTTCATGAGATACAGCTTGGTGACAGACAGACGGACAGCGGAGTCTTAGTAATAGGGTCCCGTTTTTATCCTTTGGGTATGGAACCCTAAAACAGACACAGATTCAGCATGTTGTAAAAAGAGTTGTCAATTTCCTAATTTGGTCGGTGTTCTGTTTTTCCACCGCGTCCAAACTCCGGGGAGCGTAATCCAACACGGGAACCAAATTGACGGCCAGGGAGATTCTGTTCGAACAAATAAATTAAATCATGTACCTACATACTGGGAGCTCATCGTGATTACAAAAATATTTCTAAACGTGTGACGGACGCGATGCATGATCAAAATGCTGGTATTTATTTGGTTCAACGTACTCGTATAAGCATTGCCAGTAAGCGTGGTATAGCTGCCAGCATGTTGGGTACGCTGTCAACTGGCATTAGGCTTGAGCATGATTATCTTTAGACCTTCAAGGGTCGGTGATGATCCAATTGCTTTTTAACTAGTTTATTTTAGCTCAAGGATGTAGTAATGTATTTTCTACAGATAGAATTAATCGATAAATCGGGCAACATCTAAACAAATAAGACAAACATCCAAACGAATTCGGAACCTCTTCCTTTTTATTTATTTATTTATTTCCTTAATAAATAAGATTACGGTTTCCACCAATACGATACTTATTTTACTCTTAATACTTATCTACATTTTAACATTTCGGTATACAAATAAATTTGACAGTACTAAATTTACTCACATAAATAACTAATACACAAGTTGGTATAACAATTCACACTTTAAACCATATTAAATACATAGCAAACTGAATGATGTATAATAATACCGATAGAAATTATTCTAAAATAGAGTGCTTTTCACTGTACAGTAAAGAGCAAAATAGTTAAGTAATAATTTTTGAAAATAGGTTGAAACCCTGCGTCTTATACCAAATGTATGTAAAGTTATGTATGTATAGTCAGTTCGCTAACACTCTAGAATCTAAGTGCTTTACAATAAACTCAGAGTAATGAAATGACAGTAACTCATTCGAAACAAACAGTGGAATCATCATAAAGTTCTCCAGCAAGCTAATGCTCTGTCAATAAACCATCGGGTATTACATCATACACGTTTGCAAATATTGTCCGAACATTCAACACTTATTTACTGTCACTGAGGAATCTAGAGTCATTCGAGTATAGTCACCGATGGCCCTGAAGAGATGACCCCAGGCTACGCACTGGTAACCAGTGATGTTCCTGATACGGATACAATATATTATAACTAGTTTTTACCCGCGGCTTCGCCCGCATGATATTTTGATTTTTGTGCTATCTCATGGGAACCCTTTATTTATCCGGGATAAATAGACTATGTCACTTTCCGTCTTTCAAACCCGACTCTACTTTACCACCCTTAAAGGAGGTGGAAAATTGAAAATGATTTGACGGTTGTTCGATTCGACAGTTGTTTTTTTTGACATCTTGAAGCGCACTCTAGAATAGCTCGCAGATAGCAGATTTTTTCCTCCTTCCTTAACACTTATCGTATAGCCATGTCAGAGGCCTTCAGGCGGCCTAAAAACTCTGACACCAGGGCTAGCCACCCGGCCTATACGAACTTACTTACTTTTTATTGTTATATTATGGAAAATTTACGCAATTTCATTATAATTTATAGCCTATGTGTTATTCTGATATATGAGCTATATTATTGCAAAGTTTCATCTCAATCCGTTCAGTAGTTTTTGCGTGAAAGAGTAACAAACATCCATCCATCCATCCATCCTCACAAACTTTCACGTTTATAATATTAGTAGGATACTTTAACCGTGTTGTACGGTTCTTGGGCCCTCTATTAACCCAAAATACGGCTTACGGCTGGCATTTTAAAGTTGTATTTTCATACATTTTTTTAATGAAAATTACGTGCATTTAACATTACGGTATTTTTATCAAATGTTCGGTCAGTATTTGGATGGGTGACCGCGGGTGGCATTTTCCAACTGAGCGCTACCGTGGCTCGGATGACACGTTAAATTTTAGGTTCCGGTTGTTTTAATCGTTTAGCCATGTCAGAGGCTTTAGGCGGCCTAAATACTTTGACACCAGGGCTAGCCACCCGGCCCATACGAACAAAATTTTCATTGAAATATGTCTTTTTGTGGTTCACATACGGCCACTCTAAAAGTGACTTTTGTTGACAACACTGCTATAATAGCTTTGGTGTTCCAGTTATACATAGGCGACGGTTGGTTTGGCACTGTGTCCGATCCTAATTCGTTATTAGAATCGTCCTTGGAAATAGGTTTATGAAAATCTTTTTAAGTGCATACATTTTTTATTTTTTATTTTGAATAGGTTTGTGTTTGACTACACACTACCTGATGTTAAGCAGATATGCAGTCTAGGATGTAACACGCTTACCTAGAAGATACCCATTTACACGGGATTTGAAGACACCTACATTGTACTTTAGCGGGAAGACAGACCCAGGCAAAGCGTTCCACATTCTGGCAGTTCGTATGAGGAATGTGGACTCGAAACGCTTGGTTCTAATGCGTGGGATGTCCACCATAAAAGGGTGGCGCTTTGGTCGCGTCTGTCTAGCCGTACGATAGAAGAAAGGGGCAGGTGGGACCAGATTGTGCAACTCCTGGGCGCACTCACCGAAGTGTATCCGATAGAAGGCCGATAGACACGCCACGCTACGTCGATGCTCGAGACTCTGCAGCTTCGACTCAGTCAAAGTTTCGTTGCCTATCAGCCTTCTGGCTCGCCTTTCAATGGACTCTACAAATAGTACCTTAAAATAGTTAAAAATAAACAAAAATAATAAATATTTAAGGGACATTGCCGCTAGAGACATACATACATATATACTTTTTAAATACATACTTACTGGCCTTAGTAGGTCCGATGGGAAGAGGCCGGATAGTTTGACTCTGGTGCCGTGGAAAAACGGCAAGTGCTTAGTTTGGGATGCCACTTGCGTAAGTACTGTCGCACCATTCGTACTCCGGCGGCAGCAGCTGAGTCCTCAGCCGCCAATAAAAACACAAAAAAAAATTGTTGTTCCTTAGAAAAATATCATTCACCCGCGACAAAATGTATGGAACAGCTGATTTTTTTGAGTTCTGACTAAAGTAGCAGAACAAAAGTTGTTAGTTTTGATGTACAGAATAAGCCCCTAAAAGGATGCTAATTGATTAGAAAGAACCCTGTATAAACATCCTGTACATATTATCACCTGGTCTTAAGCCCCTGATCGACGTACAAAATAAAACCGCGGTTTTATAAGTTTTCTCTGTGGTTATACCGTCATACCGTCACAGTATACCCAATCACAGAGAAAACTTTAAAACCGCGGTTTTATTTTGTGCGTCGATCAGGGTCTTTACAGGCTATAAACTGTCTGGCATAACAGAGCCCGCGCTAAGCAATACATTTTTTTTAATTGTTAGTATGTGTCGCGGAGTGGCGTAGACGGCTGTGCACGTCCGCTCGAGTGTTTCCCGCGCTTTTCGCGATCGTGTTGCCGCATTTTCAGTATTATTAGTGTGATTGTGAATTTAAAGTAAACAACTAAACAGATTTAAGTAAGTCTAAGAACTGTAATACCACAGGGATTTTATTCGCCGTATACCAACATCTCCCTCGCGTAATATCTCATTAATATAATAAGTACTGAAAAAAAAAAACAAAGTGAATTTTCAAAATCAATATATAGCATTTTTGTTTATCATTTACATACACACACACGTTTTGTAATATTTTTTTATAACTTGTGGAAATCTATTCCATCGAATTAAGAAATTAAGAGTTTAAAAAGTTTACATACAGTGTTGGAGTTTTACTTTTTCGTAGCTATATAATTATGAAAATGGACCAAGGAATCAAAAAATTCTGAGATAACATTAAGCAAAAGAGACGTCCACAAATGGTATACCTATTAATTGTATGGTTTTTTTTTCTGTTTTAGCCATATTAATGTGCTTCTATCGTTCTTTTACTTACATTATTACCTGATTCATCCATATTTATGTCATATTTTGCTAAAATTATAGAATTCACAAAAAGTTGGTGCATCCAGTAAAAATATTTAAAAAAAAAACATTAAGAATTGGGTATAACGAATTGATAAAAATGCTTTTATTTTAGCTATTTCTAGGTTGCTTAATCAGAACTCTGATTAAGATTATTAATATGTGTAATAAGCAAAAACAATAAGCTGTTGATTTTTTTTTTTCATGGAATCAACACTTCAATAGACAAAATGGTACACCTCCTTTACACTTACGTACACCTTTGAATTAACCACCTTTACACCAAAAACATTACATTTCATTATAGTTTAAGGAGTGTAAAAGAGTTTGCTCCCGGAACGTAAATTAAATCAAAAATGTACCGCGGATTTTCTCGGTGTTCCAGAGAAAACGCGAAAATACTCGTCGATTCAGACTTCTCTTAATGGATTTTTTTACGTTTTCATGAGTTCATGTACGTTTTTGTACTGTGTAAATTGTCTTCAGTTATGATGTACCTATCACTACATTTTACGAGTAATCGCGAAGTCTCTTTTTGTGCATCTGCCTGTCTATCAGCCGTAGGACGTCCAATGCTGGACATGGGCCTCCCCTATGGATTTCCAACAAGGCCGGTTCTGCCTATCTATCTGCTGAGATCTTCTAACCTACGCAATAGATTGCAACGCGGATTTTTAAAATCCTTAGAATATTTCTATGCTATGTGACCTGCCCACTGCCATTTCAACTTGCCAGCAAGCATACCTATACGTTTCCAATAAGAGCGGTTGGCAGCCGTTACTACTTATTTTAATTACAGCCATACATTTATCGTCAAAAAAACTTATTAAGTTGCTTATGTTGATTTGATCGATTTCCTAGTTTTTTTACGATCTTTACATTATACATTTTTCATCATCATCATCATCAGCCTGTGTCGACCCACTGCTAGGTATAGGCCTCCTCTCTTATGTGCCATTGTTCCCTAACTTGGGCTAATCTCATCCACGCTTGACCAGCGATGGGTCTGATGTTGTCGACCCATAGGGCTGGTGGTCTGCCTATAGAACGCTTATCTGCTATTGGGAGCCACTCAGTCAGGGATCTACTCCACCGGGCGTTACCACCCCTAGACGTGTCCTGCCCAGCGCCACTTGAGTCTCGTAATACGGTTTTCAACATCTTTGACTTTTGTTCTTCGTCAGATTTCCGTATTACGAACTCGGTCTTTTAAACTGAAACCTAACATATCAGTCAGTGAGTGAGTTAATCAGTCAATGAAACTCCGGGTTTTAAACGTTAATACAATCATTAACTGTTCGAGCAAAATTAATGAAATTTTGTGTTCTAGACAAGAGGAACTTTAGTAATGCTTTTATGTAGGTTAAATAGTTTTCGAGTTAAGAAAGGGTCAAATGTAGCTCAAAGTGGTTCGTGTAATATTATCTACACACAGCTGCGTCGCCAGTTACAATTTCTTCGTCTTGACTGGACACAAGCCGCGTGTCTAGATCCTTATGAAAATAAACAAAGAGTATTTTTTACAATAACGATGATATTTACTCAGAAACTTAAATTATGCTCTGAAGCACATTTCACCACAGCATTTCTAGACTTAGCTAAGTAGCTAGAGTGGACCACCTCGTAATGTTGGAAAATGGAGCTCATTAGTGCGGGAAAATGCAGAGCTATACTTAGTTATTTCACCCGCCGCACCGTGTTCACGTGGAAATATAAGGAATTCCGTTTATTTCAACATTATTGCTATAACTAGCGACCCGTCCCGGCTTCACACAGGTTTATTATACATAAATAAACCTTCATCTTGAATCACTCTATCTATTAAAAAACTTATCAAAATCCGTAGCGTAGTTTTAAAAATATAAGCATACATAGGGACAGACGGTGGGAAGCGACTTTGTTTTATACTATGTAGTGATGATTAGCCATTTGCTTACCGTGTGTCACGTTGGTCAACAACTTATAGTGACGTTTAGAATATGCATGATGATTTAAAAGTATAATATCATTATTATAATTAGTCCGTTAGTAGTTAACCAAAAAAATAATACTGAGCACAATTTTTTTCTATTGTCAATCAAACAATTAAATGACAAAGATAAACCTTGTCAAAGTTTGGGAGTGGGGGCTCGTGACGTCACTAGTAGAGTAGGTACATAATACATATTTTGTAGTCTAATCCTGGCGTTATGCGGAGCTAGGTATGTCTTCATCAACTTTTGTTTAATTGACAAAAGAAGAAATACGTGTCTAATATTTTTTGATAATCTATCTGACGGAATATTTTTTTTTGCCATTATGCCTATTGTTATAAACATTGCTAACGTACGAATTCGTGAGAATACTAAGACTTTAACGGCCATTAAATCGGCTATATCTTATGTCCTTCGCACATTACCAAGTTTGAGTTGTTACACAGAGATTAGCCGCCTTACTACAAAAGATTTAAACACGCTTTAAACACTGTGTAATGTGCAATTTGTACTGGTAAACATTGTCTAAAGCGTGCGTAAAACTTTTGAGGTAAGACGGTAAATTTCCAAAAACTGTATGTTGTATTTCTCAAATAGGCCTACCCTGTAGATTTTCGATAGGATCGATTGAATGATCATTTATAGGTGACTATTATTTTTGTTTTTATTATTTTTACAATTTAATTTTTTGACAATTTATTGAACTTTGCAAATATTTTATGTATGTAATTTAAATTTCAATATTTGCTTGTGCATTTGCTTGTTTTGCTTTAGCAAAGCTGAAATTTTAAGTTGTAATACTATTATTATTATAAGTACTATTTATTTAATATCTCAGATTTAATTTTTACAATATTTTTATAAAAACAATATAAAAACATTATAAAAACTTATTATTATGATAACAAATCGTCATTGGTTTACATTGACTTGTATCTTATATTTTGAAACTAATAAATAATATGTATATGAATATGGCTCGCGTCTAGCGCGATCCCGGTGTCCAGTACAGCTTCTTAGTGGACATCCTACGCTGCGCTTGTACGTGTTGTAGGTACGTAGTTTCCACCAAGTACACAGTCGTGCTAAGTCCCCTTTTTGATTCACCCAGATATTTTTTATGGATACCACCAGGCCTAAAGAAGCCGGTGGTTATGTGGGAGCCTCCACCACTAGTCGGTGGCATACCCACTTAAAACCTCGGGTATTTCCGCCACTGCGCTGTGTGTCGGGGCTACGGGCACGCTTCCGCACTCCTCCGCGATGTGCCCTGCTCACTGCCTTTTCAATTTGTAATAATCTGCTGCTTGACTAAGTCCGTTACTTTGATTCTTCTACAGATCTAATTTCTATAATCGGATTTCGCAGAGAGACTCCGATTTCATAGCTTGTTAGTCTACACGGCTAACCGGATGTTATTCGCAATAATAAAATCACTTTCATTATGAACAAACACGACAAAAATCCCTTTACCCAACGGTTTATTACATTTCACGTGTACTCCAATTACCTTAATATGACCGCGATGTAATCGATTTTCAGCAAATGTAATTACTGCCGCTCACCTTGCGTCCACTCGCTCCCAGAAATTCGATATTCCCGTGATAATGGCATTTGGTATTTTCATTGCTATTTTGCTATTTTCATCAACGTTATTGTTCTAATCGCTATTCGAAAATTTCGTCGGTGTAGTACCTAGATATGTCGCTTGGTATTTTCAGTGCTATTTTGACGTACGTTATGTTATGCGGTTTATTACTTTGGTTATACTGTACTGTTTTTTAATAGAGGTCTAACAGCGAAGGGGAATTTGGCTATATCCACCACGCTGGCCTAATACCTCAGGCCTATACCATCAAATAGAATTTAACTTTGCACTAAATTTCCGATTCAATTTTTTTTATAATGCTTAGGATCACTTACTCAGTATAAAATCACAAAATGCTGACAGATCCAGGTGGAGCCTGGAATCGCCATCTTGAAAAAACGTTTTGGCCAATATCTCGGAAACTATGCACTTTGGGGCAAGCGTCATAGAAAACATTATTGTGGAGAATATCATTTCGAATCTTTTGTTGCCAGTTAACTTTTTTGTAAAACTTACCGTTTACTATTTAAGGCCCATTTAGTGAACCGGTTTTTCTATCTCAATAACTTTAGAAATACTAGGTTAATCAATAAAACCGTAGAGTATTGGTAGAGTATAGACAAGTTTGTCGCCACAACCGCAAACGTTAACTCTAGAAGAAGAAGCTCTACTGTCGAGTCTATCGTGTGCCGAGTGCGTTGAATTCATTAAATGTACGAAAAATTTTGGGAATTTAACATTTTGCAAATTCAACATTAAGTAAGAGCCGAACGGAGCGCTTTTACTATAGTTCAGTGGTAAGCCCTACGCACGCGACTGAATTGTCAATCTCGACGGTTTTTAATTTGCATTTTACCTCAACTCGAGTGAATATGTAAGTTTGTTCACCATTGCTGCACCGAAACTGGGGTAATTCTGCAATTGCCTATGTCGATCACGTGTCCAATACGTTTACCGGCCGCGGCCTTGATGTCAACTGCTACCATAATCTTGAGAGTATCTTAGCGGTTATCATAAATTGTGTTATTTTATATGATCAAAATTAAGCTCGTATAGGCCAGGTGGCTAGCCTTGGTGTCAGTTTTTAAGTCAAGTCACCTAGAGGCATCTGGCATGGCTAAACGGTTAAAACAACCGGAACCTACTATACAGGGTTGTTCCTAATCAATTAGCATCCTTTTAGGTGATTAAACACAAAAAAAATCAGCTGTGCCATACATTTTGTCGCGGGTGAACGATATTTTTATATGGAATATTTTTTTTTTTTACTTTTGACAAACGTCGCAGAACAAAAGTTGTTAGTTTTAATGTACAGAATATTATAAGCCCCTAAAAGGATGCTAATTGATTAGGAATAACCTTGTATATAGACGATAGAGTGACAAGACGAGTAAAATTTTCGCCTGACGTTAGAAACCACACCTGTCCATATCATGTCACTACCACTGAACATTTTGAAATATAACAAGTTCAAAACCCTGCGCGGCACGGCTCTGTGACAATGGCTCTCAATGGCAAAATATATAGGTTTTTATGGAAGCTCTACATGAGCTTGAGCAGTATATTGTTCGTATTATTAGATGTTAAAGGTCGCGTTGTTGACAGTCTATTTTTAACCGACTTCTAAAAAGGAGGTTCTCAATTCAACTATGTTTTTTATTACTTCAGAGGCACCATTTAAATGTTATCAAAATCGGCTGAGCTGTTTTTGTAAAATCACTACATATTATAAAACAAAGTCGCTTCCCGCTGTCTGTCCCCATGTATGCTTACATCTTTAAAACCATGCAACGGAATTTGATGCGGTTTTTTTTAAATAGATAGAGTGTTTCAAGAGGAAGGTTTACATGTACAATTTTCTGTACAAATATAGGTTGCTAGTCAGCAATAATCAAAAAATGGTAAACATCGATTCGAGCGGACTATTCAAACTTTGTGTACGATTAAACTTGGTTGTGTCATTTTGGCGAAAACCTCCCGGCTCTAGGTGCTAATCAATTTTTTTTACTAAACAGATAAGTTTTAAAAGAGACGCGTTTTATCTTATAGCGTAATCATAACATGACACGTTCAACGTATACCTACGTAGGTGTATCAGAATCACTAAAACCAATATGCCTTCTGAATACTTATTAGCACCTTACCTATCCGGAACCAATAATTTCGAAGCTAAAATAATGACTGCGTGCGTCAAACCACTGGCTTGGCGTTGTAATGCTTTTTTTACGTTTTTCGAGCTGTTTTTTTTGAAGTGGGTTATAATTATTTTTACAAAAATTATTTTGGCTATTTTTCACCGAGTCACCGAGCCTGGGGATAGTGTACTCCCCTTCGGCCCTTACCAGGGTCTGTACCGCTTCCTTAACTCTCGGCTTCTTTATTTCCCGAGAAATATACGTAGATATTGTGCTCTTGCCAAGGTCGAAATGAATAGGTATCTTCTAGGTCTGCGTGCTTCATCATCCAGCACATCGAAGCTTATAATCAGACAAGACAAAGGTCATCCATCCATCAACCATAGGAGGTCCACTTCTGAACATAGTCCTCCCCTATTGATCTCTAATAAAACCGGCTGGCGGCGGCTTGCATCCAGCGCGATCCTGCGGTGTTAATCAGACCATCCGTACACCTTGTGGTTGGACGTCTTATGCTGCTCATACCAGTACGTGGTCTCCTCTCGAGAATTTTTCGATCTTATCGGTCATCAGTCCTCTGCGCTATGTGTCCTACCCACTGCTATTTCGCTGGGCTATCTATAACCTTGGTTCTTTTACGGATCTCCTGATTTCAAATTAAAAAGGTCAAGTGCAGACTTATCCGCAAAATGTTACACACTTGTGTAAATTATACAGGGTTATTTCTAATCAATTAGCATCCTTTTAGGGGCTTATTCTGTACATCAAAACTAACAACTTTTGTCAAAACTCAAAATAAAATTTTGTTGTTCCATAGAAAAATATCGCTCACTCGCGACAAAATGTATGGAACAGCTGATTATTTTTTGAGTTTTGACAAAAGTCCCAGAACAAAAGTTGTTAGTTTTGATGTACAGAATAGAAGAAGAATAGAAGTACCTAAAAGAATGCTAATTGATTAGAAACAAGCCTGTATACCAACTAGCGACCCGCCCCGGCTTCGCACAGGTGTATTGTACATATAAACCTTCCTCTTGAATCACTCTATCTATTAAAAATATCACATCAAAATCCGTTGCGTAGTTTTAAAGATAAGCATACATAGGGACAAACAGACAGTGGGAAGCGACTTTGTTTCATACTATGTAGTGAAACGACAGAAGCTCATGGCGTGAGGTGAAAATATCCCTTTCGGCCGCGTTTGTAACCCAATCATCTCTTTTGAAACAACTGGAGCCTTCCACGTACCTGAAGTAGGCAATCTGGCAAGCGATCGCTTCACGGAGTATTGACAAACAGCCTCCCGAGGATTGCGATGCTCCCCGCGCGATGTTCTCATTACTAATGTATGTGGCGCTCGCTCACTGCACCCAGAAACCAAGCTGACTGTATGTATCTACTATTTATTTAATATCTAGGTATATAGGTACCATACTGCTGGTCTGGAGGAATTGAGGCTGTCTTTAAAATTAAGTTTACTCCCGGTGCAGAAAGTATACTTTTCTACTTTTCACGTCGAGGTAAAAGCTACTCTGCGTTCGACTTTTATGACCGAAGCAGCGAGATTTACGTATTTAGTTCAATGCACCGAAATACCTAACTGCGTTGGTCAGTTGTGTGTGGCGTCCCATCGTTCAAACAATAGATCTAAGTATTTTTACAGACTTCTAAAAAGGAGGAGGTACTAGGGTCATCTGTTTGTTTTTTTTGTGTATGTTAATCGATATTTTCGCCAATTGGGAACCGATTTCAAAAAAATCTTTTTTAGTTCTAAATAGAGTACTTCCAAGGTGGTCCCATTTAAATTTAATCGAAATCGGCTGAGCCGTTTTTGATATATCATCGATAATGTTCATAAATGTCACATCGATTCGTGCAATCTATTCGAATTTTGTGGTGTTGCGATTTTTTGCGAAAAATAAATATAGGTAAGTATAGATACGTTAAGTATAGATAAGATATGTAATACGTTTCTTTTCTGTTTCAAAAAAATGTCTAAAGGATTTTGAACAAATTTTATAGAAAATAATTACTTGTTATAGGAGGACGACTTTTCTTTCAATCGGCTGGTCACTTTGTCCACTTTTGGTCATTAAAATAAATATAATTCAAAGGTTTATAAACGTAACGTTAATAATAAACGTGTTGTAACGATTCCTTTATTTTTTCCCGTGGTATTTTATCTCTAAAGCTAACGACCCACGAGAGAAACTGTGCAGCGTTTATTAAAAATGAAAATCCTATAAAACGTGTAATTTGTTTGGCAAACTTCGAGCAAATTTCTACAGAGGCACAGTCTTAGGGACTGAAAGTAGTAAAGCGCCGTCATACATAGCGACTTAGATATTTACATTGAATAATTCACAATGGCCCGTTTTTTCGAATCTCGACGTTATGTCACCTAATTAGTGCTTGTAACCGAGCATTTTGACATCGCGCGGCGTTGTAGTCGGCTTGCAATCGCCTTACGACTAACTAAAAAGCCTGCCCACTACGTAGCTTGGGAAGGGTTTTGCCTCGGACATTTTTTTGCACAATTTTATTGTGGTTCCATAGATATTTGCTCGAAGTTGACAAAACAAACTCGGACCTTTGAAACTTGTGTAAACACGACGCCCAATTTAAAATCTATCTACTGCGAGTTATGGTGCAATCGTTAAACCGAGAGCTGCCCAGAGAGGCTTTATTGTTTCAAAATGAAACGTTTTATGGAATTAAACGTTGGTAAAATTGCTTTTGTTCATCATCATTGGTTTTATCTTGTTAATTCTTTATAAAATTATCACATCGTGAATTTACTTCTTTACGAGTACTATATTTTTACTTGAAATGCCCTTTTGCTATCCTATATCAGGCGTAACACATAAGACGAACACAAACACAACATAATATACTTAACTACAAAATAGTTTATTAGTTTTTGTGCTCTATATTGGTCGGTACAATCGAATATCCGATATCTACGTCAAGTCATTAAAGAGATGCAATATAAAGTAAAAGCTTGATCTAACCCGATTTTATAGTAATGTTGCCGTACATATTCTAAAATTATTCAATTTTGTAATTTAGCAAGACACATTGCCATACTCAGGTGTACTATTTACTTAATATGACGGTAAACGGTACTGCGATAGTTAAATAGTTCGCTTTTTCCGCAATAATTATCCAGTATGTTGCCATTAAAAAAGTATTTGTCCACTCAGGATGGAGCTGGGCGTGTTTCTAGTGGGCATCGTGCTGCGGCTGCTCAACTTCCTAGCGGCACCGCTGAGCTGGGTGCGCGCGCGGCATCGCACCACTGTGCCTCCTATACGCAACGACTTACTGCGGCTCAGCGTTATCCAGCTGGCTGACGGCATACGGAAAGGGGAAGTAAGTTTACTGATGCTCCTGGCAGCTCTGCTAGACTGAGTGTGTGCGCGTGCCACCTTATCACTGTATCTCCAAAACGTAACGACTTGCTGCGACTCAGCGCTATCCAGCTGGCTGACGGCATACGGAAAGGAGAAGTAAGTATACTGATACTCTTGGTAGCTCTGCTAGACTGGGTGTGTGCGCGTGCAACCTTATCACTATATCTCCAATACGCAACGACTAGCTGCGGCTCAGCATTATCCAGCTGGCTAACGGCATACAGAAAGGAGAAGTACGTTTACTGATACTCCTGGCAGCTCTGCTAGACTGAGTGTGTGCGCGTGTCAGCTTATCACTGTAGGTATCTCCAACACGTAACGACTTGCTGTGGCTCAGCGTTATCCACCTGGCTAAAGGTATATGGAAAGGGAAGTACGTTTACTGATACTCCTGGCAGCTCTGCTAGACTGGTGTGTCCGCGTGCCACTTCATTACTGTATCTCCAATACGCAACGTCTTGCAGCGACTTAGCGTTGTGCAGCTAGCTGACGGGATATGAAAAGGAGAGGTAAGTTCGTAAAGAATATTCTATGCAGATATACGAAATCCTCGAGTGAGCTTCAGTCAGGATTGGGTTATCCACAGCTTGTAGCTAATATCACACCCGCCAAGAAGTTTGATTCGGCCTATATGATAAGGTGCCCAGGTGATATCGCGCTATATAACCATTTTGCGGAATATACGAATAGGTAGGTACACATTGCAAAACAAAACAGACAATCTGCAACAGACCCAATACTCGTACCATCAATGTTGCACCGTTCACCGCCACCCCATAATTATACGCTGTAGCAGGCATTCACAGCACACGAACTATGAAGCAGTGTTGTCACCAACCCGATAGCCCGTCATCAATGACCGATGTGCCAATTGCTTATTCGCTTTGGTCATTTCCTGGGTTTAGTTGCGACACGTCTGTTGACGGGTGTCGGCAATCTGGGGGCCATTAATGGCATAATAAGCTGAAGCGATTAGGCTGTTAGTATATACCTTTGTAATTTGTCAAGGTATACCTACTCGTACTCTTGATGGAGCGACTTACACTAATATAAACGTAAGTTTGATAGAGAAAAAGCTAGTCATGTTGTCGCTTTCGCGGGTAACATTTCTCGATGGTCAAGAGTTGACAGTTGGTTTTGAGTCATTATTATAAACTTTTACCACGTTTACCAAGTTCAGGAGTTCTATTTTTGAACCGATAGCCCGCTAGAATGTTTACGTGGTCACGAGACTCAGTGAAAGGACGTTGTCGTCGTCGTTTCGTCCATTGGACGTCCACTGCTGGACATAGGCCTCCCCTATAGATCTCCAATAAGACCTGTAAGCGGCTAGCATCCAGCGCGAACCTGCGGTCTTGATGAGGTCATCCGTCCACCTTGTGGGTGGGTGTGTGGGACCTACTACGCTGCGCTTGCTGGTACGTGGTCTCCACTCGAGAACTTTTCAACCCCATCGGTCATCAGTCTGCGTGCTGTTTGCCCTGCCCACTGCCATTTCAACTTGCCAATCCGCTGGGCTACGTCGGTAACTTTGGTTCTTCTACGGATCTCCTCATTTGTGATTCGATCTCGCAAAGAGACTTCGAGCATAGCCCTCTCCATTGCTCGTTGTGCTACTGTGGTCTTTATGAGGTTATCTATCCACCTCGGGGATGGATATCCTACGATGCACTTGCCTTTAATTAAGTACTGAAATGAATGAATATCTATTTTGCTAAGCATGAATATTTTTCAAAGGAATAGCCGTTTTAATCGAGACAATAAGCCACATTATTTGCGAGCGTCATAGGCTATAAAGAAAGCGCGGGCGAAGCCGCGGGCAAAGGCTAGTTTATTTATAAATAATTCATATTGATTTAAAGTCTTTTTGATAATTTTTCAGCGAACAAGTGAACAGACGGTGTCAGCGTACATAGAGCGAGTGAAGGAAGTGAATCCTTACCTCAATGCTGTCGTGGAAGAGCGGTATCGAGCCGCCCTGGACGACGCCAGGGCCGTCGACCGCCAGATACAACACGCAAGGGATAACGTAAGGAATTCTATGTAAAACAAAGATAAAAATCTGTTTAGATCATAAGTTCCCAATGTTTTTTTGTCACTTCCTGTGATCTACAATTAAATCGACCCTAGTCCTAAAAACTAGAAATTGATAAATATAGTGAAAGTGAAGGTAATAAAATAGAGCCCGTAAAAACGGGGAGTTAGTATTTATTTGAGCCGAATCCTTGAAAATAATATACCTAGGGGCTGACCTGTGATTTTTACGAGTAGTTTAGTTTTTAGAAAGGAAGCCTGACCTTAATGAGAGTAGTGACGATCAAGGTCCACACTTGCCAAGGGTGGTCTCATAACAGTGTAGGGGTGGTAATATGGCGGCGTCTTTCTACTTGTCCTATAGTAAAAAGGGGATGGTAGGATAAGGTCGTGTAGCTCAGATGCACTCTCTCCGAAATAAATGAATCGTATTACAGTGATACAATGAGTGAATTATTGTTTTATGTGTCAGGGCACGTTGGAGCAGCTGACGCGAGACCGGCCGCTGCTGGGCGTGCCGTTTACGGTCAAAGAGAGCTGCTCGCTGGGAGGTAACTACTCATGTTTTATTTAACCTGTAGGTGTTATCCCAGGACTAAGCAGCGGGATAATAAAGAGAGGCCTATGTCCATCCATCCATACATCTATCAGCCATAGGACGTCCACTGCTGGACGCCTCCCCTATGGATCTCCAATAAGACCGGTTGGTAGCGGCTTGCATCTAGCGCGATCCTGCGGTCTTAATGAGGTCATGCAGCGTGGGACATCCACCCACAAGGTAGACGACCTACGCTGTGCTTGCAGGTACTTGTCTCCACTCGAAAACTTTTCGATCCCATCGGTCATCAGTCCTCCGCGCTACGTGCCCTGCCCACTGCCATTTCAACTTGCCAATCCGCTCGGCTATGTCGGCAACTTTGGTTCTTCTGCGAATTTCCTCATTCTGGATTCGATCTCGCAGAGAGACTCCGAGCTTAGCACTCTCCATAGCTCGTTGGGCTACTTGGAGCTTACTAATAAGGCCCATAGTGAGAGACCACGTTTGAGAGCTTATGTCCAGTAGTAGGTTATGGTAATTATGGTCATTGGCGTAGCTAGAGATGTTCTGTAAGGGGGGCGGGCAGGTGCCTACTTTTGTCCACCCAGAAAAAACAAAACGTATAAGGTAGGCCCATCCGTGATATCTCAAATCTTCTTCTCTGTCAAATGATACCAGCTAACGCTGTCCAGTCGTATTTTAAATCTTCCGATTTCGTCGCGCCTTACGCAATTCTACCTGAAGAAGCTCTCAGTGATTTAAATATCTGTCATTGTTTCCGTTTAAACAATAATAGAACTTCTTGGTTGCTGTGATGTTAGCTACAAGCTACGGATTACCCAATCTTGGCTGAAGCTCACTTAAAAGCTGCAAGAAGATCGGGTTTCGCGCAGTTTGTAGCTAACTTCACAACCGACAAGAAGTATAATTCGGCTTTATACGTTATATAGTGTAAAGGTCCAAGGCACGGTAATGGTATCTACCTAACAGTATTGTGACTCGGCCTTGTTCTTGAAATATATATCTACAGCGCCACGTGGCCACGCAGAACGTATCCCGCGCTAGGGCTGCCCGCCTTCAGTATTTTAATTTCATCTACTTACTCTTTACCAACTTGAGTTTCTTTCTAGTTTCTATCTATTATGATGTAAAATTATTATATTTATTACAAAAAAGAAATTCGTTGTGAATGAAAAAGGAAACGTTCAATAAAAATACATATTGGTTTTTTTTTTCATGTTTTAGGGTTCCGTAGTAAAACGAGGAACCCTAAAAACATAAATAGAACGCAACACAACAACAATCCACATTATTACATTATACAAATCCACACGTTCGTTCGTCACTACGGCGCGCCGCGACTGACTAGCATACCAGGAGCATACTAAACTCCGAGGCGCGTAGGTATGATTCGCGTTCCAACCGTTTGTATGAAGACGGAATACTGTTAGATATCATTACCGTGACCAAGGCTACAAATCACTGTTTAAAAAATCATAACCGGCACCCTCCAGGATTATCCAACTCCGTGGGCTGCGTGGAGCAGGCGGGCAGCCGCGCCGCCACCGACAGCTCCGTGGTAGCCCTCGTGAGGAAGGCCGGGGCCATCCCGCTGCTGGTGTCCAACACGCCAGAACTCTGCCTCGGCTGGGAGACCACCAACCTCCTGCGGGGGACCACCAACAACCCATACTGCCTGAATAAGACCCCGGCCGGATCTTCAGGAGGAGAGGTATTGTCTTATAATCAGGATTCTATCTCCCTAGTTGACATATTTTGGTAGGTGTGTAGTGTGTAGCAGCGCCGAAATGATGACGGACGGAGTAAGGCTGTCACAGAATGTTGGCCAAGGCAAGGTAAGTAGTGTTGGGTTTCGGCATCGGGATGGGTCAATGACATCTATTCGGGATGGGTTAGGAGGATGATGGGGCAAGGGTATTATTAAATGGTGGCCAGGGGTGGGTTAGCAATGTTGAGAGTCCGGCATGGGAATGGAACGGTGAAATGATTTAAAACGCGGGTCTATCTTAATCTTAGATAATATAGATAAATGACCAAGCCAAATTACACAGTGAGAGGTCTGTACTAAGAAGCAGATTAAGACTGATGGATAAAAACGGATGAGCTAACAGCATAGCTATAGAAAGCTCCGTGGTAGCACTCGTAAGGAAGTCCGGGGCCATCCCGCTGCTGGCGTCCAACACGCCCGAGCTCTGCCTCGGCTGGGAGACTACCAACAACCTCTACTGCCTGAATAGGACCCCGGCCGGATCTTCCGGGGGAGAGGTAAACTCTAAATTACTCGTCATTTTCTTACAAATACCCCATCATCTCGACGACGTTTCGACCGAGTTGCATCGATCTTGGTCACGGGTACACTGGAATTTGAAACAGCTGGTACTGCCAATTCAGCTTGAACTTGAAAACTTATCTAGACACGCGGTAGCGTGTCCAGCCAAAGTGTTCAAAGAAAACTGGCGACGCAGCGGCCGTGAGTAATATTACACGAACCATTTGGAGTTACTTTTGACCCTCTCACAATTAGAAAACTATTTAGCCTACATACATGAAATTTGGCACATTTACTAAAGTCTTTTAGCTTATCAAGAATCCAAAATTTCATAAATTTTGCTCAGTCAGTTAATGATATATTAACGCTTAAAAACTCGTGTTTCATTGACTGATTCACTCACTGACTTATAGATCAAAAACTTAACCCACTTCCAGATGACCTAGAATCTTGATATTTGGCACCAAGGTAGACTATCGAGCATAAATAAAGGAAAAAATCTAAAAACTGAAAATTATTGATAATTAGTACTATTAACAAAGTAATTGTACAATTTACCTAACCAATACTCCAATAAATGGCGGTAGCGTCGCGAGGCACTGAGATTTTCGATAGATGAACCATGCGATTTGTGATAGTAATAAATACTAGATAACTTTTTCAGAGATAAGTGTACTATGATAATCATGATGTAACTAATTTATTTAAACTAACTTATTTCTGAACAAAAAGTTATGATATCTCATCAAAAACATAAATGTGAAATGGGAGCCAAAGTGTCGCCACCAAAAGAATTGAGATCTACACGGGGGCCAAGTGTTCTGTAGAAAATCCTAAAATGTAAGCTACAAGAACATACCTACAACATTCTAAAGAAATTTACTTATGTAATTCAAGCTCAAGATTTGATTTGGCTTTTTTGACTTAAATCCATCCTCCCAGTTGAAATAGTTATGTTTTTTGATTTCCACCGCTTCACGAACTATTCTTGAAAAATACTGTCGATCCGTGGAGACGACTTTTGGGTCGTGGAGCTCGATCCAATGACCAGTACCTCCGTCAAGCAAATGCTCAGATCTAGCGTTTTCTTGCGCCTACCTATAGGTTACAGTTTTAAAAGTGTATGGTTTGAAAATCAGAATTCTATTACCTAAGTGTCATGTTTTGGTAAGTGTAGCAAGTAAGTAGTACTGAATGGTGGTTGGGGCGATGGGTCAATGAAATTATTCAAAATACTCAAATCGTACATTATGGATTTGAATAATACCTATATTTGAGTATATTGTGTTCACATTCGTTTCCTAGGCATTCATTTGCGTACCTTTTTATGTATATTGCAAACCTACATAGTAATTCGTTTTGCGTCAATAAAGTGGTGCTTTATAAGCATTTGTTTAGTCAGTGTATAAATATGTAACAAGTTATGCAACGTTACTTAGGTACCTATTTGTAAAACAAGTCTACTCCACGTAAAGGTCATGAACAAATTTAGCAAAAAAATTAATGAAACTACGAATTAAGATACATTATGTACCTACCTACCGAAGTACCTACTCCTCATGTACGAGTACCTACATTTTTCATATGACTATTAAGAGTTGCGCCATTACGTCGTTAAATTTATATTGTACTAGACGACCCGCCCCGGCTTCGCACAGGTCTATTATACATATAAACCTTCCTCTTGAATCACTCTATCCATTAAAAAAAACCGCATCAAAATCCGTTGCGTAGTTTTAAAGATTTAAGCATACAGACAAACAGACAAAAATAGCGACTTTATTTTATACTATGTAAGGATAGTCAATGCGGCCATAAAGTTCTCGAATGGAGACCATATCCACAGACAGAAGAACTGATCAAAGACTACATAAATACATTAAAATGCTAACCGCTTCCAACGAATCTCACTTGACTTAAATCGAGCAGTGGACGTGTTACGGCTGATATGATGATGATAACGTTTGACCACCAATCAAAGACCTTGTACGTATAACTAGACTGTGCACGAATGACAGTAAAAACGGTCTAAGCGAGCGGGTTCCAAAGTAGCGGTGTCTCTTTCAACGTAAGACGTCTTTAAGACGTCAGACAAGGACACAGCTACCAACGGACCTCCTTGCTTCGACCGGTTTCGTCTAACTACAACTTGTTACGGAAATAGCTACCTTAAAGCTATGCAGTTACATCTCATTTTCGCTGAACAAAAAATGTTGGTGCACAGTCTAGTAAATAAGTACAAGGTCTTTGCCACCGCAAATATACTTACTTACTGTATTTACTGTACTTTATTTTGGCTACAACCCCGCTTTACATTAGGTGAATTCACCTAATGTAGCCTAATGAAGCGGGGTTGTAGCCAAAATATCTAGCTTAAATACTGCATACCCAGAAGACAATTGTTGATTCTAACCTTGAAGACATCCAGGTTAAGGTTTATCCAGGAAATAACTATACATATAAAATTCATGTTATTGTCACTACATTCCTATTACTTATTAGAGAACTTTATATTGTTACGCAGTAGGCCACGCCGTTAGTAACTATTTATTAATCTGTGGCCGCGCGCGGTACGACGGCTAGTTGTTTACACTTAACCGCGAGATTTATGGTTTTATGACTCAGGCGGCACCGGCCTTTGTGTCGCGTCTATTGTTTGTTGTTTGTTAGATTTTTTTGTGGTGTTTTCGTAATAATTAGGAACAATAGGGTTTCTCGAACTTTACACTTGTTTACTTTGTCAGTCACAATGGCACCGAATATTCTACAGATTTCTAGAGAACCCTTATTCCGATATAAATAGGGCGATGGTTTTCGTTTGTGGCAGTTATCGCGTTTTATACCGGAGCGAAAACATCTCGTGTTCAAGTGCGGTACCAGTGATTGTGAAGTGACTAGTTGTGTGAATATCAGTGCCAGTGTGACGTGTTTGTGCGAACCAGTTGTGTCGTGTGTACTGTGATTTTGTGCAATAAAGTGCAAAGTGAACAATCGGCGTTTTAACTAATTATCCAAGAACCCATCTCGTAACATTTGGTGTCAGAAGGGTGGATAATTGAAAATGCCGGTAACGCCATACGACGACGAGACACCTCGCACAAGGAGTCAGCGCCGACAGGAGGAAGCGCGCCGACAAGAGGAGCAGGAGCGCCGCCGGGAGGAGGTCGACCAACGACGCTTCGGAAACGATTCGCTGTTAATGGAAGCCAGCGAGTCCGAGGCAACCAACGACGAGGACCCACCCAGGCACTCGGAAGCACCTGCTGTGGCACCTGCAACGGCACCAGCGGTTCCTGCGGCATTTGATATGGCGGCATTGATGTCAATGATGCAGTCTATGACTCGTCAGCTAGAAGACAAATTAGACCGCAACAGAGAAGAACAGGCCCGCCACAACGAGAACCATTTCTAACTTAGAGAAAAATATTGCTAAAAATCCCAAAGCCTTTTGGAACTATGTCAAAATAAAAAATCAAAATAATTCATATCCTGCAGTGTTACGGTTAGGATTGCGCTCTTCGGGGTCGGGAGAGGGGATTTGTAACTTGTTTAGTGAATATTTTCACTCGACGTTCTTGGACAATAGCGGTAGTGATGACTCATCCGATGACTTCGTGAATAACGAGTCTGTCGCCGATATAGCGGACATTGAGTTTGATTGTGCTGAAATATGCAAGTTATTGGAATCTTTGGACCTAAACAAGACGGCAGGACCGGATGGTATTCCGCCACTATACATAGTTAGGTGTGCCAAATACTTATCTGCCCCCCTTATGTTACTTTTTAGGCGTTCAATGTCCGAGGGTACTGTACCGTTGGTTTGGAAATCAGCCTACATCACACCAGTACATAAGAAAGGTCCCAAGGATCTGGTGGAAAATTATAGGCCCATTTCTAAATTATGCATATTCTCTAAAATTCTAGAAAAAATTATTCATAGTCAGGTTTATGCCGCTTTGAAACATACATTTAGTTCACACCAACACGGCTTCTTAAAGGGCAGGTCGACCACGTCAAACCTAATCGTGTGCAGTGACTATTTATCGGAAAATATGTCGGTACCGTCACAAGTAGACATTATATATACTGATTATAGTAAATGCTTCGATCGAATCGATCACCAGACGCTTCTACGACACATCCGCAAGTCCGGCATACGAGGTAATTTGTATCGGTGGTTCACTTCCTATGTCCAGAATAGATGTCAAACTGTGGCACTAAATGGATACACCTCGTCTACACTCTTCATCCCCTCGGGCGTCCCTCAGGGTTCTTTATTAGGACCACTGCTTTTCAACATCTTTGTAAATGAAATTGCAAAATGTTTTGTACATTCAAAAGTTATTCTTTATGCTGACGACATGAAAATTCTTTGTCCTATTAATTCCCTAGAAGATGCGCAACTTCTTCAGACTGACTTAAACCGGTTTGATGAATATTGTTTGGCAAACAAACTTGAATTAAATGTTTCCAAATGCTACACATGTTCATTTACCCGTAAACCGCACCCTATTTCATTCACTTATAAACTTAAAAATACTGATATCACACGAGTTAAATCTATTCGTGACTTGGGTATTATATTCGATAGTAAATTACTGTTTGAAGAGCATATTGATAACATTGTAAACAAGGCATCCCGCGCACTTGGCTTTGTTATGCGCTTATCAGCTGATTTCAAGTTGATAAAAACTATTAAAATTCTTTATTGTGCTTATGTCAGGAGTCACCTTGAATATGCTTCACAGGTCTGGAATCCCATGTATGATATTTATACCAAACGTATTGAACGTATTCAGGCACGATTTTTACGGTTCCTACAATTTAAGTCTAAAATTTACCTTTCGAATTACACTAAACGCTGTAAAAAATTTCATATCCTTCCTCTGGAGACGCGGAGGCGGATTGCAGATATATCATTCTTACTAAAGGTAGCAAATGGTTCCGTTGATTGTTCTGAAATACTTGATAAATTAGGCATCAAAGTGACTGTCGATCCGTTTAGAAGGCCTTGCTCAGTGCATGTCCCCCCCGCGAGTACCAACTACAGGCAGAACACATTCTTATTGAGGGCGAGTCGCAGCTTCAATGCAGAGGCTGCACTGCACGACATTGATTTATTTACAACGTCCAATTTGCAGTTGAGGCGATTGTTAAGTGATGCATTTTTTGATTCGTATTGATGTACCTACCTTGAAATTTTTGTGTGTATTATTTTTATGAGATGTACAGCGACGATTTAACACTTTTGTTTTTCTTTAGCATAGCAGTGGAAGTTTATAATTGGCCATATTTATATATTTAAGTAAATTTACTCATGCCTAGCTGTTAACTTCCTTAATATTAATAAAATAAAATAAAATAAAATAAAATAAAATAAAATATTCGCCAGCTGGAAGAAAAATTGGACCGCAACAGAGAAGAACAGGCTCGTCAAAAAGAAGAACTGCTTTCAAGCTTGCAGACGACTTTGGGCAAAGAGATAAAAGAGGTCAAGGACACGGTCAAGCAGCTTGATACCAGCGTAAAGGAGCACGAATCCCGTATTGTCGAAGCGGAAACTCAAATCGCCGATGTGAGGAGGACCTTGAACGTTATCAAGTCTGGAGGCGGAACCGTTGCACCTACAATCTTCTCGCCAGCCTCTCAGAAGCTTAAAGTGACGCCTTTCGATGGGACATCGTCATGGTCAGCCTACAAAATTCAATTTGACGCCGCCGTTCAAACCAATGGATGGAACAAGGACCAAGCCAAAAACGCCCTCATCATGAGCCTTCGCGACGAAGCCCTGAGTATTCTTGATGCCGTGGGCAAGGAAGTGACCTACGATAAATTGATGGAAATGTTGGAGAGTCGCTACGGTGATGAGCACCTGGAGCGTGTGTACAGAGCGCAGTTAAAGAACAGGGTGCAACGTCGCAACGAAAGTCTTCAGCAGTGGGCTGTCGAAGTGGAGAAACTGTTCCGGAAGGCTTATCAGTCAGCACCGTTACCCAACGACGAGCATCTAGTGGAAGCGTTTTCTAACGGGATAGCAGACTTCGAAGTTAGAACTGCAGTGAAACTCGGGCATCATAAAACCCTAAAGGAAGCTTTGGCCCAAGCCTTGGAAGTGGAAGCTGTACGAAATCCAGCGAGAGATGTTCAACACATAAAGGAAGTTAAAGAAGCGTCACATCGTACGAGATTTGGTCCAAGATGCTACAACTGTGAAGAGAGAGGCCATTTATGGCAGAATTGCCCAAAGCCATGCCGAACCAGGGACGATCGACTATTGGAAGAACGGAAGGATCGCGAGGCAACGCATTCACTATGGAGGAATAAACGACCTGCTGAAGAAAGCGGAAAATGGCGAGTGTTATCCGGGCCAGAAAAGCCAAAGATTTTGATCTCACAAGCTCACGATGGGAACAGCTTGATCATCAATGGTGCCATCAATGGAACTTCTTGCAAGCTGACATTGGATACAGGAGCTTCTCGCACTGTCATCAGTTCCCGACTGGCTAAGCGCTTTCTTCCGAACTTCGAAAGCTGCAAAACAGTTCAACTTCTGACAGCGACCGGTCAGCACATATCCGTCCGAGGAGAGAAGCTGGTGGAGTTAAAGTTGGGTGAGAAAACTTTCCAACACAAAGTCATTGTGGCTGATATAGTCGACGATTGCATTCTGGGTCTTGACTTCATGCGGGAACATCATTGCGAGATAGACGTCAACCAAGGAATCTTGAAGTGTGGAAGAGAAGAAATCTTCATGGAAGGCGCCACATCAGGAAAGGTTTATTGTCTGCAGAGAACAGTTCTTCCACCTAGATCGGAGACCATTGTGGCAGTTAGATTACCGCCGAAGTTGGGACATCAACGACGATGTGTGCTAATAGAACAGTCGGAGGGTGATCAACCATGGTTATTGGCCCGAACTCTGGTGAGGACTACTAATACCGCTGTGGTGCGTGTTCTCAACACAAGTAACGAGGAACAACTCATCAAAGGAGGAACCCCAATGGGTACTTGTGAAGAAGTAGACTGGATGCGCAGATGCCAAGAACAACCAAAGGAGAAATACAACTGTGCTGGGAGTTACACAGTGTCAACGCTATTGGAAGACTCCCGTAAAGACCTGACCGAAAGAGAACTTCTGATGGCAAAGAAGATGCTGCAGCGCTACACTGACATATTTGCTCTCGATGATGCTGTCAACGGGAAGACTGGATTAGTGAAGCACACAATAAATACAGGAAGCGTGTCACCGATTCGACAGCGGCCAAGAAGGATACCAGTGGCTCGAGAAAAAGAAGTTGAGTCAATGATCGAAGACATGGCACGCAATGGTGTGATAGAACCTTCATCCAGTCCGTGGTGCTCGCCAGTGGTCCTAGTGAAAAAGAAGGATGGCAGTATGCGGTTCTGCGTTGATTATCGACGACTCAACGACGTAACGAAGAAAGACAGCTATCCTTTGCCGAGGATTGATGACACGTTAGATACACTGACAGGTATGAAGTGGTTCACTACGCTGGACTTGAAGAGCGGATACTGGCAAGTGGAAATAGATCCTAAAGATAAAGAGAAGACCGCATTTTCGACGGGAAAAGGCCTGTGGCAATTCAACGTGATGCCGTTTGGATTGTGCAACGCGCCCGCTACGTTCGAAAGACTAATGGAGTTAGTGCTCGCGGGACTGATTGGAGATGCATGCCTAGTCTATTTGGACGACATCATAATTGTGGGAAAAACCTTCGAAGACCATCTGCAAAACCTGGAACGAGTATTGACTAAGATTCGCGCAGCCAATCTCAAGCTGAGTCCGAAGAAATGTTCCTTCTTCAAGAGGCAAGTGAATTTCCTGGGACATGTGATTTCCGAAGCTGGCGTACAGACGGATCCAGGAAAAGTCAGTGCTGTCAAGGATTGGCCTGTGCCAAAAGACAAGACGGAAGTTAGAGCATTCTTGGGTTTATGCTCCTACTACAGGCGATTCGTGAAGAACTTTGCTGACATAGCCAAGCCGATGCATAGACTGACAGAGGAAAAGCGACCCTTCCTCTGGGATGAAAATTGCGACGCAGCTTTTCAAGAGCTAAAGAAGCGACTTTGTAATACGCCTATTCTTGGCTTCCCGGACACAGAGAACGAGTTCGTCGTGGACACTGACGCCAGCAACACCGGCATTGGAGGAGTACTGTCACAAAGGAAAGGAGACCAAGAAGTGGTGATTGCGTATTTCAGCAAATCCCTGTCCAAGCCGGAAAGGAACTACTGTGTGACCAGGAAAGAGCTACTCGCAGTGGTGAAGACGTTGCGACATTTTAGCAAGTACCTGCTCGGGCGAAAATTCCATCTGAGGACCGACCACGCTGCTCTTAAGTGGCTACTACAGTTTAAGGATCCCGAAGGCCAAGTGGCAAGATGGATTGAGCAACTGCAAGAGTTTGACTTCACCACGGAGCATCGCAGTGGAAAATCTCATGGCAACGCGGACGCACTGTCAAGAAGGCCATGCTCAGAGGACTGCAAGCATTGCTCAAGACATGAGTCGAAAGATTTAGTGCCCGTCAGAATGCTCAAAACTGACATCGGTGACGAATGGAAAGAAACCCTTCAGGTTGCACAAGAAGAAGACGCCGACATCAAGCCGATTCTTGAATGGATGGAATCAGATGCCCCTAAGCCAGACTGGAGTGCTATTGCTTCAATGAGTGTTACGAAAAAGAGCTATTGGGCGCAATGGGATAGTCTGGTGCTTCAGGAGGGAGTACTTTGTCGAAAATGGGAAAATGCTCGTGGCAATCAGTGCCATCTCCAAATGGTTGTACCCAGAGCAAAGATACCTGAAGTTTTGAAGCTGTACCACGAAGGGTTTTCGGGAGGACATCTGGGTGTGAAACGGACACTCTTGAAAATTCGAGAAAGGTTTTACTGGATCAACTGCAGAGATGACGTAGAAGACTGGGTACGGAAATGTACGAGCTGTGCATCAGTGAAAGGTCCGCATACCCGCAGCAGAGGAGCATTAAAGCTATATAATGTTAGAGCACCATGGGAGCGAATCGCACTGGATGTGGCCGGACCATTTCCTGTGAGTGAAAGTGGCAACAAGTACTTCCTTGTCGTCATGGATTACTTCACCAAGTGGCCGAAAGTCTTCGCAATTCCGAACCAAGAGACATCGACGATAGCAGACAAATTGGTGCATGAAGTATTCTGTCGATTTGGAGTACCATTGGAAATCCACAGTGACCAAGGAAGAAATTTTGAATCTCAGCTGTTTCAAGAGACGTGCCGGTTAATGGGTGCACACAAAACAAGGACAACGTCTTACCACCCGCAATCAGATGGAATGGTGGAGCGATTCAACCAAACTCTGGAGAGGTACCTGGCAAAAGTAGTCGGAAGCAAACAACGGGATTGGGACAAGCATATCCAGCCATTTTTGTTGTCATACCGAAGTGCTGTTCATAAGAGCACAAATGTCACTCCCGCTTTTGCCAATTTTGGACGTGAATTACGGCTACCAGCCGACTTAATAACTGGCATTCCACCGGATTCTCCACAACCCATAACTGAGTACGCCAGTGACCTCCGGAACAAGATGAACGACATCTATGAGCACATTAGAGAGCATGGCCAGCAAGCATCTGAAAGAATGAAGACTCGATACGACAGAAGGGCTAACAATCCTGGGTTCGAGGAAGGCTCGATGGTATGGCTGCACAATCCCATACGCAGCAAAGGAAAGTCTCCAAAGCTACAAGCCAAATGGGATGGACCGTACCGAGTGGTGACCAAGATCAACGACGTGACGTTCCGCATACAGAAAGGACCTCGAGGTGCCCCCAAAATAGTTCACGTGGATCGATTGGCGCGATATCACGGATGCAACGATGCTCGGGACGAGCATGTCTTGGGAGGAGGTGGTGTTACGCAGTAGGCCACGCCGTTAGTAACTATTTATTAATCTGTGGCCGCGCGCGGTACGACGGCTAGTTGCTTACACTTAACCGCGAGATTTATGGTTTTATGACTCAGGCGGCACCGGCCTTTGTGTCGCGTCTATTGTTTGTTGTTTGTTAGATTTTTTTGTGGTGTTTTCGTAATAATTAGGAACAATAGGGTTTCTCGAACTTTACACTTGTTTACTTTGTCAGTCACAATGGCACCGAATATTCTACAGATTTCTAGAGAACCCTTATTCCGATATAAATAGGGCGATGGTTTTCGTTTGTGGCAGTTATCGCGTTTTATACCGGAGCGAAAACATCTCGTGTTCAAGTGCGGTACCAGTGATTGTGAAGTGACTAGTTGTGTGAATATCAGTGCCAGTGTGACGTGTTTGTGCGAACCAGTTGTGTCGTGTGTACTGTGATTTTGTGCAATAAAGTGCAAAGTGAACAATCGG